>CP139504.1:126569720-126691855 GCA_021014915.2 Artemisia tridentata subsp. tridentata
AATCTCGAATGTCCCCGGGGAACCTCCACCATAACCGCTTTTCCATTTTGCGGTCCGGCTGGCATAATTTGCTCGGGTGTAGGGTCTGGTATCGGCTCCTCCCCCGGGATCTTCTTTGACTCTTCCTCGGGACCCCTCGTCTGTGTAAGAGTAATCGAATCTTCTGAGCCTCTGGTGTGGGGAGACTGATCTGGGGATGATGTGGGTGAAAGAGATACTGGGTAGTAGAGGTATCCAATAGACAGCTGGGGTTCTCCTCTGTGGTAATGATGGCAAGTCTAAAGTCCCGGGCTTTCCCAAATACCCGGGGGAACCCCTCTTTGCGGGCAGTTCGGCGAACAGGATGAGTTGTAGTATCAGTAGTAGTGGTGATAAGCTGGATGGGAAAAGTTTGGTCTGTAGTGGGTGTGGGTTTAATGCTGGTGTGATACAGGCTTGGTGTGATCAGGGTTTGGGGGCGTTAAAAGCTTGCAGCACCTCCCATGTATGGATCATCGGAGTTTGGCGAGATCGGGGAAATGTGATTTTGACGACATAGTCTGTGAAAAATGGTAAAAATATGGTAAGTATATCGAAAATACCAAAAAAAGTAGTATAAGTTTTCGTATGTATAAATATTTCATATAATAATGTAAACTGAGTAAAAATCAACAGATTTTAATAAGCAGCTAAGATAAATAACCATCAAACAAATTTGTGAGTAGGGCAGGCAGGCAAGTGGCGGCATAGGGACCCTTTTTTTTTGTAAAAAGCGGTTATAGTTTAGGATGTATATGTAACCTAGTTTTCTATAACCTGGGCCCCTGATGCCAATCTATAACCCCCCCCAAAATGTGGTATAGCAAAAGCATTCGGGTCATGGGGTGCTACTAAATTGTTGATCACAACACAAGGTTTCGGTTGTCCCAAACAAAAAAAAGTCATAGTTAAAATCACAGCATTCAAATAGTAATCTATGACTCTTACCCTGCCAACACCTTGTCATAATATTCAGTTCAAACACCTGAGAAAAACATGCTTGAAAAGTCGGCAAAAAGCTAGTGAGTTCATAGGTTTAACAATAAGTAGTAAATCAGTAGTTAGACCATGAGTTTAGCATATGAACATCACAACCCATGCAACGACATATAAAATATAGTCTATTACGCTAGCACTAAGTTCATGCAACCGAAGCTATAACTTGTGTGCATGCTATAGTAGCATGTTAAATATCAGGGGCCCGGCAAGTGTGTATCCCAGACACTTGTAGTTTCGACATGGTATACATTTGTTTGCCTATCCGGTCAACCCGAACGGGGACGTTACTCCCAATAGATCTATTTATAACACTCGCGCTTCCCATCAGGAATTGACGGTTCATGAGTTGGGCATAAAAAGGACATAAAAGGGGCTTAGGCTAAACCACGTAATAGCATAGACAATAGTTTGGTCCATAAATAGTTTTGCATGTTTCTCACCCCGATAGTAAAACAAGTTTAAATAGTGTGGGGCTATAAACTCACCTTGATAAATAGCAATCAGATCACGAAATAGTTCAGACAGAGTTCAGCACCGACACGCGACCTAGATTAGTATGGTTTGTTTTAGTTCACAATTCAAATTCAAGAATTCCAAATGTTTTAAAGAGTTCATGTTGGTGTTGTTGGTGTGGCAACATTTAAGTTGGAACAATGTTTTTAACATTTGTAGATATTGGCTCATTGGAGTGTACAAGCGTACAAAATATTAAGACTAGTGATCCTTCGAATTGACAGCGCTCGAAAAAAGCTATGCACGAAGGATAATGACTATTGAATGTCAACGTGAACGACATACGAGAATGTTGGCGTTAAGTGAATGTATGTGTGTATATATCCTTTCATATATATATACATAGGGTACTTGTGGAATATGTTTAAGTTTGAAAAGGTTTTAACAATACACGATGAGTTATAACTTGTGTTTGCGAGAAATCATTGTTTTAACAAATTTGAAGTTTATGTCAAAAAAATAATTGTTTCTCATTTATTTGACTTATATAGATTTTGACATGACCACTTCGAGTTGTACGTTACGAAAACATTTAGTTAGTTCATCATTTTCAACTTTAACATTTGTTTGTACGTGGATATATGTATATAGGTCGTTAATGGTGAAAATTTTATGTTTTTCCATTTCAAATGTCTTCAAGTCACACACACACACACACACACACACACACATATATATATATATATATATATATATATATATATATATATATATATATATATATATATATATATATATATATATAATATATATGTGGGGATATCTTGGCTACAATCCTTCACAGTAGCAATGAATCAGAACCTACATAAAAGAATCAGGACCCACAAAAAAAATCAGGGACCCACATTTATAGCATAGAATTGTAGCCAATTAGCTACAAATAAATGTAGCTAATATATTCCCTATATATATATATTATATATATATATATATATATATATATATATATATATATATATATATATATATATATATATATATATATAGGGTAGGGATACAATGAGAAGGGGCTTAAAATGAGAAGGGTAGGAAGGATTGTGGGAGTGACATGTGTCATCCCCATGCCACATCATCATGCCACATCACGGTTACTGCATCGTGATGCAGTAAAAATTTTGGCGGGAAAAATTTTTTTGGCAAAAAATTTTTTTTTCCCGCCAAAATTTTTACTGCATCACGATGCAGTATAAATTTTTACTGCATTACGGTTACTGCATCACGATGCAGTATATTTTTTTACTTCATTACGGTTACTGCATCACGATGCAGTATAATTTTTTTACTGCATCACGGTTACTGCATCACAATGCAGTAAAAATTTTGGCGGAATGATGATGTGGCAAAGTGACACATGTCACTCCCACAATCCTTCCACCTTCTCATTTTAAGACCCCTTCTCATAATATCCATCTATATATATATATATATATATATATATATATATATATATATATATATATATATATATATATATATATATATATATATTTATATATATATTTATATTGTTTATTATAAAAACTATGCTTTCAAAATCCATGGTACCTCAAATGTTCTTGTTTTAAACTCGTGTCGACATACATAAAACATTAAGTCGTCATATGTTTAGAACGTGTGGTGAATTAAATTTTCTCGTCGAGTTCTTTTAATATGTAGTCAACATGTATATTAAATGACAACTAGATCAAAAAAATTTATTGAGTTATAATAGGTGTTATATGTGTGTCGAGGAGGGGGGGGGGGCTGCGGACCATGCCAACACATGGACTGGATTTAACATTTCACCACTTGGGCTTTTAGTGTAAAAGGGCCAGCGGCCTGTTATGGAAAAAGGAACCAAAAAAATAACAACCCAAGCTAAGTTGCTGGGCTTCGGCCCATGCACAAAGGTGTCCAGAGTTTATTTGTGAAATACAAGTCCACACATTTTGGCCTTTCTTTTCTTTTGCTGGATGACAGACTCAGTATACAAAAAAAATGATATTGGCACTTTGGAATGTATGTATGCAGTCTACTGCCCTTGATTTCGAGTGGATCTCGGCAAGTGACAAGGTTCGAAGCAAAGTTTGACAAAGGTTAAAGTCACTTGAGTGGGCGAGACTTGGTCTCGTTGTTCACTGTAGAACCAAGCACCCAAGAATGGTGTCGCCAATGACACATAATGTGGACTCAAACACGAGTGTTAACCAACTTTTGAGACAATTTCACAACTGTGACCCAACTCCTAGGCCACGACATGACATTCTCGCCTAGAACTATTTGTTCAAGGTCATTTTAAACCCATGACTTGCGAGCACAACATCAAAGTGAGACAGGATTTGGAATACTTCCCGTTGCTTATACGACCATGCTAGACTTTGAGTGTCTAGGTGGTTCTTGAGTCGAGTACAACTGGACCCAACACAAGCACGAGCACACTCGTTGAAGTCGAACACAAGTAAACTAACACGACAAGATATAAGACTTACAAATCCTCAATCTACTCGATCACAAACTCATTTTGGAAGGTTGATATTTTCCTTATAGACATAAACACAAACACATCGCGTACATATTTTAAAGACTATGATTCGACTAGTATAACTCTTGACCAAAACAACAACATTCGAGCAAATCAAATCATCACAGTAACACATTTGGGAAAGACTCAAACCATCCAAAGTCTAACATTAGCTTTAACAATATGACACCGCTTAGCATAACGATTTAATTCAATCACAAGATGAACATTCGACACAACATATCAAATGGCACAATCATCATGGTTCTGAGCCAATAACTAGTTTCAAAGAAATGTTCTTATGATTCTTACTAGTTCCAAAAGCCATTTTAAACCACACCACAATCAACAATGAATCGACATGTTTAATAATAACCGAAAATGCATAAAAGTCATAGGAACTACATAGCATTCAAAAGCTTCTAAAAGAAAACAAAAATTACAAGTTTGAGTTTAAACCTTACAAGGATTGAAGATAGATCAATTTCAGTAGTCACCAAAGAATACCCACTCGATTCCAAGCTAGCCACACCTTTCCTTCTCCCCTTGATTCACTCGACTGAGATATTGTTTAAGGTGAGATTGATGTTCTTGGTGTGACCTTGCTTCTGCTGGAATCGAGATTCTTAAGGAGCATTCCATGGCAAACTCTTGACTCACTTTCGATCTACCAAAGATATGGTTTCACCATTTTTGGTTATCTCCCCTTTCCATGTCTCGAACTCAAGAATATTCGACCCATGAGGAGCGGGTTTGAGTCTCGATGAAGTTTGGGAAGGCAAGAAAGGAGCTACAGGGCATTTATCAATGGTGATGGAAGATAGAGTTTATGGCAGAAGAATCTTGTTTGCGTGTGGTGGAGATCGAATAGGAGAAGAAGATCAGGGAAAAGGAGAAGTAGATCTCACATGTTGATTGAAAAAGGGATGTTTATTTATTTGTTTTAAGTTTTATAATGTATTGTGTATATCCCGTGTTCTGTTTAGCTGAGGTTAAATTGTGATACCTCGGTTTCACGTAAACGTGAAAAATATAATTCTGTAGTCGTTTTTGGAATACTGATGTAAAATAAATTTTTTGACTCCTAAAAATAAATTTTAAAGTTCAACCTTTACTAAAGTGGTGTCGGTACGCGTGTGGTGTCGGTTTTTAAGAAAAACAGGATAACCTCTCATTTTTGTTATGTTAGTTTCTGAAATTGTCAGAAAGTGATAAATTCACTTTTACTGATAAATTAAAATAGTTTTGGTGAGTTATTGTACGCTACTGCGTGCGGTTTTGCTTCCCGTAATAAATATGTAAACACATAATTGTTCAGTTTGGCAGTTGTGTAATAATATATAGACATTTATTATTAAAATATTAGTGTGAAAATTACCATTTGTCATATTTATGGTCGGAAAATTCTTCGGAATTGATGGTCATAAAGTCAAAACCCTTTTTTATCGAAATTACTTCGATAGACCCTATTTCATCGGAATTGGAATCGATTTCTTGTAAAGAAATTCGATAAGACCCATTGCAATTGGACTATGTTGTCGGAATTGGACTTATCCGTCGCAATTGATCCGTCGGAATTGACTCGTCAGAATTTACCCGTCGAAATTGACCCGTCGGAATTGAACTTGTCGGAATTGGATTTAATTATCGAATTCGATAGGTAAAACAGTCAATGTCGTCGGAATTGCGTCTATTACCAGTTATCGGAATTGAAAAAAAAAGAGGAATCAAGATGAAGAAGACCTTTTGATCACAAACCAAACATACCAAGACTCATAACATCATCAGTCCAACACCTGAATCAAACAACTTCAAACTACACCATAACCATTCTACTCCCGTCTCCATTTCACCAACTAAGACTCGTATTAAATAAAAAACAAACAATAAATCTCAGAATCGTTCCACTTTGTATCTTTTATAGATTTTTTAGTGGAACTTGTATCATCACAGATTCTTTAGAAGCCAAGCCTCTTTCTCAATATCTGAATTTAAAATAACAAATGATAACAAATGTGTTATATTCGTTACTTTCAGTCGGCTCGAAAACAACAAAACAAAACGTGTACCTACCTGAGATCTTGAAAAGACCTTGAAGATATGCATAAAGTGTTACGGGTTGGATTTGGTTTCGTTTTAGTGTTGATTCAAGTTGCTGTGATTATTATTCTATTGAGAATAGATGATTTCTTTTGATATTAGATGAGATGAGATTTAAGTTTTGGGAGAGAGAGAAGGCATGGCAAATGGGGGCGGATTAAAGTTATGTGTGTTATTAGGGTTATGATAAAATGAACCGTGTGTTTAGGGTTCTAACATATAAACGGTTTTATGATTTGTGTGTTGGGCTATTACCCTAATTGTTTGGGATGGATCCAAACGTGAGCTAATGGACTTGCTATCTCTATTGGAATGGGTACATGATGGGCTTGTGCATTTATTTTAATCCGAAAATTTAGTTATGACTTAATGTTTTAATAAATTTTGGACTAAGAATGGTATTTTGGTATTGCAATTTTCACGGGGATACATATTTCACGGCTAGAATTGTTATCTTTAACAAAAATGACTACGGGGTTTTTGTATGGTATTATTGATTTGATTTTGAAGTGACATTTCACGGGCATGTGTACTTATTTATCTCAAAGTCTAGAGGTTGGATGGATGCATGACTTTCAAAGATACTTGTGTGGACATACACTGGTAGTGATTAAGACTTGGACATCTAGCTAAATGTGTGATCTAGAAACGAATAAGTCGGTTCTTAATGCTCACATTGGCTATCATTTTAAGGAGTTACGTTGTAGTACTCAGTGTCACATGAAGTTGTGGATAGTCCAAGAGGTTGATATTTCATATATTGTTTGATTGGTTTGGGTATATGACACTACCTATGCCTTAAGGAGTTATGTTGTAGTGCTCAGTATAGGTTCTTAGTCACACTTTCGTACAAGATTAAGTCACATATCTAAGGGGTGTTTACTTCTTTTTCAAGTTGGTCATATCGAGTTGTCTCCATATGTGGTCATTACTAGTAGCCAGTGAATTAAAAGGAGGTTTGTTTACAGGTTGATTTGAGAGAATTGTATTGAGAGTATTTTTTGGACATAATCTTACGAAATTATGCATACACGGGCTGTTATGGCTTTAATATTGAATCAAGTAAAAGGTAATCTACGGTGTGTACACTACATTATGATGATTCCGATAACTCGCAACCATCAGGAGGGAGAAGTACACGAAGTGCATCGGGACTTATTACCAAATTGGATGCAAATTTATGTGAGGTATGTTGTTATGATGCTCCCCGAATGACAACCATGGTGCTACACTTTAGTGTCTACTTTCACCGCTGCGTGCTTGAAGACTAAAGATAGTTGTCGATTCAGGAGGGAGCAGATAATAGAAAAAGGCTCACTAGCTAGGAGGGAGTAATAACCTAACTAGACCATTACAGTTGAAGTTCAAAGCTACAAGGATCAGTGCCGTCAGTGCAAAATATCAAATGCCGAGTTCGTCGGAAAAGAACTTCAAGTCTGCCTCAGTATCTAGACTACAGAGACTCTGCGCTTCAACAACGTCAACATAGTTTATTATTATTGTAATTTACTTTGTTTATAGGTCTCATTGTAACGATTCACGTGTGACGATATCTTGGAGGGAGATTGTTAGCCTCGTTTTTTTATAAAGATAATGTCTTACACGTGAATTGGACTAGATTCATAGTAAGTAGTACCCGCAGAGACTACTATTGTTTAAGTTGCAAACTTGTAATGTAAAAGACCTATAAATACCCCTTATGACTCTCATGAGGGGTGTGCAAAAATTATTGTGTAACATTCATTCTTTCAAGCTAATATACTTTGTATTCTTCTTCACCCTCTCTTTACTTTCTCTCACTAGAAACATGTATCATATCATCATGTTTGATCAACCTAGACCTCCCAAACCACATAAATCATGCATATTTTCGGTCCTACAACAACGAATAGAAAGGGGGATATAGGGAGCCGTCATCTTCTATCTTGGTCTTCGGACAAGGAAACCATCACCAACGTATAATACTTTAATTATTGAATTATTTTAGTTTCATTTTTGTATTTCATTTCTTACAATGTTCCAATGGTCCAAAAAGCCAAAGCAAACTTTTTTGTTATTTTAATGCCTTTTGCTATTAATTAGCATTTAATGTTCAAGTCATTTGCTTTCTAAATTTCTTAACCTTTTCGTTACCGTAGGCGTTTTTATTAATGATTTCAAGTTTTGCATTCAATACTTCATTTACTCAAGAATTTACAAATAACGTTTTACTTTGTTTTACTTTATTTCACCGTTTTTCATCAAACATTAAAGTTTGCATTTAAATTGTGAGATTAGTAACTATTTGCATGTAACCACCCGTAATTTTTAAAACATTATTTTAATAATAAAAATTTATTTATTATTACTTGACAATTTATTTGAGCATTTTTGAGCTTATTTGACTATTTCGGAAAGTTATTTCGCACACAATAGCATACAATAACCCTCCAAACTACTTAATTTTATCAAGATAAGTGAAGTAATCACTTCCTGACACTTACTGACAATTTATTTACAAAACCGAGAAGTCATCTCGCTTTCCTGAAAAATGCGACACTACACGCGCGCCGACACCACAGAAGTAATGGCATAAATTTTAAATTTAATTTTCGGAGTCAATGACCTTGTTTTTAACCTATTTTTATAAAAACGCTTCCAGAAATGTATCTCTCATATTTTTGCCAAACCGAGGAATCACACTTAAAATTTAGCTCAATGGGACACGGGGTACACTTAAATACATTTATTAAAACTAATAATACTAATAAATGGTTTTTTTATCCTTTTCCTACCCTACCTAAATAAACCCGCCCCTTATCTCTTCCCACTTTTTCTGCTTTCCTCTCTCTCCATATCACCATCAACATCGATCTATCACCATCACCAGTCACGGGTTCATCTTGAGAATCAAAGGTGATAGCTGTTCTTCCTCAAGGTGATGGCGACCTTTGCCCCAAAACGGCCTCCCCAAGATCGAGAGCAGGAAAGGGGTAGTCAAAGTTTTCTTTTTCTTCTTCCCTTTTTAATCTACCCAACGATTCACAGGTAAACCACCCCTCAATTTTGTTATCAAAAATTGAAAGAGTACGCTGTGGTGGTTTTTCTTGCTCGGATCGGAATGTACTCATTCGTGCTCAACATCTTTTGGTCTCTCCTTTGTTGGTTGATCTATACTATTGTAAGGATTATTGAATCCCTTTCCTTGTAAATTTCTATTAACAATAGGTTGTTTTGATTGGAAACCGATTATTATAAATTGTATAAGTTTTCATGGATGTAAACAAGATTAAAACATTTTTGACATTGTTTCGTGTGGTTATAACCTGTGAATGAAGTGTCTGTTTGACTGATTGACTCTCAGGTCGAGGGTTTGGACCTGTTTATTTATTTGGTTTTGGTATCATTCTTGAGTCATGTTTTGATTTGGGTTTGCGTACCGTGAGTAACAAGCTCGCATACGAGCTTATTGGATTTGTCACAAGTTTATTTTCAAGCTTATCTTATAGCTTTTGAGCTTATTTGATTTATTGCTTTGTTTGGGTTTGTTTTTTGGGCCGAGACCAACAGTGGGATTTGTTTGGTTTTGGTTTATGTTACATGTGATTATGAAGTCCGTTTGGTTTATTGGTATTTCTTTATGATTGTATGTAAGGTTTGTTCGCGTGCCAGACTTCTAAGTGTTGGTAGTTAGGCTTCTTTATTTGTCTGTGTTGAGCTAAAATTGTTGCAAAATCTCATGGCTACGTCGATGCAACTTATTAGAGTCTGATACTGTATGCCTAGAAGTAGATGGTGGTAAGATTCCATGTTCTGGTGGAAACTAGTGTTTCATTTCATATTATAGCCCAACTTTCGTTTACGAACTTATATTGAACATCAGGTTCGTCATGTGACTTGATATGCTTCGAGTTAGTGTTATAGGAAGGTCTGATGCACTTTGATCTGTTTGAGGAGTAGAATTTAGCAGAACCCACTAAGTTTGACAAATGTACAAATTGAACGGGTGATGCTAGTTTTCCAATCATAAGACTGTCAGGATAGAATTGAACTATTTTGCAATATATCGTATATAAAGTAAATGACCTTGTATAGTAAGTCGCCTCAAATAAAGGTCCCGCACATGAGTGTTGCACATCTTAGTTGCGTGTTGCACATGAAAAAAAAATACATATATATCATATACATGAACCTGTTCCATTTTCATTATTTACAAATAGTTTTGGGTTTATTGGTTTGGTTAGCCACAAACCCGCAAGGGTGCATTTTGGTCTGTTCAAAGATGGGTTCAAAAGCCCATAAAACTTGGGTGACTTGGGTGTTTGTTTGCTTGGGTTGATAACATCTGTGTGTAAGTCCACTTGCTGCAATTTAGATACTATAAACTTCAAATAATTGTCAACCCTTATGCTTCTTTAAAATTTCAAAAATTATCGTTTAATATGTAACAAAGTTTCTTCATGCGCGCATATATTGCCCAAATACATAGTATAAACTTGAAGTTTCAAGTTGTATCCGAAGTCAAAAGTAACAATATTAAATTTTGGGCCAATCTAAACAAATACAATTCAAGCTTCATTCTAAAATATTGATCAAGTGTGACTTAGAATTGTTGACGACCTGAATAAATTTTAACTAGACATCACATTCGGAATATACTTTGAAATATGACTTGAAATTGTTAACGAGATGAATAACCATGACTTATATCATAACATGATGGGCAGAACCTAAATATTCCATTGACACTTATTAAACTAATAACGAGTTGTTACTTATATATTTGTTGGGAACATTATGTTGAGAAATTGAGTTTTATTTAAGTCAAAATGACTTGGGAAAGTTGTATAAATGGACACATCATGCCGAAAGTCATAAAACTTCCAAAACTTCTTCTTTTTATTTCGAAAACTCTTTTATTATAAAACCCGACAATAATCGAAACTAGTAGTTTTGTTAACATGAAAACTTTACCATGTGATATACTAATTTAAGTTTCCTTTTTAAAACTTAAATTACCTTTCCAACACTTTATTGATTATTTCCGAACTATTTGGGATTATTGGGTAAACACCGTAAACGTATTAATTAACTTATTTTGTTGACATTTTCCTTTGCCACTGTTTCCTTTGACTTCATTTGTCATTCCTTTCTCGACTTAAATTTCCGTCAGTACCTTTCTCGATTATGTCGTTATCTATTCCTCTTTGAAATGTGTGTACTTGAGTCCTCGTCAGTATTTCTTGACTGTTCTTTTATTATTTCTTTCATAATATATTTGTATATATATTATACTTTGGCGTGAGTTACATTTTGAGTCTATGTTTTCTTACCACCACACGAAATGTTAACACTAAACTTTTTACAAGCTTTGATACGAGTAATCAACGAAAGCTAAAACATTTGTCTTTTGAAAACTCTTTTACTTTACGAGACGTATTCTGAGATAGCTATATACATATTAGGTTGTGCCGATCCGGCACCGTTGTGCCTGTACCCTCTATATCGATATGTTTTGCTATTGTTGCCAGTTGTGACCATTGTGATTTTTAACATTGCTGCAAGCTAACGTGAGTTCATGGCCCCTACTTTTATTGGTTTTTAAACTGTTTTTGGGGGAGAATATATGCTCGTTTTAACTAAACTCAATGACTGTTTATTTGGAATATGAGCACTGTTTACTCAATATCTGACTGTTTGGCTGAATTATTTGAATTAGTTATTTGAAGGCGATATGTGATTGACTGATATGCATGTGAGTTTATAGCCCCACTCTATTTACTCTTATTTTACAATTGGGGTGAGAAACATGCAGAACTATTTTATGGACCAACACTATTTTTATCAAACTTGTTAGGAATATAAATATTCATATGAAAGACTCGATCACCCCGAGTATCTATTAGCATTAAGTTAGCTCGTAGGCTTATTAGTATTAGTTTAGTTATCGTAAAACTAGTTTAGTCATAGTTGTATTTGTGGAATTGGGTCGGGTCTTTACCCACTGTTAGCACACTTCAAAGCCCATGTGGGGCGTTTTATGTGTAACTATAAATACCGTTTCCCACATAAGGGAAAGGGTCGGATGTTCTTCTCATTTTAATATAATAGATTCACTTTCTCTCTAGAATATCCCAACCTCCCCATTTCTCTCTCTAGAATTCAGCTAGTACACAAATCTTACCTTGTGCTATGATATCTAATATCCTACAATTGGTATCAGAGCTCAAGGTTTGATTAGATAGATTGTGTGTGCGTTTTCTTGGTTAGTTTAGATAAATAGTTTGGTTTTTGAAGGTTTAGGGTATTATTCTTAGCTTTCTTTGAATTTCACGTTTGTGGTGTTTAAGTTAGTGTTTTTATTGTTGTTATAACCTTCTAAGATCAAGTGGTGCAAAAGAAACCAAGCAAAAACGTTCAAAATGGTGATTTGTAGGTGTTAAGTACTTTCTTCGATTTGAGTCTTATAGTGATTTCTTGGTTGCGATTTGAGTCCTGCGATTTGATAGTGACATTTTTGTCTGTTGTGATTTGTCGTCTACCTATTGCGATTTGAGGGTTGCGATTTGAGCATTTGAGACTTGGCTCTTGCGATTTGAGTTCTGCGATTTGAGGGCTGCGAATTGAGGGCTGCGTGTTGAGCTTTGAGGTTTCACTACTGTGATTTGAGCTTTGAGGTTTCAATGTTGCGATTTGACTAGTTTCTTCATTGCTATTTGCTCCTGATTCTTCATTGAGATTTGCTCAAGTGCATTCATAACTTGTTGCTGAAACCATTATGTAAACTCAATTCAATCAAACCTAATCACAACTTAACTTAACAATAATTCACCTAATCTAACAAACAATCATTCCTTTTAACATACAATCACTAATCATTGTACCGATCCAATAATTATCATAACTCGTCCAATTTATCATTATCTCACGGTTTCTTCTTGATTTTGTAAAATCCCGCGAAAGAAACGGTTTATCGATTTAAATCATAGAATTATAAAATCCCGTGCACGTTTACACCATGTCTACTAATTCAGATTCTTTCATATCTGAGGTACTCAAATTGTACGACACGAACGATAAACATAAGACTTCCAACCCTGTACAACAAATAAACGTGTTTGATTTTGATAATGCTAACATGGAATCGTCGTGCTCGAATTCTCAAGAGAAAGAGTTTCATCAACTACTAAAATTGCCTGATAATACAATGGAAAGTTGCATAGAATGTTTTCGACTACATCACTCACATCTCAAGGTTCTCTTTGAACGACCTGGATACTTGGGAGGATACAAACGTGCATTCGCATCACTCTTTTGTCAAGATGTTCAGACTTTCACAGTCAAAATGATACTGTATTTAGATCAACTTGAACAACAACTTGACAAAGGAGAACTTTCTGAAGGTAGATCCATGGCTGCCTTTTGTGTGATCAACAACCAACTCCAAGTGTTCATTGATTCGCAATTCACTGAGGATTATGATTATGACAATCAAATGGCGAAAAAGTGTTTTGCTAATTACACTGGAATCGAGGTACATGTCACTGATCAACACAATGTGCTCCCTAATGAACGACTGCATACTGATCAAGTTATGCCCACTTATGACACATATTTGTTGGAAAAGACTGATAGCAATACATTTCTAATTCAACAAATATGAATCATAAAGGGGGAGAAAGTGATCAGGATGATGCTGAACATGATGATGAGTCAAGTTCTTTGTTTATGGCTGAGACTTTTAAATCAAATGATGTGGTTGATAAAGAAGTTTTTAATGAACTTTCAAACAGATTTTTACAGCTTGAAAAACATTGTATTTCACTTGAAATCACAATGCAACAAAAGGAAGAAAGTTTTCAAACTAACCTACCATGTAAAAATCCGGAACTCCCTGATTTCTGTGAATTCTTTATTATAAATGATTTGAAAGCTCAGCTAGAAGCCAAAAACTAAGCGATCAACAACCTGAAAAAACGTATTACTGAGATGTGTGATATGTGTATTGAAGTTAAGGCTAAACATGACAGTGATGTTATTGCAACAAAAAAATACCAAATTAGAACATAAAGTCGCTAAATTACTTAATGAAAATGAGACTTTGAAAAAGCATTGTAAAAACCTGAGTGATTCCATCAAAGAAACGAGAACTAGGGCTTCAAAACACACAACGTCTCTGATTGCTAAAAATGATGAATTCAAAGCTCAACTTCAAGAGAAAGTTTTCACAATTACTGCCTTAAAGAACGAGTTAAGGAAATTAACTGGAAATAGTGTGAACAATAAGTTTGCAAAACCGTCAACCTTGGGAACACCAGTTTTACAACCTCTTAGAAACCAAACAGTTGTTAGACAACCAACTGCGTTTAGATCTGAACGACCAAAATCTTCTAAACCAAGGTGTGCAACCCAAGTTAATGTGAAACAAGTTTTGTCAAAACCAGTCACTTCACAATCTAGACCAAATGATCAGATAGTTAATGTACGTTCTAAGGCTCAATCTCATAAGTCCAAAGCAAAGGAAGTAAATCCTCATGCTAAGGTTCTATCCCTTAAGACTAGAAACCACAACAACCCCGTAGAACCAAAGAGTCATACTCAGAAATCTGGTAGGCAGATTGCTGTAGGGCTAAGAACTTCTCTCAACAAGCATTCTACTGTGTATGAGAAATCTAACACTCCTAGATCTTGCCTTATGTGGTTACCGACAGGTAGAATCTTTAAGATGGTTGGTCTTAGATGGATACCTATTAGTACAGATTGCATAACCAAGGTTGACTGTGAAAATCCAAAAGGTCTGGATACTAAGATCACTAACCCATATAAACGCAAGCAAACACGTTATGTTAGTGCAGGGAATCCTTACTTATGTGCAGGTACATCGACCATTTCCTTCAAGGAAAAACTCAAAGTTTGGCGGCCAAAAGGAATGAAATCTCCTAATTTAGGGGTTCAGGAAACTCAACATTGATGTACATGCATAATCACTCCTGAACAAATCAGCTCAGGACTCGTACAGCAACGATCTATCTTGGGAAGAATATCGGTGGTTATTCTTCATGTATCCTTTGTACATATCTCATACCTTACATATAAATTAATAATCATTTAATCTACAAGAAGTCATAAAATTCTTCATGTATCCTTTATACCTTACATATAAAAAAAAAAAAAAGAATTTTTTATGGACGTGTCTTCTGTTTATCGATAACATTTACGGTCCTAGAAATGTCATTCAATAATGACATGGGTCTTTAAATGAAGCCCGAGCAGGAGTTAAAATTGAATGGTTAAATCATGTCCTGTCGGCTTGCAGTTACTTCAAACTGCAACCCATTCTTCTTTTTGGGGAAAGCTCGTCGCCAAAAGAAGGCTGTTCCTCTCACTGGGTGAAGTTCACCCGGGCATGGACTACTTTATATCCATGTTTCTTCCACTTAATGTACGTTTCAGTGCATTAGTTTTTGTTTTTGAAGAGAAGTCTTCTTTGCATCAAAAATTCTTTCTCTTTTCTATGATTCTTCAAGAAAGTATTTGTGTTTCCCATGGTGGTTTAATGATATTGGAAAATCATTTGGTCTGGCACTGTCATAAATTTGTCATTCTCAATCAACGACTACAGCCTTTTAATTTGAAATCAGGTCATTGATTGAGGGGGAGAGTAGGGTTTTTCATAAATTTATGTCATACTTCGAACTTCTTCATCTCATTAACTGTTATATGCTAGGATAGGGGCTTATTTACAATTTGCTGACTGTCTCCTAGTCTTTCATAAGTTAGAGGACCTTTCGTACAGTTATTGAAACTTGAATTATGTCCTATCGTAACTTATATCTCAAAGGGATAAGAAATTGTAATGAGAGGGGCCAAATCTGCCAAATTCTAAAAGTTGTGCCCTAGGTATAAATTTTCCCCTTGCGATTTGACCTAGTCAAAACAACATATCTCAGTCAAATATCACTTTTCATTTTTCTCTCAAAACTCAAAACGCAACACTTGCGATTTGCCTGATTTTTCAAATCTGTGGAAATTCTTGCCTAGGTATCGAGTGTTTTATACTAATATCATTAAGTCAATGATTTATCTTGATCATCATTGTTACATTCTGATTAAATCTCTCTCGTGTCCTAGGTCACCCTATCGAATCATCATCCGAATCGTGGTTAGTGTTTGCTTGAGTTATTTGTTTGATGGGATTTGTTCATTATCATGTGTAGATGCTCTGTTAACTATTTTATTGCCTCCCCTTTCACTCTTGCTTGTGTCCTTTGATTTTCGAATGCAAGTTAGACTTTTATAAGTCAAAGTATAGTGTGTGTTGATGTTGGAATGTAGGCTGTTAGGATTAAGAGATTAGGACTCGATTCTTTGTGTAAATCTTGTTACCGGTAAACCTTGTTATGAAATTTAGTGAGATTGAGTTTATGCGTATGTTGAGTGTTCCTGATTGCGATTTGGTATTAATTTTCGTGGTTGCGGTTTGACTATATAATTCTTGTTTGCGTTATTCCTATTTTGTGCTTGGTTGCGATTTGGTATCTCTTGCTTGACTGAGATTTGCTTAGTTGTACTAGGTTGCGATTTGCTGTCTAAGTCTCCGTGATTGTGATTTGATTATAATATGACGTGTTTCAGGTCAAATCGTAATGTCTGTGATTTGATTTTGTAGACATTTTATATTCAATCCGTGAGGCCCGCTAGACTGCGATTTGGTTATGATCTGTTGCGATTTGATTAAAATAATACTTTATACAGACCAAATCGCAACTTTTGCGATTTGTATGAGAAATATTTCTATAATCAAGTTGTATGGTCTTCAATGTTGCAATTTGATAAGGCCTGGTTGCGATTTGATGTTTATATTATTAAATTCTGGCCAAATCACAATCTTTGTGATTTGAGGTCAACTCGCAACATCCATTTTTTTATGATTTGAACTTCTGTTTAAATGTTACAATTTATCTCAACACAGTGTATTGACTGCGATTTGATTATTTAGTTGCTTGTGATTTGACTGTTGCGATTTGGGGTATTGCGATTTGGTCATGTACAATGTTATAATTAGTCAAATCGCAATCCGTGCTGATTGTAGGCAATGTGTATTAAATTGTCAAATAGCAATTATTGTGAGACTCATTGTGATTTAATGGGTGCAACATGTGTCTAAACAATGATCTAACATCGAGCATTTGCTCTTTTCTAACATTGTATATGTATATATGTTTCCTTGTTAATGTAATTGTGAAGATACAATGGCCGATGTTAATGTTGATGTTCCTGCTGAACAAGCACCAGTTGTTTCACCTCCCATTCATTCAGATGAACAGATCTTGCCTCGTAGCAGATGGGTCTCTATTGGAAAAATCAACTGCTACTTAGATATGGATAAGTCTCAACCCAATCCTATCTACAAAATCGCGATGGACATTCTTAAGCAAACCACATTCTTCAGTGCGTTTACGGCTCGCTCAGCTATTTCAGCTATCTACATTCAGCAGTTCTGGGACACAGTGAGCTATGATAAAGATATTGGATGCTACCGTTATCAGTTGGATGAACAATGATTTGATCTTACCAAAGACACCATCAAAGACGCATTACAAATCACACCGGTCATTGTGAACAAGCCATTTACTCCAAAACCACCACCTGATGATCTTATCAACTTCGTCAATGATCTGGGCTACCACATAACAGTTAACACTTTATCTACAGTGGTCACTAATGATACGTATCAGCTATGGAGGGCAATCATCACTATCATAAACATGTGTCTCATAGGAAAAACCTCAGGGTATGAAAGACCAAGAGCTCCAATGCTATAGATTCTATGGGGAATTGTTAAAAGGGCCAACATGGATTTTGCTGAAAGGATCTGGGAGGAATTCACACTCAATTCACACTTTCACTGAGGACAAGAAAAAACTGGCAGTGCAAAAAGCTAGTAAGAAAACGGTCAACAAACTTGTGATTCCAAGTATCAGGTACACAAAGAGGATAATTCATCATCTTCAATGCCAGCACAAGTTCCATCCAAGATCTGACTCTCCTCTCCACTTCCCATCTGATGAACATGTCCTAGGAAATCTCAAATTCTTGGAAAAAGGAACCAAGCAAGAGTTCTTTTGGATGAATGTACCTGAAGCTCTCATCACGAATGACATTCATAATGCTCCTTATTATCAGGATTCTTTGAATAAAGTGGCTGCGTATCAAAGGTATCTTGCTGATGAACTAGTTGAGGATGCTGGACCCCTGGCACCTAAACCTCAGAAGTCAACCAAGCATAGGAAGACAAAATCCAAGACCACCCAACCCACATATGATGCTCTACTCAAGAAGAGAAAGGAGGCATCCCCTGCTGATGATGGTCCTGGTGATCCTAAGAAACCCAAAAAGAGTGTTGCGGATAAGAAACAGAGGTCTAAAAGACGAAGACTGGAAGATCAATTTGTGAATGAAGAAGTTTTCATGCCTGAGCCTATTCTGCAAGAAGAGGCAGTTAACAGTCAAAAGGCCGTAGAAGCCAGTTTGAAAGAACAATAGAAGTTGCCGGGACACTCTACCAAAGGTGTGATCATTAGAGAACCTGATACAGGGAGACCTCAACCATTGGCGGAAGTGGAAGGTAAAGGAAAAGGGATTTCCACTGATGAACAGGTTGCTCAGACACTTCTGGATGTCTCTTCTCCAGCATCAAAGACAACCACAAAATTCATTCTCAAGAGACGAACCTCTGAAACCGCTAAAGATATTGAAGATTCTGAAGCTGCAAGGGAAAAGTCACCAAGTCAAGAGCTTGATCTTGACTCTAGTGACACTGAATCAGAAGAAGTGGGAACCATGGAAGAGAATGTTGGGAAGGGTGAGACGTAAGCTAAAGATAGTGCAGGCCCTGATTCTGACAAAATAGAGAAGGAGATATCTCCTCATGAGAAGGATTTCACCTCTGATCCACCTCTTGACAAGTTAAATGATGAGTTCGTGTCCACTACTTACCCGAATGTACTAGAGAATCTTAAGCTGAGAGCTGATGAACTGACTCATCTTCCAGAACCCGACTGCTCAACTGGCATACTTTCTTCTCTCAAGCAACTGGAACCGGACTTCACATATGGAGATCAATTCCTTAAAGACAAGCCCACAAATCCTGAAACTGGTAAGACAAATGATGAGAAAGAGGTTGTGTCAATGGTGTCTGTCACTATTGAACATGATACTTCGGCGGTCCCTACTATGACTATTCCAACTCCAACAGTGACTCCAACACCTGAAACTCCCTCATCTGCAACAACCATACCGGCAACCATCATCACGACAACGGTAGCACCAACACCTCCATATGTCAACAAATGCTTAGAATCACAACTTTCTGAAGCACTAAAACGCATTGCTGATCTAGAAGGTCATAATCTACCTCAGATTGTCAAACGCCACGACTCTCGGTTATCCAAGCTGGAAAATCTCAACATTGACGAAAAGTTAAAGATTGCTATTGATGAACAAGTAGATGAAGCCGTGAGTCTGGCAATGGAAGTACCGCTGAGAGCACGCTTCAGAGAACTTCCCACCACTGATATGAAGGAGATCCTCCTACAGCGAATGTATGAGACAAATCTTGACCAAGGTCATGAAGACCACAGAAGGTTATACGAAGCGTTGGAAATATCAATTGGCCGTGATAACTCTGACCAACTCATGAAGGACTTGGCTGAAACACGTAGAAAGAAGAAGAAGAGACAGGACCAACCCAAACTACCATATGGGTCTACACCACATCCACCTCCTCCTCCTTCATTAGGAGCATCTGGAGCTGCAGGCTCATCTGGAGCATCGGGATCACACCAAGTACAACCACCACATCATCCTCCTGCATCATCTACTATGAAAGATCAATCGAAGCAGTCTACTGGTCCAAGCTCATCGAAGAATGTTGCATTTACTGGATATGCTACTTGGACGACCTTTGCTACTAGATTCAAGCCTTCTGCTTCATCAATTCCTGATGATCTTTTCATGAATGAAGACTCAGCTATCAACAATCAAGATTCTTATTCTGATGATGATGATGATGACACAACAGATACTCACATTCCCAAGGTAAATCCGAGGAAATACTGGTGGAAGTCCTTCTTAAGGGATGTTCGATCTGCAACTCCTGGGATTACTCCTACAGATAAGATGAGGGAGACATGGTGGAAGCCCAGATCAGAAGAAGATAGACCTTCAACACCTGAACCAGCTTGGTCTATCCCTTCATCAGATCTACAAGTTCCTGATAACAACTGGGCAAATGCCATTGTGTCCAGCTATGTGTCTCCTCCAGAAAACTCACTACTTGCACAGACGGGAGACATGGGAGCTTTCATAGACTGGTATTGCAAGAAGCAAGGAATCACCAACTTAACACAAAAGGACCTGGAAGGCCCAGCATATGAAATCGTCAAAGCCTTCCATCCTAATGTGATTCATCTTCAGTTCCAGATGGAAGAATGCCACAAGCTTCTAACTGATCAGGTCAACGAGGGAATTCTCAGGTACAACCTCAGCAAACCACTCCCTCTGGGTGGTCTACCTGGTCAGGTCACCATCCAAACCGAATTCTTCTTCAACAATGATCTGGAGCATCTCCGATTTGGCAGCAAGGAGTGTAAACATGCATTATCAATTACTAAGATGAAAGCTGCATTCTACCCAAATATTGGGCTAGAGAAATTAGTACCAGATCAGATGTGGATTGAGGAAGAGTGTAAGTATGACATATCTGCTTCGTTTGGTATATATCACTGGTGGTTTAAGAGACAACAATTCTACATTGATAGACATACTGCTGAAGGTGATCGCAAGGCTGTATGATCTCGAATGCAAATCTTGAGCGCAGTCAGTGTTGAGATCTTCTCAATATATGGCTACAATTACTTAAAGAAGATTATCCTTCGCCGTGCTGATCTCAAAGAGTATATCATTGTAGAAGGTGACTTCAAAGACTTACGTCCTAGCGATTTTGAAGATCTATACCTGCTGCATCTTCAAGGCAAGCTGCACCACCTACCTTTACATAAAAAGAAGACGCTTGCCACTGCTGTCAATCTATGGACCAGGGGATTAAGAGTTATCAGACTCAACTCAACCTCAAGAGGCCTCGATGGGAAGCAAATGACATGGAATTCAAGCACGACTACACGGTTCTTGAGTCTCCAAAGGCTGTGGTGTTCAGAGATAGGTATGAGGTGATGATCATGCGGTTCGATGAAATCCACAAGTTCCGTGATGGTACTCTACATCATATTGAAGAAGCACTGGACTATAGGGTCAAAGAGTACAAGATAAAATAAGGCAAAACCAGGGTGATATACTATGTTCTGGACAAAGAAAGATCTGGATATGAACAATGAGTTCATTTATGCCATTAAAAAATGATTGAGGAAAAGGAGGATCTTCCGCAGTCTGGAAAGTTATGTTGGTGGACGTGTTCGAGAGGGCGATTACAGATATCTCCAGAGAACCGAATGAGAATATCTTCTCAGTAATTATTAGTCCTCTTTTGTTGTTGTGTAATTATATTATGTTGTGAACTTTGTACTATTTAAGTAGTGATAAACATATGCTTTGAGGGGGATCAGTATGAGGTACGTCTCAATGCCTCATTCTTGATAAAAGAAGCGAAAGCTTCTTACTTTTGAGTAGAATTAATCCAACTTTTTCAAATGACCTCTACTAATTCTGCTCAAAAGAACAAGTATTCCCTCTCAAGAGGGGAAGTATTTGAAACTCTTTGTACAAACCAATACAATCTTGTGAGACTCTTCCCAAAAACCTCAAAAAACATATTTTAATCAATTCTTTTCAAAAACAACATCAATATGCTATTTTTGAGGGGGAGAAAAATATAAATGGTGACTAAAATATAACTAAGTTGAAATGGCATCTCATAAGAGCACGGCTCAGACTTCACCAATGAATTGATGAAACTACAATTGTCAGTAATCGAAAGGACTTGTCTGAGTAGAGTGTACCATTTCGAGAAACCTTCTGTGAACTTGACCGGGCCGGGTAATAACTTCAAGCTAGTCTAACTAGTGATGTAAGCGTGTCTCGAATGCCTGACCATGTTCACTGAAGGTGGATCAATTCAAAAGTGCAAACTCTACCCAACATGTGCAAATTTTAACTAAAAACATATGAGCACATGCTAAGGGGGAGTATTTGAAATGTATAAAACTCTTAAAGTGTTAGCAAAATGTGTTTCATAATTATAAACGCTTTGAGAGATTTTTCAAAGATTTGGTTTACGGCAACGTAGGATAGTCATGAAGTTATAATGTGACTAAGGTTAGGAAAACCGTCCTATGATCCGCCAGAGCCGGAGGGATCTACCCAAGGACAATACCGAATAGTTAGTATTAGAAAGTCCTTAGGTATGATTGAGAAAAAAAAAGGAGTAATATGAGAAAGGAGAAAGAAGGGGTTGAAGAATTAAAAAGAAAAGTAATGTGAAAGGGTTAAAAGAAATAGCCCTCCAATTATTCAACCTTAGGGCAGAAACCAGGTTCAATTCATATGCTACTGGTTGTTACTAAGGTGACGTCGGTATTGAAGACAAGACGTCATGGACTCAGTGACGCACTGCACTAAACCTTCTAGCCACTCAAGTTCTCTTGAAAGAACTTGTTTCATTCTCTCAGGGAACCCTGCATAATCTATCGACCGCTCATTACGAGTTATGTTGATATTGAAACAGGAGACACCGCTCTAGTCCCCGACTACCAAAAATTGCACTTATCGAGTCTAGAGCCGCAGTATACATCAAAAGATCTCATAGGAACACATGTTACTTCTACACTGGTTGTTCAACATTAAGGACACAAATTATAAACTTATGAGTCCTACTTAGATCTTAGCAATCTGCCAGAACATTTATGAGGGAATTTACAAATGTAATTCTCAGTAATTGAATGGAAATTCCTGCTAGGGTCAACATCAAACTGCCCTGAAAGCAGGTCACTTCGGTAATTCCTTGTGGATTACGCTTAGTGGTCACGGTGGTTTCAAACGGTCTACAGTCGTGGAGTGAGCTTCAGTGACTCACCTAATCGTTGATGTACTTCGGTAGATCTTGTAAGCCCTCTCGGGGGTATCCGATTCAGGAACGACCTTGGTAGGGATTAGAGAAAGTTTTCACACTATGCTGTTAACAATCTCGAAGTCCGAACTTGTAAGTACCGGACGTTTTATTGCTAACTATCGTATGCAGGAATCCCTGGCGATTGCAGCTGATTGTCGAAGTGATGTCAATATTATCACCTCATGCTCACACTTCACAATTGCAATCAAAGAAATCATGATTAATATAAGACCTTCAACAATGCTTCCGCTATCCTGATGCTGAAAATCATGATCTAGCAAAGTGTGAGCATGCTGGTCCAATGATCACTTTATCACAAGGATGCAACAGTACAAAGAGAATGACACACAAACTACCAAAACTGATGATTACAATGAATGCTCAACAATCACCCTTACCAAAGGAACATTCATCAGAAGATCACGAATTCAAGTACAAAGTTTACCTAATATGAAGAATCAAAGACTACGAGCTAGGAAATTAAGTTCATTAGAATGCTAGAATTCAAATTGTAATTTCCAGGGTGACCTCCCTTAGGGGGAGATTGTTAGGAATATAAATATTCATATGAAAGACTCGCTCACCCCGAGTATCTATTAGCATTAAGTTAGCTCGTAGGCTTATTAGTATTAGTTTAGTTATTGTAATACTAGTTTAGTCATAGTAGTATTTGTGGAATTGGGTCGGGTCTTTACCCACTCTCAGCTCACTCCACAGCCCCTGTGGGGTGTTTTATGTGTAACTATAAATACCCTTTCCCACACAAGGGAAAAGGTTGGATGTTCTTCTCATTTTAATCTAATAGATTCACTTTCTCTCTAGAATATCCCAACTTCCCCATTTCTCTCTATAGAATTCGGCTAGTACACAAATCTTACCTTGTGTTATGATATCTAATATTCTACAAAACTATTACGTAGGTTTAGCCTAAGAAACTGAATCCCACATGCCCAAACTCATGAACCGTCAATTCCTGCGCGAAAGCGCGAATGTTATAAATAGATCCATCAGCGTGACTCCCCTGTTCTGTTTTCCCGGATAGGCAAATGCGAGCGTATAACATGTCGAAACACGAGTGTCACGGGATAGGCACTTGCAAGGGCTTTATTTAACGTGCTTCTAGAGCACGCACACTGTCAAGCTTTTGTTGCATGAACTTAGTGCTAGCGTTATAGACTATTTTATTTTGGGTTGCATACCCTACTCATGGTCCACATCTTTAATTTTTCCTTAAGGTAAACTTTATTATCATGACATTGTGAGTGACACAGTGATCACAAAACTATTATTGAACTTACAGTATCTTTACTGCTTTATCATAAACCTATGAACTCACCAACCTCGTGTTGAAACTTTTAGCATGTATTTTCAGGTTTAAGGCGATAATCTAGCTGTGGAGGCTATTGGTAGGGCATGGCATGGTCATAGAAGACTCTGATGTATTTGGGACCGCCTTATTTCCTCTATGGGCCTCCATTTTCGCATAGTTTTTGGAATGCTGTAAACATAACGACTTTTGGTTATGAAATTTCTTTTAAATGGTTGAGCAAAAACCGTTCTTTGTACCCTGTGTTGTAATACCAATTTAGTAGCACCCAAACATGTATGCTTCCACTAAACCAGATTTTGGGGGTGTTACAGATTGGTATCAGAGCCTTGCTAATAGAGAACTGGGTATTTTTAAAACCTAAACTATAACTACTTTTACGAAAACGTAACCCTATGACCGCCATATGCCTACCTGCCAAGCCGATGCCTCACTTTTGCGCACTGTTATTGGATAAGTATATCCATCTATTTTTGCTATCTACTATAAGTATTGATGCGTATGCGTGTCTTTGCGGTTTAGCAGTTTTAATGCCTACTCAAGTTTTAAATTTATATTTAGCCGACTTATCAATAACACACACACTTAACGAGCAGTGTACCCGGTCAGTATGAATATAATGGTAAGTAGAGTGTCGATCACTAAGAGTGGAACGTATTATCTAGTTATTCTAATCAGTATTTTAATATATTAAGTTAGCTATACAATCTAATCTATCGCAAGGGGGGTTCAGCCTGAGAGACTGGCACGATTTGGTTGCAATTAAATAATAAACTAAACCAATAGGCACGAATCAGCAAGTAGCACACACGTACACAGATAAATACTCGAGACAATAAGAGGGCTGTCCTTATGATAAGTAGTTTGTCACTTGTTTTATTGCTAGTGTTATATGAAGTGTATAGTTCGATGCAACGCACCGAGATTAAGTCCTTTCTCGTTGGTTCTAATCTTATCGGCGAGTAAACCCTTAATGATTACTTATGACTATCCCGTTTATCTTTCTCCTACTTTTCTACAGACCATAGAATGCATAGGCGATCTAATAAACAGGCGAGGGTAGAGGCATGGCGACCCGATCAACGCTCAGCTAGACACAGAGGTTATCAATGCACTAATAAAAGTCACCAAAGACATCAACATATAAACTTTAATTAATGAGAAAGCAGTTTTAAGGGAGTGCAATCTTTCCGTTGTCACATTACACAAGCCACCAATCTTGATGAATTAAAGTTTACTAACACAATAAAACAAAACTACTTAATGAATTAAACACATGCAGCACCTTCTTACAGCTCTTGTATCTTTGATTTGGGTGTGTCTTGTGCTGCTGCCTTGACTGAATTCGTCCTAGGTTTCTGGTCTTCGGTCTTCGGATATAATATGTGTCACCACCCAAAGCTCTGGAATTCGTCTGGTCTTGGGGTATTTATAGTTTCTGTCTGAGGGTAAGATGCGGCGCATCTAGTAAGTAGATGCGGCGCATTTACTTAACTTCGCGTGGGGTCCAAGATTATAATATTCAGGAATATTCGTACACCGCCAGAAGATGCGGCGTATCTTCATCTTTGGATGCGGCGCATGTCCTCTTGTATCTTGGATCGTATCTGGTGAAATATTGATAGTGATGCGGCGCATGTCATAAGTGAGATGCGGCGCATCTGGAGCAGAATAGTCTTGATCTTGTACATTTCGGTAGACTCTTAACTTCTTGCATGTTTCGCTCCATAATTAGTCCAAAATCGCCAAGTATCACCAAATGCTTGTTTTCAACTGAGAATTACAAAAGTAAACGATTAAGTATCAATCCTCATACATAATATAATAAAACAAGTCAAATTAATAGGATAAATGATAGTAATAATATGTACTTATTTGAGTTCATCAAATATCCCCCCACTTGAGCTTTACTTGTCCCCAAGTAAACCTTAGAATTAAATCTTATGAAAATGTATCCTAAAAGATATTAGGATTTATTTTTATATTTAAGCATGTATTCGTTTTTGTCATAATCACACAACTAAACACTTAACGAATTAGAAATAGAATAAAAATATTTCGATAAAAGCAAATCTAATCGTTTAACTGTCCAGTCGCGACGAATATTCTGTCATAAGCTTGGCAAGTATACACATCTCCTCCACTAAAGCCAAGGAATAACAAGTCTAAAGCGGTAAAAAGGGTTTTTAGGCTTAAGGGTTAATTATTCTTAATCACTATCGATCTCAAACTCCAGACAAGGCGACAAAATCACAAATACATGATCGAATCCACGAACACGATACTTGCAATTGCTCAAATCCTTAACTCGAATAGGCTAAAGATAGGTCCAAACTTCACCAATAATAATATATCAAAAAGGGCGACAAAATCATAAATACATAGCCGAATCCATGACTACGATACTTAAGATTGCTCAAATCCCTAATCTCAATAAATCAAAGATTTGGTTGGATAAAGAATAATAAAGGGTATGGATAATATTTGGGATATAAATTGGTGTAAAATGAAAAATAAACAAAACAAATAAATTAAAATCCTAAGTGTGGTTAATCACTATCCCAACCATCCCATGAATAAGACTCATATCAGTGAATAACTCACGCTTTAACACTTGAAACATACGCTTTAGGTAGACACGAATTATACTCAACAAGATCTTAATCAAAGAATAAACCTTAGTTGACTTTCCCATAACTGCCAACTCCCATTCAATCCATAGATATAATATACAACAAATAGTGGTGATATCAACCACTTATATAACTTTACATCGTTGGTTTATCAATCTTCCAACTTTTTTCTTTTTTTTCTTTTTCTTTTCTCATTTTTTCGATTTTTCTTCTTTTTTTTTTTTTTTTTTTTTTTTTTTTTTTTTTTTAACATAAACATAGATGTGTAAAATTTCACCACATCACTATAACAATAAATCAGGAAAATTTTTCCATACTTTTCATGACTTCAGAAATAACGGTAATAGTGAAAGTAGTAAACACACGAAAAAAAATAAACTCAAAGATATACAATATTTACTTTCACTCCAATTGCATTGTGCAATTTCCCAACCTAACCATAGATAATGAATTACGCACGCGAACACAAGTAATGTAAGGAAACACACTTTGCCTATAGCAATTAACCAACCACGGACTTTAATCTACAGGGTAGGCTAAGGTGTAAGGTGTAATGAAACATTATAACAAAGGTGTAAGAAACGAAAGGAATGGCTCTGAGTGTTTTTCTAAGGGTATCTTACTCTAAAAGTGAGAGTAACAAAAGGTTTATACGGGGGTTAACTAACCAGTGTAGTTAGCTAATATCACATAACATATAAGGCTATTTGGGTGTAATCCTAGAAATTTACCAATTTAGACAAGTCATTCCAATTATATAAAATAATACTTATTATGGTGGTCTCGAATAGTATACAAGCCAAGTTCTAAAGTTTACAAGTCACCGGCACACTCATAGATTTGTGAATTTTGAAAAATCACAATTTTTGAAAATGACGTCATGTGTGCAGCTATGCAACTTAGACTCTAAACAAAAACATGCTAAAAATTTTAAATTTTGATATATTAAGCACATTTTAAGCATATTTTGAAAAGTTTAGGACAAGTAAGTGTTAAGTGTTCTAATTCTCCAATCCCCCCACTTAAGTTAAACAACATCCTCGTTGTTTGTATAAAAGGTTAAAAACTGGAAAATAAAAGAATTAGAACAGAAAAACTCCCCTGAGATTTTCTCGGTATGATCCTCCATTAGTATAAGAGCAAAAATCATCTTTCTTGTGGATTAGAACGTTTAAGCTTCATATTCGATGTATCCACATGAAATGCAGGAATCTATAATACCACCAAGGCTTCAAAACACACCTAAGGTAAGAAAGGTTCAACTTGCATAACACATTAGTAGTTAGGTAAAAATAAAACATAAAAATTAAAAATGAAAATCATCAGGTCAGTCGATGCGCCGTATCTTATGGAAGAAGATACGCCGTATCGAGCCTGGAATAAATACGGATCAGAATAAAAGATGCGCCGCATCCTTAACCAGGGATGCGCCGCATTAAAATAAACTGATAAAAAGTTTTAAATTCGAAAAGTAAAAATGCAGAAAAGTAAAGATATGACCATTGCAGGAGATGCGTCGCATCTCAGGATTGAGATGCGCCGTATCCTCTGCGGCCTGACTGACTTGACACAAACAGAAAATTAAAAGATAAATCCGGGTTGTCTCCCGGTAAGCACTTGTCTTTATTCCAGAGTCTTCAAGTTAGACTCACGTTTAGCTCTTTAGTATCGATCATTGAAGGAGTCGGAAACATCGCGCTCCCTCATTGCCAATTCGGTAATATTGAACACTCCTTGCTCGTCCTTGATTTCCACGCCGTTCTTCTTCAGTATCTGTATAAACAAAGTTCTGTCCCTTTCGGGCAGAGATGACAAAATGATAGACGGGAAATTCTTATTATCATATAGGCATAAATAAGCAAGGTGGGGTGGTAGTTCAATAAACATATCATTATTCAAATACATTTTCTCAACTATTCTCCTACGTTTGTTAATTACTACGCAATCATACCACTCATCGTCGGAATCATTAACAATATCGCGTCTAAGTTCGGTAGGTACATTAAGGTCAATAAATTCCTCAAAGTTCTCATGATTAGGATTAGTTGAGTTGTTTTGAATCAATGTTTCTCCCATGAGCCTAGCTTCAAGATCGAGGTCCATACGCTCTCTTAATCCTAGCATGTAGACACCTCTAATTATGCTTTTAACAGGATCTTGGCACTTATAGACTAGTTTATTATTCCCTACCCTTAATGAGATTTTTCTTTTAAACACATCAATCTTAGCATGGGCAGTAGACAAGAAAGGTCGACCAAGGATTAAAGGAACCTTAACATCCTCGGGCATATCTAATATAACAAAGTCTACAGGGAAAATAAACTTCTCAATCTTAACTAGCACATTATTAGCAATCCCTTCAGGTCGTTTTACCGTTTTATCAGCCAATTCAATAAGTAACTTAGTTGGTGCTAATTTTCCTAGTCCTAGGGTAGTGAATGTCTTAAGAGGCATAACACTAACACTAGCTCCTAAGTCAGCTAACACATTATTGAAAGATATATCATTAATTGAACAAGGTAGAGTAAAACTTCCTGGGTCTTTTTCTTTATGAGGCAAGGCATTTAAATCAGTTGCAGAGTTCCCTTCTTTCATTGTAGCCTTGATCTCCTCTTCAATCTTTGTCTTTTCTCTTAGTAGTCTTCTTAAACTGATTGAAGAATTAAAGAAAAATTCGGGTCTTGCACCATCATTACCATTCATCGATCTTCTAGATATGTTAGGAGTGACTTCTTCAGTGGTGCTTATGGCCTTGACATGATCTCTTGGGTTGGTTTCAGTTGAGCTAGGTAAACTTCCATATCCCCTTTCCTGAAGAACTTTGCTCATTTGACCAATTTGTTGTTCCAATGCTTTGAACGAAGCTCCTTGATTTCTTGTAGTAGTGTCCGTTGAAGCTTGGATTTCTTTGATCATAGCAGTATTCTCTTCATGTCTTTTAGCAGCATCGGCCATAATTTGCTTGAGAGTGTCATCTAAAGTCTGCCTCCTTTCTTGATAAGCGGGATTGAAGTTGTTCTTTTGATAGAATCCCGGGGTAGCTTCCCTAAATCTTCCTGAAGGTCGGAATGGTTGTCCAAATTGGGTGTAATATGCTTCTTCAAACGTCTCACTTTCATTCTTATTCGGGCAATCTTTAGTGTAGTGAGGTCCTTCGCACTTTTCACATCCAACTTGGGCAGCATACACTCTTTCATCACGCTTCTTCATCTCTCTACTAATTTTATCCAATTGAGCTTGAATAGCAGCAATCCCGTCAAAATTAGTGCTGCTCTTAGATCTAGTAAGGTCCCATCGTGCCATTTTTGAGAATGATTAGCAGCATCTTGGATTGCTTTCCTGGCATTGGTTGCACTCATTTGAGGCACAGCTCCCTTAGCATCCAAGATTTGTCTAGTAGGCACGTCCAATCCTTGATAAAACAATATTATCTCCTGCATAGGGGTTAGATAGTGTTGAGGACATTTTATCAGTAAATCTTTAAATCGTTCCCAAGCTTGATAAAGAGTTTCATCAGGCTCTTGCTTGAAACTGTTGATAGCCTCCATCTTTTTAGCAGTCCTAGCAGGTGGACAATATCTCTTCAGGAATTTGCTCTTCAAAACTTCCCATGTAGTGATTGAACTAGCAGGTTCATTCCTTAGCCACTTGTTAGCAGCTCCTTTTAGTGAGATTGGAAAGATTCTTAGCATGAGTTGATCGTCAGTGACTCCTTCCGAAGTAAACAAATCCGCAATCTCGAGGACCTTTTCAACATGTTCATTAGCATCCTCGTGTTCCGATCCACTGAAAGCATTCTCTCTTAGTTCCTTGAGAAACTGACCCTTCAATTCAAACTTTGACTTATCATCAAACTTTGGTCTAGCAACTCCTGAAGTGTGATCAGCACGGGTTTTGTTCATGTATTCCTCCATAGTTGTGTTTTCGCCCATTGTTTCTGTTTCTTCTTCCTCTTTCTCTTCAGAAAAATAGTCAAGCTCGAATGAACTTGAAGTATCAAAGCTTTTTGTGTTGAAAAGCCTTTTAAGCGAATGAAAGACTCGTTCAGGATCTTTGAAAGGTTGAATCAAGTTCTTTGTAGAACTCCTGGTCATGCACTTCCTGAAATCAACACAAAAATATCAGTAGGGTGTGCTCAAGAAAGTAGTATATCAGAAAATTAACAACGAAAACGGAATACGAAAAATTAAAGTTACAGATATCTGCAGACGATGCGCCGTATCCAAAAAGATGGATACGCCGTATCTTATAATCGTTAAAATTAAATCAGACTTTATTCAGAAAATAGATACGCCGCTTAGGAATTTGAATGCGCCGTATCAATTTTTATAATCAAAAATCGATATTTATTTAAAATTAAATGCGTCGTATTAACAAAAGTTAATGCGCCGTATTTTCGTTACGTTTCAAAATATAAGATTTTTGATTCAGAAGATACGCCGTATCGACAGATATCGATGCGCCGTATCTGTTTAATAATTCGAAAACTGTTTTTAATTAAAATAATAGATACGCCGTATCTGCTGAAGCAGATGCGTCGTATGGCGTTAAAGTTTAGAAAAATTTTTTTTTTATCAAAAACAGATACGCCGTATCTTGGGGAAAAGATGCGTCGTATCGCTTTATCGCTTAGAAAAAAATTTCTTATTAAAAACAGATACGCCGTATCTTGGGGAAAAGATGCGTCGTATCGAATTAATTAAACGCGTTGTATTTTATAAAAAATTGAACGCAATACGCCGTATCTGAGAAATCAGATGCGACGTATCGTTCGATTTAGCTCAGTACAACGATAGCAGAAAACAAAAATTACGAAAAATAAAAACAAATAAAAACACACGAAAATAAACACAAACAAAAGCAAACAAATAACACACAAAAACAGAAAATATGCAAAATAGTACAATGAATGCAAATTAATCTAATACACAACAAAATTAGCGGTTAGATAAAAAAAATTAAAAACCTAATTAAAATACTAATCAAATTAACAGATAATAACAATTCACTCCCCGGCAGCGGCGCCAAAAACTTGATGCGTATGCGTGTCGTTGCGGTTTAGCAGTTTTAATGCCTACTCAAGTTTTAAATTTATATTTAGCCGACTTATCAATAACACACACACTTAACGAGCAGTGTACCCGGTCAGTATGAATATAATGGTAAGTAGAGTGTCGATCACTAAGAGTGGAACGTATTATCTAGTTATTCTAATCAGTATTTTAATATATTAAGTTAGCTATACAATCTAATCTAACGCAAGGGGGGTTCAGCCTGAGAGACTGGCACGATTTGGTTGCAATTAAATAATAAACTAAACCAATAGGCACGAATCAGCAAGTAGCGCACACGTACACAGATAAATACTCGAGACAATAAGAGGGCTGTCCTTATGATAAGTAGTTTGTCACTTGTTTTATTGCTAGTGTTATATGAAGTGTATAGTTCGATGCAACGCACCGAGATTAAGTCCTTTCTCGTTGGTTCTAATCTTATCGGCGAGTAAACCCTTAATGATTACTTATGACTATCTCGTTTATCTTTCTCCTACTTTTCTACAGACCATAGAATGCATAGGCGATCTAATAAACAGGCGAGGGCAGAGGCATGGCGACCCGATCAACGCTCAGCTAGACATAGAGGTTATCAATGCACTAATAAAAGTCACCAAAGACATCAACATATAAACTTTAATTAATGAGAAAGCAGTTTTAAGGGAGTGCAATCTTTCCGTTGTCACATTACACAAGCCACCAATCTTTATGAATTAAAGTTTACTAACACAATAAAACAAAACTACTTAATGAATTAAACACATGCAGCACCTTCTTACAGCTCTTGTATCTTTGATTTGGGTGTGTCTTGTGCTGCTGCCTTGACTGAATTCGTCCTAGGTTTCTGGTCTTCGGTCTTCGGATATAATATGTGTCACCACCAAAAGCTTCGAAATTCGTCTGGTCTTGGGGTATTTATAGTTTCTGTCTGAGGGTAAGATGCGGCGCATCTAGTAAGTAGATGCGGCGCATTTACTTAACTTCGCGTGGGGTCCAAGATTATAATATTCAGGAATATTCGTACACCGCCAGAAGATGCGGCGTATCTTTATCTTTGATAGTGATGCGGCGCATGTCATAAGTGAGATGCGGCGCATCTGGAGCAGAATAGTCTTGATCTTGTACATTTCATTAGACTCTTAACTTCTTGCATGTTTTGCTCCATAATTAGTCCAAAATCGCCAAGTTTCACCAAATGCTTGTTTTCAACTGAGAATTACAAAAGTAAACGATTAAGTATCAATCCTCATACATAATATAATAAAACAAGTCAAATTAATAGGATAAATGATAGTAATAAAATGTACTTATTTGAGTTCATCAAGTATCTTCGACATACTTACACACACGCATCATACTCGTCTTGGCGTTACGTCTTTTCTCTACGCAATCTCATAAATTGTCCTAGAGTGTGGACATTCGTCTTAATTATTTAAGTAGTTTTTTTTAAAGTAAGGGACATATTACTGGTGTAACTGAGCTGAGTATTTCAAAATTTATTGAACCTTGGTGGAATATAGACTGATCACCTATATTCGACCAGGGACAGTGGGACATAGCCTGATCACTTATGTCCGACTCAGAGGTAAATTTTGCGATACTGAGAGTAGTTATACTAGAATTATGTCCAGATTGATTTTCTACTTGATTTCTGAAAGTGTCAAAATTTCTGTATGTGTAAAAAATCATTGCCTAACATGAACATTCACATTTACACATAACACACTGGCATCACAACACCTCATAAACCGTAGTGCTTCTGGCACCGCCATACTTCTCCATTTATATGGAATTTCTGTTTGACGCCGTCTGACCGTAATTTGCATCGGGTCGGTTAGACCCGATTGGCACTGTTTGAACCCGAGTTGCTTATTTGTAACTCCTCGAGATTGTAATAAGCTAGTTGAGCTTATTGGAGCGTTCGGATTTGATTCTAGCTACATTTGAATTTGAATTTGGCTAAGTTTGGAAATGGTTTTGAGCTATATTTAAAATTTGGATCGCTGGATTTTGCGATTTTGGACCTCATTCTGGATTTGGATTTGTTATCCAGCTTTGTTTTATTGGGGTTTTGTTACAGTCACCTCCACCTCAAACCCTACACTCAACTGATGTTGTGCCTTCAGCATTAAGTACTAAATACACTACTTAGATAGCCAACCGGTTGCTAGTTGCAATAAACACCCTCCTTTGGGGTCGTACCCTGAACTTGATAAACTTCCCAATCGGCAGAGATTTTATGCCCGACGGAAACCTTAAGAGTTTAAGGAATAACCTGAACCGCGTTCCTTGGGACAATCACCAAAAAATTTCTCTCGTCCCTCAGGAATATCAGTTATTTTGCTACCCTCTCATAAAATAATAAACCATGTCGCTAATGCCATACAAACTGTTTTTGATTATTCTACAGACCATATCGCGGTCACCGTACAAATGTTTCACTGCTACTTTATGAAATCAAAAATTCTGACCCTGCAACTATTTTGTAAACAACGAATGGTTCTCGTCCTATAAACTGTATTACAAATCGTTTCACAAGTTATTTTATAACCTGATTTGTTGCCTTGCTACTATATCTCAAACTAAACTGCAGTTTGCGATTATTTTGTAAATAATAAATTGTTTCTCATTTACTCTATAAACTGTTTCAACAAATCGCTTTATAAACTATTTGGGAATCACCCGGTGAACTATCTACCCACCTGGAAAGCATTTATATCACTACCTCTTGGTAATGTTAAAGTAAATTGAATACTTATTTTTATGAAATCCGTAGTGATATCCCTCTAAAACGCCCATTTTGATGCGTGAAAATTTTCTACTCAAACTTTATCAAACTTTTGTTAAGGAATGTCAAACGCCAACTCTTGTGGAAATTATCCCATCCACACCACGACTAAGAACCGTTTTACGAAATTTTGAATCTTTTGAAACCGTGTCACCCTACGTATCTATTGATCTCTAACAAAGGAATGTGTATTAGCTGGAAAGTTATTTTGGTCAAATTCGTATAAAGGCCTACTTAAATAAAGTTTTTGAACAAGATTTCTATCCAAACCTATGAGAAGGAAAAACACACAACTTCGCATCAAACCTTAAGAACCAGTCATCATGCCATTCTACCACTCTAAATCAGAACATGTTGAAACTTCGTGCCACTAAGGAATAGATCATAACTGGGAGTAGAACAGAAAATTTTGAGGTGCCCACACTAACAAGGTTGTGAAATATCGTGAATCCATGACTAAAACTGCCATCCTATTAAACTTACTCCAGGAATCATTGTAACTCACCAAATCACAACAAGGGGAAAACCAATAGCACACAACCTGGGTACCCCCCACAAACAAAGAGAAACCCCTAAATAGCCTGGTGAGACCCAAATATGTTGTGAGTACCAACATCTCTTCTCAAATCCTATTTTATCAGATTAAAATAAACTGAAATCCGGGACGGATTTCGCGTTAAGTAGGGTAGACTGTAACCACCCGTAATTTTCAAAATATTATTTTAATAATACAATTTTATTTATTATTACTTGACAATTTATTTGAGCATTTTTGAGCTTATTTGACTATTTCGGAAAGTTATTTCGCACACAATAGCAGACAATAACCATCCAAACTACTTAATTTTATCAAGATAAGTGAAGTAATCACTTCCTGACACTTACTGACAATTTATTTACAAAACTGAGAAGTCATCTCGCTTTCCAGAAAAATGCGACACTACACGCGCGCCGACACCACAGAAATAATGGCATAAATTTTAAATTTAATTTTCAGAGTCAATGATCTTGTTTTTAACCCATTTTTATAAAAACGCTTCCAGAAATGTATCTCTCGTATTTTTGCCAAACTAAGGAATCACGTTTAAAATTTAGCTCAATGAGCACGGGGTACACTTAAATACATTCATTAAAACTAATAATACTAATAAATTTTTTTTTTATCCTCTTCCTACCCTACCTAAATAAAACCGCCCCTTATCTCTTCCCACTTTTTCTGCTTTCCTCTCTCTCCATATCACCATCAACACCGATCTATCACCATCACCAGTCACGGTTTCATCTTGAGAATCAAAGGTGATAGCTGTTCTTCCTCAAGGTGATGGCGACCTTTGCCCCAAAACGGCCTCCCCAAGATCGAGATCAGGAAAGGGGTAGTCAAAGTTTTCTTTTTCTTCTTCCCTTTTTAATCCACCCAACGATTCACAGGTAAACCACCCCTCAATTTTGTTATCAAAAATTGAAAGAGTACGTTGTGGTAGTTTTTCCTGCTCGGATTGGAATGGACTCATTCGTGCTCAACATCTTTTGGTCTCCCCTTTGTTGGTTGATCTATACTATTGTAAGGATTATTGAATCCCTTTCATTGTAAATTTCTATTAACAATAGGTTGTTTTGATTGGAAACCGATTAATATAAATTGTATAAGTTTTCGTAGATATAAACAAGATTAAAACATTTTTGACATTGTTTCGTGTGGTTATAACCTGTGAAAGAAGTGTTTGTTTGACCGATTGGCTCTCAGGTCGTGGGTTTGGACCTGTTTGTTTATTTTGTTTTGGTATCATTCTTGAGTTATTTTTTGATTTGGGTTTGCATACCGTGAGTAACAAGCTCGCGTACGAGCTTATTAGATTTTTTGCAAGTTTATTTTCAAGCTTATCTCACAGCTTTTGAGCTTATTTTATTTATTGCTTTGTTTAGGTTTGTGTTATGGGCCGAGACCACCAGTGGGATTTGTTTGGTTTTGGTTTGTGTTACATGTGATTATGAAGTCTGTTTGGTGTATTGGTATTTCTTTATGATTGTATGTAAGGTTTGTTCACGTGCCAGACTTCTAAGTGTCACCTTTGCGTATTTGTTTTTGGTCAAATTTCTGAGATGTGTAGTAGGCTTCTTATTTGTCTGTGTTGAGCTAAAGTTGTTGCAACACCTCATGGCTGCGTCGATGCAACTTATAAGAGTCAGATACCGTATTCCTAGAAGGAGATGGTGGTAAGATTCCATGTTCTGGTGGAAACTAGTATTTCATTTCAACTTATAGTCCAACTTTCATTTACAAACTTATATTGAACATCAGGTTCGTCATGTGACTTGATATGCTTTGAGTTAGTGTTATAGGAAGGTCTGATGCACTTTGATCTATTTGAGGAGGAGAATTTAGCAGAACCCACTAAGTTTGACAAATGTACAAATTGAACGGGTGATGCTAGTTTTCCTATCATAAGACTGTCAGGACAGAATTGAACTATTTTGCAATATATCTTATATAAAGTAACTGACCTTGTATAGTAAGTCACCTCAAATAGAGGTCCCGCACTTGAGTGTTGTACCTCTTAATTGCGTGTTGCGCATGAAAAAAAAAATCATATACATGAACCCGTACCATTTTCATTATTTACGAGTAGTTTAGGTTTATTGGTTTGGTTAGCCACAATTCCGCAAGGGGTGCGTTTTGGTCTGTTCAAAGATGGGTTCAGAAGCCCATAAAACTTGGGTGACTTGGGTGTTTGTTTGCTTCAGTTGATAACATATTTGTGTAAGTCCACTTGCTGCAATTTAGATACTATAAAGTTCAAATAGTAGTCAACCCTTATGCTTCTTTAAAATTTCAAAAATTATCGTTTAATATGTAACAAAGTTTCTTCATGCGTGCATATATTGCCCAAAATACATAGTATAAAATTGAAGTTTCAAGTTGTATCCGAAGTCAAAAGTAACAATATTAAAATTTGGGCCAATCTAAACAAATACAGTTCAAGCTTCATTCTAAAAAATTGATCAAGTGTGACTTAGAATTCTTGACGACCTGAATAAATTTTAACTAGACATCATATTCGGAATATACTTTGAAATATGACTTGAAATTGTTAACGAGATGAATAACCAGGAATTATATCATAACATGATGGGCAGAACCTAAATATTCCATTAACACTTATTAAAATAATAACGAGTTGTTACTTATAAATTTGTTGGGAACATTTTTTTTGAGAAATTGAGTTTTATTTAAGTCAAAATGACTTGGGAAAGTTGTATAAATGGACGCATCATGCCGAAATTCATAAAACTTCCTAAACTTATACTTTTTATTTCTGAGACTCTTTTATTATAAAACCTGACAATAATCGAAACTAGTAGTTTTGTTAACATGAAAACATTTACCATGTGATATACTAATTTAAGTTTCCTTTTTAAAACAAAAATTACCTTTCGAAAACTTTATTAATTATTTCTAAACTATTTGGGATTATTGGGTAAACACCAAAAATGTATTAATTAACTTATTTTGTTGACATTTTCCTTTGCCACTGTGTGTACTTGACATGTGTGTACTTGAGTTCTCGCCAGTATTTCTTGATTGTTCTTTTATTATTTCTTTTATAATATATTTGTATATATATATTATACTTTGGCGTGAGTTACATTCTGAGTCTGTTTTCTTACCACCACACGAAACGTTAACACTAAACTTTTTACAATATTTGATACGAGTAATCCACGAAATCTAAAACATTTGTCTTTTGAAAAATCTTTTACATTACGAGACGTATTCTAAGATAGATATATATATATATATTGGGTTGTGCCGGTCCGGCACCGTTGTGCCTGTACCCTCGATATCGATATGTTTTTCTCTTGATGCCAGTTGTGACCATTGTGATATTTTGCGTTGTTGCAAGCTAAGGTGAGTTCATGGCCTCTACTTTTACTTGTTTTTGAATTGTTTTTTGGGGGAGAATACATGCTCGTTTTAACTAAACTCAATGACTGTTTATTTAGAATATGTGAAATGTTTACTCAATATCAGACTGTTTAGCTAAATTGTTTAAATTGGTTATTTGAAGGCGATATGTGATTGACTGATATGCATGTGAGTTTATAGCCCTACTCTATTTACACTTATTTTACAATTGGGGTGAGAAACATGCAAAACTATTTTATGGACAAACACTATTTTTATCAAACTATTACGTAGGTTTAGCCTAAGACACTGAATCCCACATGCCCAAACTCATGAACCGTCAATTCCTGCGGGGAAGCGCGAATGTTATAAGTAGATATATTGGGGTGACTCCCCCGTTCGGTTTGACCGGATATGCAAATGCGAGCGTATAACATGTCGAAATACGAGTGTCACGGGATAGGCACTTGCAAGGGCTTTATTTAACGTGCTTCTAGAGCACACACACTGTCTAGCTTCAGTTGCATGAATTAGTACTAGCGTAATAGACTATTTTATTTTGGGTTGCATACCCTACTCAAGGTCCACATGTTTAATTTTTCCTTAAGGTAAAATTTATTATCATGACATTGTGGGCGACACAATGATCACAAAACAATTATTGAACTCACAATATCTTTACTATTTTATCATAAACCTATGAACTCACCAACCTCGTTTTGACCCTTTTAGCATGTATTTTCAGGTTTAAGGCGATAACCTAGCTGTGAAGGCTATTTGTAGGGCAAGGCATGGTCATAGAAGATTCTGATGTATTTGGGACCGCATTATTTCCTTTATGGGCCTACATTTCTGCATTGTTTTTCGAATGCTGTAAACATAACGATTTGTGGTTATGAAATTTCTTTTAAACGATTGAGCGAAAATTGTTCTTTGTACCTTGTGTTGTAATACCAATTTAGTCACACCCAAACATGTATGCTTCCGCTAAACCAGATTTTGGTTGTAACACCCCCAACTCGGAATATGGCAACGAAACTAAGCTTAGGGTGCTACGTGAGGGGTAAGACAAACACATTCATAGAAAACGATCTCATAATGAAACTTTTTAGCAAAACATATCATTCGAATATAAAATTTAATAATTAGAGTCTAAAAGACTCTTATCATAAGTTGCAGCGGAAATCAAAGATAGTTTGCAGCGAAAATCAAAGATAGTTTGCAGCGGAAATAAAAGACACAGTTTTAAAAGATTGTTCGAATGATATGATAGTAGGAATAGATAATAAAGCCCAAGATAGCCATCATCAGTCTTCAGCCACTCCTGGTGCTTACAAACATACATCAATTACCTGAGATAAAACATGCTAAAAAGTAAACACAAAGATTGAGTGTAATCCATAGGTTTAGTAAATAATAGTTGAGCACAAGATTTTAAGTCTAGAAGATATATGTAACACATAAAAATATCAGGTAAGCGTCAAATAATTCTTTTGCTAAGCTCATGACACATAAAGCGTTAACCGGCACCAATAACCTTGGCGTAAGTTGAAAGTAACCGTGGAATTTCATAATATAATAGTTGCCCCCAAAGCTAGGTACTTTGCCAGATACCTAGTAGTACTCGAATATAGTTCATCACATGTGGACCGACCTTATTCCACATGGCGGGAAGGTCAATTCCTATAGGCCTATAAACTACAATCGCGCTCACTCGCAAGTGATTAATGGTTCATGATCGAGGGACTTGCTTTTGGGCAAGGAAGGCACTTAGCATTATCATTTCAGTCAGGAATAGCATACAAATAAACAATTGTGCTCATAAAAGTAAGTAAATAGCATGTATCTCCCCCATGGGTTTATAAACAATTTAAAAGTAAAGTGGGGCTACGAATCACACCTTAGCAGCAGATGAAATAAAATATCTCAATATGATCAGATGGGATAACCCGGCAAATGATCCTCAACACAACCTAATATGTGAATAATATGTCTCAGCAAAAAAACTTAAAGCGATTTATAAAGTAATACTTGTATTTGAAATGAAAAGTTTTTATTTCAGTGGCGTTTGAGAGAAATAAACGTTTAAGACTCGTGTGGATACGAGATATTAAGATAATAAAAGTCGGCAAACACAAGTGGATACGAAGAAAGATTAACGAATGAGAGAGAAGAACTAAGATTAAGAAGAAGAATAGAATAATAAAGACAAGAATGAAAAACATCAATAGGTTGTTTCGGTGTCTTACCCATTTTCCAAATAGTTGATAAATCGTCATGATTTTGGAAGAAAACGTATAAGTTTCGAAAAGGTTTTTAGAATATTGAGTAATCCTAAATGATTAAATTTTAAAATATTTTATCGAAATTTGGGCATGATGCGTCCGTTTATAAAGCATTTCCAAGTCATTACGACTTTTTAATGTAAGTTTTATTGCCGTATTTTACAAGTTAAATGCATATAATTGGACAATATCATTCACGTATATATTAGTTGTCAAGTTTATCGACCTTTATTGTCTATTCGGGTCCAAATATGTTAAGCTCTTATGAGTCTAACATACTCTTCCGTCTCAATTACCAAAATCGTCCATAAGATCCATCGGCTAATAACGTAAATCCAATAACGTCGAATTCTCATCCAAGCATAGGTTATCACAAGTATTCAAGTCTAATGTCCAAATCATATCCCATATTATCCAAATAATGATCCGAAACACCATATTGAAAAACGAATAAATAACAAGTGATAAAACATTAAAATAAGAGACAATTTGGCCCAAGTGTATTAATAATACTTGACCCATTAAGGACTTATACAAGTCTAAAACTGACTCGATACTAACTTGAGGTTTTCTAACCTCGAGTCTTACACGATTGGGACTCCCTTAATTCCAACAGGTCATGGCCCTCTTTGTTCATGGCTCATCCTACTCGACACTAAAACTAACCAAAACTTAGCCAATACACATGGCTACAAACCAAACTCGACCAATTAAACATCAAACCCTTGGCCGTGACTCCTTGAGTCACGGCTCGACTTTACCCGAGCCTTTGGAGCTCTCGGCTTAATCACAAAACCAAACCAAGTCCAATCCTCAACACAAACAAACCAACTAGACTATGCCGTGACTCATTTGAGTCACGGCTCGAGCCTACTCGAGCCATTTGGCTCTCAACAACCATAACTCAAACCTAATCCTATCTGCAATCCAACACGCCGCGACTCACTTTACTCACGGTTAGACCCCATACGAGCCATATGGCTCTCGGTTAAACCCACACCAAGCCAAATCCAATTCACAGCTCGAACCAACGTTGCTAACCCTTGGTCATGACTCATTGAGTCACGGCTCGACCCTATTTGAGTTATACAACCCTCGGCTAAACAAACCCTAGACCAAATTCAATCCAAAACTCCAAACCAAGCTACAAAACACAAGAATAAACTTAACCGAATACCAATACTTCAAAAATAATAAAGAAACACGCCGAGTCAACTCAACTCGTGAGTTGACTCGGATGAGTCATGCGACTCAGTGACGAGTCGTGGCGAGTTGTGACGTATAAACATAGATCCACATAGTTTTAACTAAAATAAATAGTTTTTAACAAGTTTTATTAATAAAAATTAGGGTTTGGGGTTTTAAGATTTAAAAGAGACGAAGGGTAGAGGGCGCGTGGGTTACCAAAAAGAAGAGATAAGGTGGTAGGGATGTGGCTGTGGGTGGTGGTGTGACGGTGGTAGTGGCGGTGGTGCTTCGAACACGGGTCAAACAAGCTTCGTGGGTCTTCAAACTTTCCAGATATGATCAGGGTAGCCTGATCTATGTTTTGGTGTAATTTGGTGGTTGGCCAAAAAAATTTCTGGCAACGGTGGTGGCCAGAGATGGCGGTGGTGGTGGTGCTCCGGTGATCCGATGAGAGGGAGAGAGAATGAGAGAATGTGTGATGTGTGTGTGTGTTTTATGAATAAAATAATTGGAAAAATGGCTTTTATACTAGCCTAAGGACTAAAGGTGGACAATTAAAAATAGAGGGGTGTGTGGTGTAAATTAGTGGGCGGGGGTATATGTGTTAATTTGGTGAAACTTTTACAATAATCACTGTAGGACCCATTTGACGTACCAAACGGACTCAAAAAATTATGAAACTTGCGCCATTGTTCTCGAAATAATTTTTCTGATAAAAATGAGTATAAATATGCATAACTTTCTCGAAATTAATTTATTTGGCAAATTCGATTCGTTTCGGGCTTTCTAGGTTGTGCTAACATAATAAATGGATAACGTTCACGTTTCTCAAAATATCTCGCATTTCTTAAGTTCAGGAAAAGTTCAAATACTAAGGTGATGCAAAAATATATATTTGGCTAGTGAAAATGGTTTGGAAAATTACCGGATGTTACAGCACATACATCATATTGGGAAATCCGTCCCAGATTTCAGTTTAACTTATCAGTTCTGGTATCAAAAAAGTTAGGGTACTTGCGCTTGAACTTGTCTTCACGTTCCCCGTTGAATTCGGGTCCTCTCTTGGAATTCCAGCGGACTTTCACAGTGGGAATACGGCTCCTCCTTAGTCGTTTGATCTCACATTCCATAATCTCTACGGGCTCCTCAATAAAGTTCAATTGTTCATCAACTTGAATCTCATCGAGTGGAATTACTGTTGTCTCGTCAGATAAACACTTCTTCAAATTTGACACATGAAAGGTGGGGTGTACTCTACTAAGCTCGGGTGGTAGTTCCAGTCTGTAGGCTACAGGACCAACCCTGTTCAAAATCTTGAATGGTCCAATGTACCTTGGATTCAGCTTTCCTCGATTACCGAACCGTATCAAGCCTTTCCATGGTGAGACTTTCAACATAACTTTATCTCCAACTTGAAAATCTAGTGGTTTACGCCTCACATCCACGTAACTCTTCTTGCGGTCTCTTGCGGTTTTCAATCGGTTCTTAATTTGCACGATGTTCTAGGGCATCTCACAAAAAATATCCGGCCTAATGAGCTGTGCTTCTCCTACCTCAGCCCAGTAGATAGGTGATCGGCACTTCCGACCATACAATGCTTCAAACGGTGCAGCCTTAATGCTCGTGTGATAACCATTGTTGTACGAAAACTCAACCTAAGGAAAATGGGTATCCCACCCATTTTGAAAATCAATTACACATGCTCGAAGCATATCTTCCAAAGTCTGAATCGTCCTTTCACTTAGGCGATCGATTTGCGGGTGGTATGCAGTACTCGTGTCGAGGTTCATGCCAAAGGCATCCTGAAGTGATTGCCAAAAGTTAGAAGTGAACCTGTTGTCTCGATCAGATATAATAGATATTGGTGCTCCATGTCTCGATACTATTTACTTCACGTAAGGTCTGGTCAACTTGTCCATACTGTAGTTCTCTTTGATGGGTAGAAAATGTGCTGATTTCGTTAGTCGATCGACTATAACCCAAATAGCGTCAAAACCAGTTGCAGTCCTTGGGAGTTTGGTGATGAAGTCCATAGTAATCCGTTCCCATTTCCATTCGGGAATCTCAGGTTGCTGTAGAAGACCAGACGGTTTCTGATGTTCGGCCTTAAGTTTCGCGCACGTAAGACACCTGCGAACATAATCGGCAACGTCGGCTTTCATGTTCGGCCACCAATATAACTCCTTGAGATCATGATACATCTTGTCGTTGGGTGTATAGAGTACATAGACTTATGAGACTCGAGCATGATTAAGTCTCGCAGTCCTCCAAAACGCGGCACCCAACTTCTTCCCTTAAAACACAAAGTTCCATCGGAACGCTTCTCAAACTTCTTTTGTATCATCCCATAAAGGTTCTCACTCTGGAGATCTTCTTGTTTCACGGCTTCTTCTTGAGCATGGAGAATCTGGGCGGGAAGGTTTGAATTGATAGTCAAAACCAAAGCTCGAACTCGCAGCGGCTTCAACCGTTCCTTACGGCTAAAGGCATCAGCCACGACATTCGCTTTTCCCGAGTGGTATCGGATTTCACAGTCATAGTCGCTTAAGGTTTCCAACCATCGTTGTTGCCTCATATTCAACTCCTTCTGATCCAAAATATGTTGAAGACTCATGTAGTCGGTAAAGACAACACACTTCATCCCGTATAAGTAGTGCCTCCACATCTTGAGTGCAAAAACTAGTGCTCCTAACTCCAAATCATGTGTGGTATACTTCACTTCATGAGTCTTAAGTTGTCGGGAAGCATATGCTATGACATTCCCTCGTTGCATCAAAACTGCTCCTAACCTGTGATATGATGCATCACAATAAACCACGAAATCTTCCACCCCATCTGGTAATGCCAAAATCGGTGCACTGCAAAGTTTTTGCTTCAGGGTTTGAAATGCTTCTTCTTCGTCCTTTCCCCATTCATACTTCTTATCCTTCTGTGTTAACGTAGTTAACAGTTTAGATATTTTGGAGAATCCCTCAATGAATCTCCTGTAATGTACAGCCAATCCCAGAAATTGTCAGATTTCTGAGGCGTTGGCCAATTCTCAATAGCTTCGATCTTCGCGGGATCCACATGTAACCCTTTGCTGTCAATCATATGACCAAGAAATTGTACCTTGCGAATCCAAAATTCACACTTAGAGAACTTTGCGTACAATTGCTCTTCTTTGAGCAGCTTAAGAATCATCGTCAGGTGTTTCTTGTGTTCTTCTTCGTTCTTGGAGTAGATCAAAATGTCGTCGATGAAAACTATGACAAACTTGTCCAAATATGGTTTACACACTCGGTTCATGAGGTCCATGAATACAGCAGGTGCGTTTGTCAAACCAAATGGCATCACTTTAAACTCATATTGGCCATAGTGAGTCCTGAACGCCGTCTTGGGAATATCCTCTTCCCGGACTCTGAGTTGATGATAACCTGACCACAAATCCATCTTGGAGTAGTAACCAGATCCTTGTAGCTGATCGAACAAATCATCGATCCTAGGTAATGGGTAGCGATTCTTCACTGTTAGCTTGTTTAGTTCACGATAGTCAATACACATTCTAAATGATCTATCCTTCTTCTTCACGAATAACACAGGTGCTCCCCAGGGTGAGGAACTAGGTCGAATAAATCCTTTATCCAACAACTCTTACAACTGCTTAGACAACTCTTGCATCTCCGTCGGAGCTAGTCGATACTGTGCACGTGCAACGGGTGCAACTCCCAGAACTAGGTCAATCAAAAATTCCACTTGTTGAACCAGTGGAAGTGCAGGCAGATCTTTAGGAAATACTTCAGGAAAATTACACACAATCGGAATGTCCTCAAGTCGCTTCTCTCCGACTCTTTCTTGGACACATGTGCTAGGAATGCATGACATCCTTTCTCGATGTACTCCGGGTCTTAATACAAGATATTATACTCAAACGGGTTCCGGTACGGTCTCCGCGGACAACTAAGGTTTCACCATTGAGAGGGATATGATGAACTCAAATAAGTACATATTATTACTATCATTTATCCTATTAATTTGACTTGTTTTACTATATTATGTATGAGGATTGATACTTAATCGTTTACTTTTGTAATTCTCAGTTGAAAACAAGCATTTGGTGAAACTTGGCGATTTTGGACTAATTATGGAGCAAAACATGCAAGAAGTTAAGAGTCTACTGAAATGTACAAGATCAAGACTATTCTGCTCCAGATGCGCCGCATCTCACTTATGACATGCGCCGCATCACTATCAATATTTCATCAGATACGATCCAAGATACAAGAGGACATGCGCCGCATCCTATTATGGAGTTACGCCGCATCTTCTGGCGGTGTACGAATATTCCTGAATATTATAATCTTGGACCCCACGCGAAGTTAAGTAAATGCGCCGCATCTACTTACTAGATGCGCCGCATCTCACCCTCAGACAGAAACTATAAATACCCCAAGACCAGACGAATTCCGAAGCTTTGGTGACACATATTATATCCGAAGACCGAAGACCAGAAACCTAGGACGAATTCAGTCAAGGCAGCAGCACAAGACACACCCAAATCAAAGATACAAGAGCTGTAAGAAGGTGCTGCATGTGTTTAATTCATTAAGTAGTTTTGTTTTATTGTGTTAGTAAACTTTAATTCATCAAGATTGGTGGCTTGTGTAATGTGACAACGGAAAGATTGCACTCCCTTAAAACTGCTTTCTCATTAATTAAAGTTTATATGTTGATGTCATTGGTGACTTTTATTAGTGCATTGATAACCTCTGTGTCTAGCTGAGCGTTGATCGGGTCGCCATGACTCTGCCCTCGCCTGTTTATTAGATCGCCTATGCATTCTATGGTCTGTAGAAAAGTAGGAGAAAGATAAATGGGATAGTCATAAGTAATCATTAAGGGTTTACTCGCCGATAAGATTAGAACCAACGAGAAAGGACTTAATCTCGGTGCGTTGCATCGAACTATACACTTCATATAACACTAGCAATAAAACAAGTGACAAACTACTTATCATAAGGACAGTCCTCTTATTGTCTCGAGTATTTATCTGTGTACGTGTGCGCTACTTGCTGATTCGTGCCTATTGGTTTATTTTATTATTTAATTGCAACCAAATTGTGCCAGTCTCTCAGGTTGAACCCCCTTGCGTTAGAATAGGTTGTATAGCTAACTTAATATATTAAAATACTGATTAGAATAACTAGATAATACGTTCCACTCTTAGTGATCGACACTCTACTTACCATTATATTCATACTGACCGGGTACACTGCTCGTTAAGTGTGTGTGTTATTGATAAGTCGGCTAAATATAAATTTAAAACTTGATTAGGCATTAAAACTGCTAAACCGCAACGACACACGACACGCATCAAGTTTTTGGCGCCGCTGCCGGGGAGTGAATTGTTATTATCTGTTATTTTGATTAGTATTTTAATTAGGGTTTTAATTTTTTTTTTATCTAACCGCTAATTTTGTTGTGTATTACATTAATTTGCATTCATTGTACTATTTTGCATATTTTCTGTTTTTGTGTGTTATTTGTTTGCTTTTGTTTGTGTTTATTTTCGTGTGTTTTTATTTGTTTTAATTTTTCGTATTTTGTGTGTTCTGCTATCGTTGTACTGAGCTAAATCGAACGATACGGCGCATCTGATTTCTCAGATACGGCGTATTGCGTTCAATTTTTTATAAAATACAACGCGTTTAATTAATTCGATACGACGTATCTTCTCCCCAAGATACGGCGTATCTGTTTTTAATAAGAAATTTTTTCTAAGCGATAAAGCGATACGACGCATCTTTTCCCCAAGATACGGCGTATCTGTTTTTGATAAAATTTTTTTTCTAAACTTTAACGCCATACGACGCATCTGCTTTAGCAGATACGGCGTATCTATTATTTTAATTAAAAACAGTTTTCGAATTATTAAACAGATACGGCGCATCGATTTTTATCGATACGGCGCATCTTCTGAATCAAAAATCTTATATTTTGAAACGTAACGAAAATACGGCGCATTAACTTTTGTTAATACGACGCATTTAATTTTTATAAATATCGATTTTTGATTATTAAAATTGATACGGCGCATTCAAATTTCTAAGCGGCGTATCTATTTTCTGAATAAAGTCTGATTTAATTTTAACGATTATAAGATACGGCGTATCCACCTTTTTGGATACGGCGCATCGTCTGCAGATATCAGCTATTTGTATTCTTATATCCGTTTCTATATTCATTAATTTCTCTTCTAGCGAACAAATCCTACTGATAATTTTACCTTTGATGACAGATTTTGCTATGGAAGACATGTCAGTTAACGGATATCTTGCTAAGGAATGCTTGCTTTCAGATTCATTCAATGTGCTCATGATCGATGCAGATTTATTCTCTTGGGAGACCCCTCTTGAAGCTGCTTTTAAGGAATTCATTCGTTTATGCAACATTGACAAAGGGGTATTCTCGTATGATGTATTTGTGAGGTACACTGGAGATGAACTGTCGCTCTTATGGCCTATCATTGAATCCAAAGGATTGAACTGGACTACTATCGAAGAAGATGATGGGAAATTCTACCTTGCATACATGGACTCAAGCAACAAATGCTGTGGTGAAGGCAACACCCAAATCTCTTACATGCCTTATTCCGAACAGTACTGGGGAATAAATGAGAACTATCTGGACGATGACAGAATTTATGCTGTGGCGAAATTACTATTTCATGGCAATAAGAGGGCTGTCCTTATGATGCTGTGGTGATCGGGTCGCCATGCCTCTGCCCTCGCCTGTTTATTAGATCGCCTATGCATTCTATGGTCTGTAGAAAAGTAGGAGAAAGATAAACGGGATAGTCATAAGTAATCATTAAGGGTTTACTCGCCGATAAGATTAGAACCAACGAGAAAGGATTTAATCTCGGTGCGTTGCATCGAACTATACACTTCATATAACACTAGCAATAAAACAAGTGACAAACTACTTATCATAAGGACAGCCCTCTTATTGTCTCGAGTATTTATCTGTGTACGTGTGCTGTGGCGGAGTTACTATTTCATGGGAATAAACCCAAATCAACATCGTTGCGTTGCATCGAACTATACACTTCATATAACACTAGCATACATGGACTCAAGCAACAAATGTTGTTCTAAAACAAGGCAAGGACTCTTGGAGATGGGCTAATCAGGAAGGAGATAGTTTCTCTATTAAGGGTCTAAGGAAGCAGATTGAGCAGATCCGGGTTGGTGGTGACATTGGGCAGCAGTTTGGCTGGAACGCGTGGGCTACAGCTAAGGCTAACATCCTTATGTGGAGAGCTTTGAAAGGAAAAGTGGCGGCCAAGACTGCTCTTCTGAGTCGTGGAGTGGCTTTGCCGGATATAATGTGTCCGCGGTGTGGGTATCTCGAGGAAACGCCAGACCATGTGTTTGCTTCTTGCCTATTTTCAAGGTGCGTGTGGTGGAACATCTTCCGGTGGATGAGATTGTCTTGGCCTGATAATGCCGACTTGCTTACGGATCTGGTTAAAGTTCTCAAGGAAGCCCCGGGTAGTAGCAAATGGAAAAGGATCGTTATTACGGTAGCCTTGGCGACAACTTGGAGGATATGGAACGTGAGAAACATGAAGGTGTTCGAAAACAAACCGACTTCGATCCAAATATGTGTTGACCTGATTAAGGAAGACTCCTTTGTTTGGATGCACCATCGTGCGAAATTTCAGAACCTCACCTGGGAGATGTGGTCCGAGTTTGACATTGGCTCCCTGTTGTAATATGTAGGTTGTTGTATTATGTTTGGTGTTTCAGTCTTATGTGTCTGCTTGGTGTTTTCGGGGCCCTTGTTTTTGAGGCTTGTTTTGTTTTGTTTCCCAATTCCTTGCTGGGCTCTATATATATATATATATAGATGTTTTGCTGTTCAAAAAAAAAATGAAGTCAAGCGGATTATGACTTCATGGTTGACACGGAGTTTTAGGGAGCAATTTAACGAGTTCATGGAGATAAAGAGGAAAATGATTGAAAAGACTTGCTTTGACGTTAACCACGATCCCAACGATGTTGATTTTTCAGAATGGTTGGCTAGTAAGTTTAATAACCATAAGAGCACGGATTGAGCTACTAAGGATGCATTATGGGTATATTGGATAAGAGGTGAAGACGAAGAAGTAGAGAGCGACTATGGGTCGTCACTTCATGATTCAACAGTCAATGAGGGCATTGAAGAATTATTCAAAATTGACATTGATGTGTTCGATTATGAGACACCCTTGTGCAAGCAGTTCAAGGAATTTAACTACCTTCTTCGAGTCGACGATGATGTGCTTACTGGAGATTTACCAGGATTCAAGACTTATGATGATTTCAAAAACACCTGGTACTATGAATGGAATGACCAAGTACCATGGGTTTGGGATAAACCATGGGAATTTGAGCACATTAATCACACCTGTACACCCTTCGTTTTCAAGGATGGGAGTAGTGTTTGGCCGACCTGTGATTATAAGAGTGACGGAACCTGTAATGGGGGAAGTATTATTGGGATGAAACGGGTTGGAAAAGATGTAACCTTTGAAGATTATGAGTGGTACGATAATGTTGAAGACTGCCCACGAAAAACGGAAGCTTTGCAAGAAAAGGGTAGAATTGAATACTTGAAAGGACTTAAAGGTACATCAAATACTACTTTCTGGGAATGGGTGCATGAACAATTTGATGATTACACGAAGCTTAGTCGACGGCTACAATGGGAATTGGAAAGAGAATGGGAGGCAATTCAAGATGATAGCAATGAGTCATTAATCAATGAACTTGATGACTATTTGATTAAGGATCCTTACTTTAAGTTTGTTGATAAAGACGAGGAAGAGTTCACCAAAAGAAAGTGTCAACTACTTGGAATCCCTTATAATAAGCCACCCATGATTATTTCTGAAAAGTTTAAAATCATCAAATATTCTTTGGGACCAGAGGAAGAGTATGTTGCGACGACGACCAAGAGTTATACTAGATTAAGTCGAACGGAGGAAAACGTCGCAGAGCTATACGGGAACATCTTTCGGATGAAGGAAGAAGGATGGACCGTGACAAGAACTAAGTGAAGAGCTGAACGTGAGTCTAACTTGAAGACTCTGGAATAAAGACAAGTGCTTACCGGGAGACAACCCGGATTTATCTTTTAATTTTCTGTTTATGTGTCGAGTCAGTCAGGCCGCAGAGGATACGGCGCATCTCAATCCTGAGATGCGACGCATCTCCTGCAATGGTCATATCTTATTTTATTTTTCTGCATTTTTTATTTTCGACTTTAAAACTTTTTATCAGTTTATTTTAATGCGGCGCATCCCTGGTTAAGGATGCGGCGCATCTTTTATTCTGATCCGTATTTATTCCAGGCTCGATACGGCGTATCTTCTTCCATAAGATACGGCGCATCGACTGACCTGATGATTTTCATTTTTAATTTTTATGTTTTATTTTTACCTAACTACTAATGTGTTATGCAAGTTGAACCTTTCTTACCTTAGGTGTGTTTTAAAGCCTTGGTGGTATTATAGATTCCTGCATTTCCTGTGGATACATGATTATGAAGCTTAAACGTTCTAATCCACAAGAAAGATGATTTTTGCTCTAATACTAATGGAGGATCATACCGAGCAAATCTTAGGGGAGTTTTTCTGTTCTAATTCTTTTATTTTCCAGTTTTTAACCTTTCATACAAACAACGAGGATGTTGTTTAACTTAAGTGGGGGGATTGGAGAATTAGAACACTTAACATTTACTTGTCCTAAACTTTTCAAAATATGCTTAAAAAGTGCTTAATATATCAAAACTTTAAATTTTTTTTAGCATGTTTTTGTTTAAAGTCTAAGTTGCATAGCTGCACACATGACGTTATTTTCAAAAATTGTGATTTTTCAAAATTCACAAATCTATGAGTGTGCCGGTGACTTGTAAACTTTAGAACTTGGCTTGTATACTATTCGAGACCACCATAATAAGTATTATTTATATAATTGGAATGACTTGTCTAAATCGGTAAATTTCTAGGATTACACCCAAATAGCCTTATATGTTATGTGATAATAGCTAACTACACTGGTTAGTTAACCCCCGTATAACCCTTTTGTTACTCTCACTTTTAGAGTAAGATACCCCTAGAAAAACACTCAGAGCCATTCCTTTCGTTTCTTACACCTTTGTTAAAATGTTTCGTTACACCCTTACACCTTAGCCTACCCTGTAGATTAAAATCCGTGGTTGGTTAATTGCTATAGGCAAAGTGTGTTTCCTTACATTACCTGTGTTCGCGTGCGTAATTCATTATCTATGGTTAGGTCGGGAAATTGCACAATGCAATTGGAGTGAAAGTAAATATTGTATATTTTTGAGTTTATTTTTCGTGTGTTTACTACTTTCGCTATTACCGTTATTTCTGAAGTTATGAAAAATATGGAAAAATTATCCAGATTTATTGTTATAGTGATGTGGTGAAATTTTACACATCTATGTTTATGTTTCAAAAAAAAAAAAAAAAAAAAAAAAAAAAAAAAAAAAATCGAAAAAATGAGAAAAAGAAAAAAAAAAAAGAAGAAGAAAGTTGGATGTTTGATTTAAACCAACGATGTAAAGTTATGTAAGTGGTCGATATCACCACTATTTGTTGTATATTATATCTATGGATTGAATGGGAGTTGGCAGTTATGGGAACGTCAACTAAGGTTTATTCTTTGATTAAGATCTTGTTGAGTATAATTCGTGTCTACCTAAAGCGTGTGTTTCAAGTGTTAAAGCGTGAGTTATTCAATGATATGAGTCTTATTCATGGGATGGTTGGGATAGTGATTAACCACACTTAGGATTTTAATTTATTTGTTTTGTTTATTTTTCATTTTACACCAATTTATATCCCAAATATTATCCATACCCTGTATTATTCTTTATCCAACCAAACCTTTGATTTATTGAGATTAGGGATTTGAGCAATCTTAAGTATCGTAGTCGTGGATTCGGCTATGTATTTATGATTTTGTCGCCCTTTTTGATATATTATTATTGGTGAAGTTTGGACCTATCTTTAGCCTTTTCGAGTTAAGGATTTGAGCAATTGCAAGTATCGTGTTCGTGGATTCGATCATGTATTTGTGATTTTGTCGCCTTTTATGGAATTTGAGATCGATAGTGATTAAGAATAATTAACCCTTAAGCCTAAAAACCCTTTTTACCGCTTTAGACTTGTTATTCCTTGGCTTTAGTGGAGGAGATGTGTATACTTGCCAAGCTTATGATAGAATATTCGTCGCGACTGGACAGTTAAACGATTAGATTTGCTTTTATCGAAATATTTTTATTCTACTTCTAATTCGTTAAGTGTTTAGTTGTGTGATTATGACAAAAACGAATACATGCTTAAATATAAAAATAAATCCTAATATCTTTTAGGATACATTTTTATAAGATTAATTCTAAGGTTTACTTGGGGACAAGTAAAGTTCAAGTGGGGGGATATTTGATGAACTCAAATAAGTACATATTATTACTATCTTTTATCCTATTAATTTGACTTGTTTTACTATATTATGTATGAGGATTGATACTTAATCGTTTACTTTTGTAATTCTCAGTTGAAAACAAGCATTTGGTGAAACTTGGCGATTTTGGACTAATTATGGAGCAAAACATGCAAGAAGTTAAGAGTCTACTGAAATGTACAAGATCAAGACTATTCTGCTCCAGATGCACCGCATCTCACTTATGACATGCGCCGCATCACTATCAATATTTCATCAGATACGATCCAAGATACAAGAGGACATGCGCCGCATCCTATTATGGAGTTACGCCGCATCTTCTGGCGGTGTACGAATATTCCTGAATATTATAATCTTGGACCCCACGCGAAGTTAAGTAAATGCGCCGCATCTACTTACTAGATGCGCCGCATCTCACCCTCAGACAGAAACTATAAATACCCCAAGACCAGATGAATTCCGAAGCTTTGGTGACACATATTATATCCGAAGACCAGAAACCTAGGACGAATTCAGTCAAGGCAGCAGTACAAGACACACCCAAATCAAAGATACAAGAGCTGTAAGAAGGTGCTGCATGTGTTTAATTCATTAAGTAGTTTTGTTTTATTGTGTTAGTAAACTTTAATTCATCAAGATTGGTGGCTTGTGTAATGTGAAAACGGAAAGATTGCACTCCCTTAAAACTGCTTTCTCATTAATTAAAGTTTATATGTTGATGTCATTGGTGACTTTTATTAGTGCATTGATAACCTCTGTGTCTAGCTGAGCGTTGATCGGGTCGCCATGCCTCTGCCCTCGCCTGTTTATTAGATCGCCTATGCATTCTATGGTCTGTAGAAAAGTAGGAGAAAGATAAACAGGATAGTCATAAGTAATCATTAAGGGTTTACTCGCCGATAAGATTAGAACCAACGAGAAAGGACTTAATCTCGGTGCGTTGCATCGAACTATACACTTCATATAACACTAGCAATAAAACAAGTGACAAACTACTTATCATAAGGACAGCCCTCTTATTGTCTCGAGTATTTATCTGTGTACGTGTGCGCTACTTGCTGATTCGTGCCTATTGGTTTATTTTATTATTTAATTGCAACCAAATCGTGCCAGTCTCTCAGGCTGAACCCCCTTGCATTAGAATAGGTTGTATAGCTAACTTAATATATTAAAATACTAATTAGAATAACTAGATAATACGTTCCACTCTTAGTGATCGACACTCTACTTACCATTATATTCATACTGACCGGGTACACTGCTTGTTAAGTGTGTGTGTTATTGATAAGTCGGCTAAATATAAATTTAAAACTTGATTAGGCATTAAAACTGCTAAACCGCAACGACACACGACACGCATCAGAGGGATATGAACAACTCATTCACCACAAAAGATACTCACTTGATGTTTATATAGCCAATCCATACCAGCCACTACGTCGAAGCTTCCGAGTTCAATGGGCATGAGATCGATACTAAATGGGTGATCTAGCAGGTTTAGGGTACAGTATCGGATTATGGTGCAAGTGTTAACTAAGTTGCCATTAGCTAGTTCAATACTATAACTGGTGTCAAGGGAGGTAGGGGTAAGGTTAAGTAGTGGTGAAATCATAGAAGATACAAAACTCATATCGGCACCAGAATTGAATAAAACCTTAACACGAAGATTGTTGAGTAGAAACATACAGGTGACCACATTCGGATCCTATTGCTGCTCTCCATTGCCCATCACATATGCTCTACCATGGTCGCCTTCAGTTCTCCGACCAGTGTTCTTTAGGCAATGACTCTTGTAGTGACCACGCTTTCCACATCTGAAACAAGTTACCACTGGCTATGCATTACTTCCAGTAGCCACAACTTTGCCTTTACAATTCTTGGCAACATGTCCAACCTTATAACATTTCTGACACTTAGCGGTGCATGGTCCAGTGTGATGCTAATTATACTTATCACAAAATGGGTGTGGCCCAGCATACCCTCCAACTTGTGCTGGTGCAACCACATAAGCCCTGACAGTCTCTTGTCTTCTGTTTTGCTGGTGGTGATGATTGTTGTTATGGTACTGGTTGTTGTTGTGGTTGTGGTGATGGTTATGATGAGGGTGACTATTGTTGTTGCGGATGTTGAAGTTGTTGTAGTTTTTGCTTCTCCTATTGTCCTCCCACTTTCATTTGCTATCATAGTTGTTACCCTTCTGAACAGTGCCATGCTTAACCACTTGATCTATAAGTCGTTCAGATATGTGAATAGCATCATCCAGAGTCTAAGAGTTGTAAGATGTCACGTGCCCTTCAATACTGGAAGGTAGACCACCAATGAACTTCTCCTTTAATTTCTCATTATCTGGCACCATGTGAGCACATAAAACATTCAATTCTTGAAATCATCGAACATAAGTGGTAAGATCAACGCCCTTCACAGCCAAATAGTAGAATTCATTATCCAACTTCCTCATATCACTACGAGAGCAATACTTCTTGACCATCTCCTTCCTAAATTCTTCCCATGGAGTTTTATAAGCATTCCCTAACCCAATATCCTTAGCATAGGCATTCCACCAAGACAATGCATGCTCCACTAAGGTACCTATCGCATACTTCACCTTGCGTTCCTTAGAACAGTTACTCCTTAGAAGCACCGACTCCATTTTCTCAAACCACTGAGTTAGACCGAAAACTCCTTCAGTTCCCTTGAAGGTAGTAAGCTTGCAATTCATGAACTCTTTGTAAGTGAAGAAACGGTTCTCATTGACAGCTTGCACTCCTGCTTCTCCAATATTCTGGTTGCCAGCACCTGCTTGCCCAACAAGCGCCGCGGCTATGCCGTCATCAATCAACTTCTGGATCGCACCTGGGGTCATCTTCCTAGGTGGCATAATTCTATCAATCATTACAAATGTACAACACTGTAAGCATTTGATTAATGTAACATAATCATAACACAAGGTAAACAACACAATGATATATAATAATATAGCGTACATTCAACATCATAAATAGAACATCACCAAAATACATCATAGATTCGATACTTGTCATAAGTCTTACAAGATATGCAAAACGACTACAAGTTTCTTATTAAAATCTAATAACTGAAACTAGTCAGTTGAGTACGTCCAAGGTAAACTACTACAACAATACTAAACTACCATAATAAAGATGATCAATAATCTTTACTGGCGGTCTCCTCCGTATGAAGCCAAGACATCAACACTGTCATCAAAACTGAAATGCGCCATCCTATGATAGTACGCCTGCCACTGCATGGCATGGATCTCATCCCTCAACTCCTGAATACTACGCTGGCAGTGACGACTATCGATTTCAGTGAACGCTGCTCCAAGATCCAACCTCTCCACAATCTTCTCGACCTCTGTCATCCTCTATTCTAACGACACCAAGCGCTCCCGAATCTCTTTATCTGCCGTCTCTGTAGAACTCATCCTCACAGCCTGCTCAAACAACTCCACATATAAATCATCTTTAGCTCTCCTTTAATCTCCTTCTTCAACTCTAAAACCTCAGACAGTCGCGTACACAATTTCCTGGACATCGACATATAACGGCCCTGGCACCAAGAGATGTCCTGCCTCAAACGACTCAGCTCGGCCCTGAGCTCGGTAGGGGCAACTCGCTATGCAGTCGAAGACTCGACGATCTCAAATGTGGAAAACTAGAAGGGGGGTTGAATAGTTTTATGTCCTTTTAAAATTTATTGTGAAAACTTTTTTTACTTTTTAAAACTTAGATTCGAATTTATGTGATCTCAACTCCTTGAACAATATGAACAATATGTATAAAAGTAAATATAAATAAGTAATGCAAGTAAGGTAATAAAATGAAATGAAAGCAAGAGATGGAAAGATCTAACCGAGAGACAAGAGATTTATAGTGGTTCGGCTACAAGGACACCTTCCTTGCCCTACTCCACTCCCCGAGCACCTAACTCGAGAGTTTTCTTCACTATGTCAACAAGCTCCCTTATGGCGGAGAAAACCTTTACACAACTTTAGCTTACACCGGCTTAACGACACAAAGCTAGATGTCGAGTTCTAATCGTAGCTAGAACCAATCTCACAACTTAAACACGACTTAATCACACCTTCTTCTTCACGACTACTTCACGACTTCTTCACGACTTCTTCACAACTTCTTCACGACTTCTTCACAACTTCTTCACGACACTTCACAACTAAGCACAACCTATGTACACTTCTACTTCTTCACACCTTCACTACTTACACACCTTAACAACACAACTTCTCTACTTACACACTAACATATCCCAAACAATTATACACACAACTATCTAACAACAATATACAACTTATAAACAAATGTATGATGACACAAACAACTTAGGTATCTAAGTTGCAATACTTCTTCTTTAGTTGTTGAAGGAGTATTCTTCTTTTGCACTTGAATGGAGGAAGCTTGGATCACTTAGAAACCAAAGCTTAAGATTATATGATCAAAGGGTTTTTGAAGATATGAAATGTGATTTAAAACAGAAAGTTTCAGTGTGCAAAAGGTGAGTAAAAATCCAGGAGAAGGCTGGTATTTATAGGAGAAAAACTGGACAGCTGGAGGCCTACTGGAGCGGGGGCGGTCCCCTTAAATAGGGGGCGGTCCCCTTAATTATTAAGGGGGCCGCCTAGCAAAATTAAGGGGGCCGCCCCTACTGAACGTTGGCCAATTTTGTCCTTTTGTGGGGAAGGTTTTTCTGGAACATTTTAACTGATTTTGGTTAAAAATTTGAATTCATATTTTTATAAAAGATTAAACATTTTTATTTAATACCAAAAATGTTTTTCAAAAATATATAAAATGTTTTTGATGTTTTATAAAAAATCTAGTTATTAAGAAAATGTTCCTCTGATCATATAATGCATTAAGCACTTGTTTATTAATACCTTAAGTGATTAAGTTGTAGAAATGAATATTTACAACTAAATACTTGTTTATTTGATAAGTTTATGTTTAATGAGTTTATATTTTGTGATCATTAAAACATAGAGATATGAATAATGTTTTTAGGCATTATTTATGTCAACAATCTCCCCCTTTTTGATGATTACAAAACTTAAACTTATTAAATCCAAAAATTTATTTTTGGACAAGTATTTAGTGAGTTTACATTCACTTCTCCCCCTTTTTGTAGAATCAAAAAGGTTATGCCGACAAGTTTTAGAAACTAAATTTGTCGGGACGAGAACTCCCCCTTGATGTTTACTCCCCCTCGTTCGAGGGCACCAAGGAGACGAGCTATGGAAATCTTGGCTCTAAAAACAAGTTAGGAGACACAAGATACATATACACAGCAAAAATATTTAGAACAACCAACTAATGCATTCAAGATGATCATATATAACATATGAATCATCATTACATTACATAAAATACTTGAAACATAATGATTACAACATAACTAGAAATACTAATGGTCCTCATATTTCCAAAGAGAGCGATTGGACTTGCTTGCGACACAAAAGGGTGAGGGAGTTTATTTTGAGGCGGAAAGTATGTGGATGGATTTTAGTTATGTGATGGTGAGGGAAATGGAGCGGATCCATTGATGTTATATCGTTGTAGTGGAGGAATGGGATGGGGACGAGTGAGTAGATATTCGATCCAAGAAATATCTTCACTTAGGTGGAGGATTTGTTTTTGAAGGAAGATGCAACAAGGGAAATAGTGGGTGTGGTTTGTAACTTGATCGAAGTTAAGAGAGTGGGGTAGGCAATTTGAGTAAGGTGAGGATGGAGGTTGTCCCTTGTTGCGTTGTGTGAGGTGCATAGCAAGGAGATCACTAAGATCATGGATTTGGTTAATCTCTTCATGTAGCTTTTGCCTTTCATGAATGGGGATTTGGTTATTTGATGGAAATGGATGGTATTGGGGTGAAAGGTTTATTGTTTGACCAAGGTGATGAGGGTTTTCAGGGATTCCATTGAGGTTGGTTTGATGTTTAGGAGAGTAGTTTGGAATGAATCCAGAAATAAGTGAGGATGGCTATGTTTTGAGCTTCTGATTTTAGGCAAGTCCCACTCTTTGAGGCAATAGAGAAACATATTAAGCATGCATGGCATATAAGACAAATAAATAAGCAAGCAATAATTAATATCTAGCAATTTAGAGAATTAAGGAACCTAATCATCTAAGGCAAGGGTAATGAAGCAAAGGCACTAGAAACTAATGAGGAATAGGTGATGGAACAATTGTGAGGATGTGATTAATAAGCTTTTTCTAGTGTGTGCCTATATGCAACAAATGTGGAGATGTGATTGTTTCCACTCCTAAATGCAAAAATTTCCTAAGAAACAATCCAAGGTCTCCTTGATTTGATTTTGCTCAATACATGAATATCAAAGATGTATATATTAGATTATATACTTTGACAATTCATGTGAGATCTTTATGCATGAAAAAAAATGTTTTTAGCATTATTCAACAATGTAAGAAAAATAGTTTTCATGTGTTTTCCTAGATGTGAGAATGATTTGTAGAAAATAGATTGGGTTTTGTTTATAAATATGTTTATGCAAAGAAATATCCCAATCTTTTATTTTTTGCAAAACAGATTCCTAGACTCAGATGGGAGGAAACAGAAAAAAATTAGTTACAGACAAATGGCCGATCCCCTTAATGACAAGCCGGTCCCCTTAATAATTAAGGGGACTGCCTTTATAACATTAAGGGGTCCGCCCATCTGAAATTTTTTTTACCAAAAATGCAGAAAATTCAGTCAATTTGTTCCATCATTCCTAGGCCTAAACGTAAGTGGTTAAAGAGTTCACGCTTAGGGGCTTAGTGAATATTTCTGCTAAGTTATCTTCCGATGCAACCTTTTCTATAGATATGTTTCCTTTTTGAACGTTATCGCGGAGGAAGTGGTAGCGTATTTCTATATGTTTAGTCCTAGAGTGTTGAACGGATTCTTACTTAAATCTATAGCACCTTTATTATCACACATAATTGGGACGTCATCTAACCTAATGCCATAATCTACGAGAGCTTGTTTCATCCATAGTGCTTGTTGACATGCCTTTCCAGCGCTTACATATTCGGCTTCTGTGGTAGAAATAGCAAGAGTGGTTTGCTTCTTCGAGAACCAAGATGTTAGACAACATCCCATTAACGTGCAAATTCCGCTAGTGCTTTTTCTATCCACGTAGTCTCCCGCATGATCCGTATCCGCATAGACGATGGTTTCTATGCCCGATATCTTAGGATACCATAATCCTAAGTGTATAGTGCCTTTAATGTATCAGAAGATACGCTTAACCGCTTCTAGGTGAGAGGTTTTGGGATCCTCTTGAAAGCGAGCACAAAGGCAGACACTAAACATGATATCCGGTCTACTTGCCGTTAAGTATAGTAAAATACCTATCATTCATCTATACTTAGTGTTTTCTACGGACTCACCCTCTTCATCTCTTGTGAGTTTTACTTCCGTAGACATTGGTGTCTTCATGGGCTTAGCGTATTCTAATCCAAATTTCTTAAGCATTTCCTTAATGTACTTAGATTGATTAAAAAATATTCCATCTTCTAATTGTTTTATTTGTAATCCTAGGAAGAAATTAAGTTCACCCATCATACTCATCTCAAACTCATCATGCATGATTTTGGCGAATTCATCACACATATCTTGATAAGTCGATCCGAATATAATGTCGTCGACATATATTTGGATAATGATGAGATTTGGGCTTTTCTTTTTCGTGAAAAGAGTGTTATCTACCATTCCCATGGAATAATCATGTTTAATACGAAATGCCTTTAATCGATCATACCAAGCCTTGGGAGCTTGTTTGAGTCCATATAAAGCTTTCTTGAGTTTATAAACATAATCAGGTTTTGCGAAGTCAATGAATCCTGGAGGTTGTGCCACGTATACCTCCTCATTGATAAAACCGTTAAGGAATGCACTTTTCACGTCCATTTGAAATAACTTAAAATCTAGGGCGCATGCATAGGCAAGTAGTATTCTTATGGATTCTAATCTAGCTACGGGGGCATAAGTTTCGTCATAATCTATTCCTTCTTGTTGATTATATCATTGGGCAACTAACCTAGCTTTGTTCCTAGTAACTATTCCATTTTCATCTAGCTTATTTCTATAAACCCACTTAGTTCCTATGATGGTCATGTTCATGGGATTTGGGACTAGTTCCCAAACGTCATTAGTTTTAAATTGATTTAGTTCTTCTTGCATAGCCATAACCCAACTTTCATCTTTTAATGCCTCATTTATATTTTTAGGTTCTATGGTTGATAGGAAAAAAAGAAGTTATTTTTATCTTGAGCTTGTGATCTAAGGGTTCTTTGATTTAGGTTTCCTATTATATTATCTAATGGGTGTGATTTAGATTCCTTAACATTTACTATTTCGTTTTCATCTAATATTATATCTTCATTATCATCGCCTAAGGGTTTAGTTTTACTAACCTCAATAGCTTCTTCTTCAACTAGGTCATCATCTTCTAGGGGCAATGTCTTAGATGGTGGTGGAGTTTCATCAAATGTTACATTTAAGGACTCTTCTACTTTCATAGTGTGTTTATTAAGTATTATGTATGCTTTACTATTTTGTGAATACCCTAGAAAGATTCCTTCGTACGACTTAGGATCAAATTTAGTAAGGTAATCTTTTGTATTGAGAACAAAACATTTGCTCCCGAATACCCTAAAGTAATTTAGATTAGGTTTTCTACCTCTTAATAACTCATATGGGGTTTTTCCTAAGATTCTCCTAATTGAGACTCTATTTATTATATATGTTGATGTATCTACGGCATGGCACCAAAATTTTTGTGGGATAGATTGTTCATTTAACATTGTTCTACTCATTTCTTGTAAAGTTCGATTCTTTCTTTCTACTACCCCATTTGATTGTGGAGTGCGAGGAGCGGAGAAATTGTGAGATATCCCATTTAAATCACAATATTTTCCAAATTGCACTTCGTTATCAAATTCCCGACCATGGTCCGTCCTAATTGATACTATAGAACATCCTAATTTATTTTGAATCATTTTACTAAATATTTCAAATTTATTAAAGGCTTCGGTTTTATCACTTAAAAAACTAGTCCACGTGTATCGTGAATAGTCATCTACAATTACTAAGGTATAACGATTACCTCCGTAACTCCGCACATGCGGTTGGACCAAAAAGGTCCATGTGTAATAATTCTAGGCATCTAGTAGTGGAGACTATATTCTTAGCTTTGTGACTAGCATGTGCTTGTTTTCCTATTTTACATGCATCGCAAAAGTGTTGGTCATATCTTAGGTTAGGCAAGTTTCTAACTAATTCTTTAGAGGCTAGAGATTGTATTTGTTGCATATTTGCGTGACCTAATCTTCTATGCCACAATGTAGAGTTTTCATCTAAGGTTGCTAGACATATTTTATCTTCCGGTTTATTTCCTAGTTTCATAACATATACGCCACCTTTCCTAACTCCTCTACCTATGACCTTTCCGTCCTTAACTATTTCGCTATCTTTACTTGTAAAAGTAACCCTACACTTATTATCGCATATTTGTCCTATACTAAGCAAGTTATATGTTAAGTTATCTACATGCTCAACATTTTCAATAGTTAGGGAGTCTTGAGAGATCGTACCTTTGCCAATGATTTTTCCACGAAAATCACTACCGAAAATAACATTACCTCCGTTGTATGCCTTGTAGGAGGAGAATAGCTTCCGGTTTCTCCAAATTTATCCCTTAGACATATTTCATCGGTGGCTTGAGCTACAAGGCACTTTTCGTCTTTTGCTTTGTCCGCTTCATCTTTGTCGCTATCGCTCCATGTTCCACTAACAAATGCGCTTTCGTAATCATAACCCGGTGGCTTTGGACATTCGCCAATGAGATGGTTTTGGCTTCCACATCTAAAGCACTTTCTTTTCCCGTAGTTATCATTTCTATTTCTTTGTAGCGATCTTCTTTCATCTCGCGGTTGTCTCGTGAATCTTCCTCGTCTCTTGAAGAATTTCTTGAATTCTCTAACGGCCATTGCATATTCTTCGTCTTCACTATCATCACTTGAATCATCGTCATCACTAAGTTCCTTTTTGGCTTTTAGCGCGAGAGACTTGATTTGATCTTTCTTGCTCTTGACCGTTTCCGAGTCCCTCTTTATAATTTCTTCATGAACCTTCAAGTTGCCAATAAGCTCATCAAGTGATAACGTCATCAAGTTCTTTGACTCTTCAATCGCCGTGACCTTCGCGCGCCATTTCGGATGTAATGCCCTAAGAAATTTCCTTACACAATTTTTGCTAGAAAAAGTCTCATCAAGTGCTTTTAAACTTGTGATGATTGTGTTAAATTTAGCAAATGCATTATCAATAGATTCCTCTTCAGGAATTGTAAATTGTTCATATTGTTGCACAAGAAGATCTATTTTATTATCTTTGACTTGACTATTACCTTGGTGAGTGATTAGTAAAGAATCCCAAATTTCTTTTGCGGTTTGACACATAAAAATCCTTTCATATTCTTTGCGTGGTAACGCATTATAAATAACCATTTTAGCTTCATTATTTTTTGCTAGTTTCCTTTTTAAATCATCATTTTGTTTTTCAAAAGGTACAATTTCATCTATTTTAGTTAGGATATTATATTGAATAGGGGGAAAATCACCATAGGTAATAACATGCCAAAGATCAAGCTAGATCCTTTGATTTCACATAAGTTTCGAATCTATTTTTCCAATAAAAAAAACCATCACTTTCAAATAGTGGTGGTCTTTGCATAGATTGCCCTTCTAAATATTTTAAAGATTCCATAGATCGTTTCAAGTTTTAAAATACAGTTAATTTTAAAAATCTTGTTTGACGTGGCTCTTGATACCAATTGTGGAAAACTAGAAGGGGGGTTGAATAGTTTTATGTCCTTTTAAAATTTATTGTGAAAACTTTGTTTACTTTTTAAAACTTAGATTCGAATTTATGTGATCTCAACTCCTTGAACAATATGAACAATATGTATACAAGTAAATATAAATAAGTAATGCAAGTAAGGTAATAAAATGAAATGAAAGCAAGAGATGGAAAGATCTAACCGAGAGACAAGAGATTTATAGTGGTTCGGCTACAAGGACACCTTCCTTGCCCTACTCCACTCCCCGAGCACCTAACTTGAGAGTTTTCTTCACTATGTCAACAAGCTGCCTTATGGCGGAGAAAACCTTTACACAACTTTAGCTTACACCGGCTTAACGACACAAAGCTAGATGTCGAGTTCTAATCGTAGCTAGAACCAATCTCACAACTTAAACACGACTTAATCACACCTTCTTCTTCACGACTACTTCACGACTTCTTCACGACTTCATTCACAACTTCTTCACGACTTCTTCACGACTTCTTCACTACTTCTTCACGACACTTCACAACTAAGCACAACCTATGTACACTTCTACTTCTTCACACCTTCACTACTTACACACCTTAACAACACAACTTCTCTACTTACACACTAACCTATCCCAAACAATTATACACACAACTATCTAACAACAATACACAACTTATAAACAAATGTATGATGACACAAACAACTTAGGTATCTAAGTTGCAATACTTCTTCTTTAGTTGTTGAAGGAGTATTCTTCTTTTGCACTTGAATGGAGGAAGCTTGGATCACTTAGAAACCAAAGCTTAAGATTATATGATCAAAGGGTTTTTGAAGATATGAAATGTGATTTAAAACAGAAAGTTTCAGTGTGCAAAAGGTGAGTAAAAATCCAGGAGAAGGCTGGTATTTATAGAGAAAAACTGGACAGCTGGAGGCCTACTGGAGCGGGGGTCCTAAATAGGGGCGGTCCCCTTAATTATTAAGGGGGCCGCCTAGCAAAATTAAGGGGGCCGCCCCTACTGAACGTTGGCCAATTTTGTCCTTTTGTGGGGAAGGTTTTTCTGGAACATTTTAACTGATTTTGGTTAAAATTTTGAATTCATATTTTTATAAAAGATTAAACATTTTTATTTAATACCAAAAATGTTTTTCAAAAATATATATAATGTTTTTGATGTTTTATAAAAAATATAGTTATTAAGAAAATGTTCCTTTGATCATATAATGCATTAAGCACTTGTTTATTCATACCTTAAGTGATTAAGTTGTAGAAATGAATATCTACAACTAAATACTTGTTTATTTGATAAGTTTATGTTTAATGAGTTTATATTTTGTGATCATTAAAACATAGAGATATGAATAATGTTTTTAGGCATTATTTATGTCAAAATCAAACATAGACGTCACCTCTGTAGCTAGAGCATAACCCGATGCATCTGAAGTATCGGACTCATAAGTAATGTCCAACACTGCTGGGGAAGGTGGCATGGGGAGAGTCTCCTGCTCCTCCTCCAACGGCTCCTCGTCATCATCATCATCATCCTCCATCTCCTCATCATCATCCATCTCGTCATCATCGTCCATCTCCTCATCATCGTCTATCTCATCCTCCTCCAGGTGAGGTACATCAATAGGGTGTGGGTCCTCCTCTGGACTCGGTGGTGCAAGTGGGTGATCAACGGGTGCATCTGATAACTGATCGGTAGGGACTGATGTAGGCATAATACTCTACATGGAGTATCGGGAAAAGTATAAAAATTCTTGCCAAATTTTTATAAAAATTGTTTTATATGCAGTGAGATAGCAGCAGAAAATCCAAACATATGATAGTGCAAAAACATGCAAACATAAACGTTTAAGTAAAGCAATTAGAGAGCGAAGTGGCACGGAGGGCTGATGGCTATTGATTTTGAAAACATTTTGACACACAAAAAAATGTTTATAGTCGAGTATGACCTCGTTCTCTATAAGCAGTGGCTCTGATACCATTCTGTAACACCCCCAACTCGGAATATGGCAGCGGAACTGAGCTTGGGGTGCTACGTGAGGGGTAAGATAGTCACATCCATAGAAAACGATCTCATAACGAGACGTTTTTAGCAAAACATATCATTCGAATATAAAATTTAATATTTAGAGTCTAAAAGACACTTATCACAAGTTGCAGCGGAAATAAAACATAGTTTGCAGCGGAAATCAAAGATAGTTTGCAGCGGAAATAAAAGACACCGTTTTAAAAGATTGTTCGAATGATATGATATTAGGGATAGATAGTAAAGCCCAAGATAGCCATCATCAGTCTTCAGCCACTCCTGGTGCTTACAAACATGCATCAATTACCAGAGATAAAACATGTTAAAAAGTCAACAAAAAGATTGAGTGTAATCGATAGGTTTAGTAAATATTAGTTGAGCACAAGATTTTAAGTCTGGAAGATATATGTAACAAATACAAATATCGGGTAAGCGTCAAATAATTCTATTGCTAAGCTCATGAAACATAAAGCGTTAACTGACACCAATAACCTTGGCGTAAGTCGACAGTAACCGCGGGATTTCATAATATAATAGTTGCCCCCAAAGCTAGTTACTTTTACAGATACCTAGTAATACTCGAATATAGTTCATCACATGTGGACCAACCTTAGTCCACATGGCGGGAAGGTCAATTCCTATAGGCCTATAAAATACAATCGCGCTCACTCGCAAGTGATTAATGGTTTATGATCGAGGGACTTGCTTTTGGGCAAGGAAGGTACTTAGCATTATCATTTCAGTCAGGAATAACATACAAATAAACAATTGTGCTCATAAAAGTAAGTAAATAGCATGTATCTCGCCCATGGGTTTATAAACAATTTAAAAGTAAATTGGGGCTACGAATTACACATTAGCCGCAGATGAAAAAAGATATCACAATATGATTAGATGAGATAACCCAGCAAATGAAATTCAGCACAACCGAATATGTGAATAATATGTCTCAGCAATAAACCTCAAAGTGATTTATAAAGTAATACTCGTATTTGAAATGAAAAGGTTTTTATTTCAATGGCGTTTGAGACTCGTGTGGATACGAGATGTTAAGATAATAAAAGTCAGCAAACACAAACAAATACGAAGAAAGAATAACGAATGAGAGAGAAGAAATAAGATTAAGAAGATGAATAAAATAATAAAGACAAGAATGAAAAACATCAATAGGTTGTTTCGGTGTCTTACCCATTTCCCAAATAGTTGACAAATCATCATGATTTTAGAAGAAAACGTATAAGTTTCGAAAAGGTTTTTAGAATATTTAGTAATCATAAACGGTTAAGTTATAAAAGATTTTATCGAAATTTGGGCATAATGCGTCCGTTTATTAAGCATTTCCAAGTCATTACGAATTTTGAATATAAGTTTTATTGCCATATTTTACAAGTTAAATATATATAATTGGACACTTTCATTCGCGTACATATTAGTTGTCAAGTTTATCGACCTTTTTGTGTCTGTTCGGGTCCAAATATGTTAAGCTCTTATGAGTCTAACATACTCTTCCGTCTCAATTACCAAAATCGTCCATAAGATCCATTGGCTAATACCGTAAATCCAATAACATCCAATTCTCATCCGAGCATAGGTTATAACAAGTATTCAAGTCCAATGTCCAAATCATATCCCATATTATCCAAATAATTATCCGAAACACCATATTGACAAACGAATAAATAACAAGTGACAAAGCAATAAAATAAGAGACAATTTGGCCTAAGTGTATTGGGCTTTGGCCCAATACCTAACCCACACTCTAATGGACTCTCTTTAGGATTTTGGGTGCAAAGGTAATAATACTTGACCCATTAAGGACTTATCCAAGTCCACAACCGGCTCGATACTAACTCAAGGTTTTCTAACCTCAAGTCTTATACGACCGAGAATCCCTTGAGTCTCGACTCGAATCATTCGACACTATGACCTTGAAGGGTCTCGGCTAAACTTAATTCCAACAAGTCGTGGCCCTCTTAGGTCACGGCTCATGCTACTCGACACTAAAACTAAACAAAACTTAGCCAATACATACGGCTACAAACCAAACTCGACCAATTAAACATCAAACCCTTGGCCGTGACTCCTTGACTCACGGCTCGACTTTACAAGAGCCTTTGGAGGTCTCGGCTTAATCACAAAACCAAACCAAGTCTAATCCTCAACACAAACAAACCAACTAGACTATGCCATGACTCATTTGAGTCACGACTCGAGCCTACTCAAGCTATTTGGCTCTCAGAAACCATAACTCAAACCTAATCCTATCCGCAATCCAACACAACAAAACCAAGTCAATCTCCAAAACCTTTCACAAACAACTACTAAATCTAGACTCACGCCGTGACTCACTTGAGTCACGGTTAGACCCCATACGAGCCATATGGCTCTCGGTTAAACCCACACCAAGCCAAATCCAATTCACAGCTCGAACCAACATTGCTATAATGAGTCATGGCTCGACCCTATTTGAGTTATACAACCCTCGGCTAAACAAACCCTAGACCAAATTCATTCCAAACTCCAAACCAAGCTACAAACACAAGAATAAACTTAACCGAATACCAATAGTTCAAAAATAATAAATAAACACGCCGAGTCAACTCAATGGACGAGTCATGCGACTTAGTGATGACTCGTGGCGAGTTGTGACGTATAAACATAGATCCATACGGTTTTAACTAAAATAAAAAGGTTTTAACAAGTTTTATTAATAAAAACGTTCTTATATAAAAATTAGGGTTTGGGGTTTTCGGATTTAAAAGAGACGAAGGGTAGAGGGCGCGTGGGATACCAAAAATAAGTGATAAGGTGGTAGGGATGCAGCAGTGGGTGGTGGCGTGACGGTGGTAGTGGCGGTGGTGCTTCGAACACGGGTCAAACAAGCTTCGTGGGTCTTCAAACTTTCCGAATATGATTAGGGTAGCCTGATCTATGTTTTGGCGTAATTTGGTGGTTGGCCGGAAAATTTTCCGGCAACGGTGGTGGTGGTTTTCCGGTGATCGGATGAGAGGGAGAGAAAAGGAGAGAATATGTGTGATGTGTGTGTGTGTTTTATGAATAAAATAATCGGAAAAATGCCTTTTATACTAGCCTAAGGACTAAAGGTAGACAATTAAAAATAGAGGGGTGTGTGGTGTAAATTAGTGGGCGGGGGGGTATATGTGTTAATTTGGTGAAACTTTCACAAAAATCACTGTGGGAGCCATTTGACGTACCAAACGGACTCGAAAAATTACGAAACTTGCGCCATTCTTCTCGAAATAATTTTTCTAATAAAAATGAGTATAAATATGCATAACTTTCTTGAAATTAATTTATTTGGCAAATTCGATTCGTGATGGGCTTTATAGGTTGTGCTACAATAATAAAGGGATAACATTCACGTTTCTCAAGATATGTCGCGTTTCTTAAGTTCAAATAAGTCCAGGAAAAGTTCAAATACTAAGTTGATGCAAAATTATATATTTCGCTAGTGAAAATGGTTTGGAAAATTACCGGATGTTACACTATTTATCAAATAATTGTCGGTGATTAAAGAGGAACTATGGAGAAATCGAAGATAAAGATTCGGGTATATGAATTTATGGATGAGAGTCATTGGATTGAGAGTCATTAGTTTATTCTAATCTTTTGTAGAGGTTTCATTTTTTTTTAAACTTCAGATTTATATGTAGATGACATTTAATTCTTGTTGAATCTATTGTTAAGTTTATAAAAAAAACCAGTGTGAATTACTGTAATACTTTTCATTTGAAAGTGGTTGGTATAGTAGAATTCTTGGGATTTAGTTATCTATTGGTTATGTTAGTGAAAAAATGCCAGCCACAAGTGTGACAAAACTATAAATACCACCTTCCACTTCATTTGGAAGGTTGGTGGTCTAGGTGCTTTTGGGTTGTATCATTGAGATTAGTGTGTGTAATAATATTCTCTCTCTAGTTTCTCTCACTAGAATTCCAAAGCCACTCTTCTCTCTTTGATCTTTAGTCATTGATTATGTGTATGATAGGATAGATACTAGGGATAACAAGTGGTATCAATAGCCAAACAAAGATCTAGGAAGTTACTATTCATGTTACTGTTCATCAGACAAGGTTACCGAGTTTCTGCTTGCTACCGAGTTTCTAGAATTCTTCTTAGTTTGGTTGAATTTTACCGAGTTTCTCCATTTTTCCAAGTTTGGAAAATTTGAGAAGTTATCTAGTTTCTCTAGTTACCTAGTTTCTGAAGTTACCTAGTTTCTCAAGTTATCTAGTTTCTGAAGTTATCTAGTTTCTCCAGTTATCTAGTTTCTGAAGTTACCTAGTTTCTGAAGTTACCTAGTTTCTGAAGTTATCTAGTTTCTGAAGTTATGTAGTTTCTCAAAGACTACCGAGTTTCTCAAGGATTACCGAGTTTCTCAAAGACTACTGAGTTTCTCAAGGATTACCGAGTTTCTCAAGAATTACCGAGTTTCTCAAGGATTACCGAGTTTCTCAAAGACTACCGAGTTTCTCAAGGATTACCGAGTTTCTCAAGAATTACCGAGTTTCTCAAGGATTACCGAGTTTCTCTCATCTTACTGAGTTTCTCACAAGTTACCGAGTTTCTCACAATCTACCGAGTTTCTCATAACTTACCGAGTTTCTCAACAGTTTCCGAGTTTCTGGAAAGTTTCCGAGTTTCTTAGTGTGAAATCCTCCGAGTTTCTAAGTTAGAATTCTTTGAGTTTCTAAGTGTAAAATCCTCCGAGTTTCTTCAGAACCTTCGACTTTGGATTTTTCGACTTTGGATTTGTGGATTCTTCGACTTTGGATTCTTGGACATCTACTTAGGAACTGAACAAAGGACTTTTTGAACTGTAACCAACCCACTCCTATTTCCTTGAAGCGATCCAACATCATCTTTATCATACAACTTTATCAATGACGAATCAACAAGACATCCATGCCACCGGTGCAGAAAATCGTCCTCCTATGCTTGAAAAAGGTGGATATCTTCAATGGACGAGCCATATGCTTCGCAACATCAAAACCAAACCTGAAGGAAAAGGTAAACTCCTGCTCAACTCCATTCAGAATGGACCATTCAAGCCTTGTCAGATTCAAGACCCTGGAAATCCAAATGACACACCTCCTACTCTACCATTCCTTCGTTTACAAAGAGAAGATGATTACACAGTAGAGGATTGGAAGCAAATTGCAGCTGATGACTTGGCAATGCACTTAATTCAACTTGGTTTTCCACGAGAGATATTTGCTGCTGTTGACAGTTGTGAAACTGCTTATGATATGTGGGAACGAGTTAGAAGGCTTTGTCATGGCACAGAAATAGGGCAACAAGATGTTGAAAACAAGCTGTGTACTGAATGGGAGAAGTTCACATCCACTCCAGCAGAACCCATTGAATCTTACTACACCAGGTTTTGCACATTGATGAATGAGCTAATCAGAAATAAGTTGACACCAAGACAAATTGTTCAGAACATCAATTTCATTAACAACTTACCAGTAGAATGGGGACGATTTGTTACTATTGTCAATCAAACAAAGGATCTTCATCAAGTGAACTATGATCAGCTTTATGATTTTCTTAAGCAAAACCAGGCAGAGGCAAATGAAGTCAGGAGAGAAAAACTTGCAAAGCAACATGATCCTCTCGCATTGATTGCTAAAACACCAACACCGACAACAGTGAATACACAACCACCTTCATCTTCCACTCAGAACTTCATGCAACAACAGTATGTTCCAGAACAACCATTCTACCCACAACAACAACAAGTCATTCCACAACAACATTACCCACAACATCCAGAACCAGAGTTCAATGACAATGATGAGTTCATTGCTGCTTTGACTCAAGCATTTGCTTACCTAACAAAGGCATTCCAAGGAGGCTACTCTACACCTACCAACAACAGTCAAAGAATCTCATCGAACACTCGCAACAGGCAGATTGCACAGCTGAGTTTCAACATGGGTCAACAAGGATAAATGGTTGAAGGTTATAGGAATCAGCAGGGATATGCTCCTCGATATCAGATGGGTAATTAGATTGCAGGACAGTATGTAGGGAATCAGACAGGTCAGTATGCAGGGAATCAGATGGGTCAAGTTGTTGGAAATCAGAGGGGTCAGAATGTTGGTAATCAGATTGGGAATCAGGGGAATTTGTTAAAGTGTTTCAACTGTCAGGGAGTCGGTCACATGGCAAGGAACTGTCCCACCAAGCCAAAAAAGAAAGATCCAGCTTATCAGCAGAAACCATTGTTGTTGGTACAGAAAGAAACGGCTGGGTTACAGTTGATGTCACACCCCAAAATTTCGTGACTTGCAGCGGAATGAAGCATTCGAGGGCATGACTGGTCATAGCACCAAAGTTGCAGTTATATTGAACGACCTAAAGTGTCATTTAGAAAATACATAGTTTGATTATTTAAAAACATTCAGAGTTACAAAGCTAGGTCCCAAAAGGTGAAACAAGTTTTCAGAAAACAAGTTCATACAATTCAAATGATGGATAAGTGCATAAAATATAAAGTGAGACGCGTCGACTCCGCGACTCCATGATGTGTCCATATGCAAGCCAACATGCGATACCTTAATTACCAGAAAATGCATTGCTAAAAATGGTCAACAAAAATGTTGGTGAGATCATAGGTTTATGTAAATGAAATGTTGAACGAATACCACAAGTATAAAGTGTATGACAAAACCATGCCACATAAAAATGATACATTAGCTCCTAAGCTCATGACCCCGAAGCTAGACAGAATGAAATGCCTCAACTGAGTGTTTGCCAATCACTCTAATACGACAAAAATGACATGCGTTCGTTTGACCAGTTGGTGCTACCAACCCAAACGGAGGAGTCACCCTCAATAGATCTATTCACTCACTCTCGCTTGCTAACAATTAACGGTTCATGATAATAAAGGGGACTTTAATCTGGGCAATGATGTAACTTAAGCAATGTAATGAGTTTGTATACTTTGCTCCGCATATGAAAATGGTGCAATGTATTCTCCCCCGAGAGTTTAGAAATCAAATAAACAATTGAAAACGGGGCTATGAAAACTCACCTGATATGATATAGCAACAATGACAATGATGGATATGATGAAATAAAGCTCGGTCTCTAACCGTGACCAATTATGAATGATGTGATCCAATATAAGCAATGATACAATGCAACACATGCAAATACGTATGTTAACGATACTACTTGTTAGTTTTGAAAATAACGTTTATCGACGAAAAATACACGTTTGACGTCTCGTTAAGTTATACACTACTTTTCGTATAAATATGTTGAAACGGTACTCCACGATCCTCGTTGGTTTTCTATCGGAAAAAATTAGCGTTTTCATCGCAATTTAATATTTTCCTTAACTTGTGAAAATATGTCCAAAATGGCTTCGTGAAACTAGTCGCGAAATATTTCACGTTAATTGTTAGTGATCAAACTCGACGTTTTAGAAAACCTTGTAACAATGTATTAATGTCGTTTCATTTAACTTTTGATTGTACATGCCTCGATCAATTAGAAAATCGGCTATCAATGTTATGTCTCGCAAAAACACTAGTTTTTATACTTAAAACACTTTCTATTAGTGGGCTGTCAAAATAAACATGGTACGTCGGGCTTCAAACGTGCATAACTCGGCCGTTATAAGCTTGTTTTCTACGTTCTTTATATCCACGGCTTCGTATAAACATGAAATAACATAATCACAGTAGGTCGGGTCGTCTAGATCACGTCTAATGCCTCGTTTTGTCCTTTGAATCTCGGCGATCAGCAACTAAATTTTCAGAAAATTAGTTTTCGTCGTCTAACTTTGAAAAATCATATCTCCTTCGTTATAAGTCGGTTTTTAGTGATTCTTGTGGCCAAGGTTTCGTTTTTGAATGGAATTTCTGAATATGAAGGCCAAAATAGTTCAAAAGTTTCTGAGTTTTCCAGACTTTGCATTTTTGGACAGAACATTATATATACTTGTAAAAACTCATTTTCTTGGTTCTAAACTTGATCATACTATTTCAAATCAACTCCACAAGTTCGCAAATCCTACCACACATCTTCTTAGGGTGTCATGGGGTCCTAAACGTCACCAACCTTGGTGGATTTCATGAGATCATTAGTAAAACTTATAGATCTAGTGTTAAAGATAGTTTATGTGCAAAGTGGTATCTAAAACACAAATATGTTGCATGAATAACTAATATAACTTGAAAATACATAAACATATGAATCAAATGAAAGTATAAGATGATCAAAATGTGTTCTTGAAACTTACTTGAATATTTGATGAGTTTTGATAAGAAATGAGTAAGAAACTTTGAGGTTTAACCACAAAACCTTAACTAGGAAGGTAAATGGAGCTTGATTATGACTTTAACTTGGAAAATTTATGGATGATCTTTGGTGTTCTTGGTTGAGCCGAATGGGGAAGAAGAAAAGGAAGAGAGAAATTTTTTAGTTTAGCTAAATGTGTATGTGATATGTGATGTTAGTTAGTGGGATGGAAATTAAATCACAAGAAATTCATTAATGGTTTTTGGGAGTATTAGCCTAAATGGGGGGTTAGGGGGGCGGCACATGTGGGCTTATGGAAGAGGATTTGATGTTTAAGCAAGACTTTGTCCCCTATTTAAATAAGTATTGGTAGTTTAGTGTATACATTGAGTGTTATCGGGTACCGAGTTAACTAGAAATGAATCATGACGAGGTAGAATAAAATAAGACGAAGTTGTAAAAATTGTAAAACCATATTCCTTGCAAGAATCGGGTGCTAGAATGATTATCGGATTGAAATTTCGTGAACCGACGGAGTTATAAGCGTCAAACGAAAAATATAGCGATTGGTTTAAAAACACCAGGTAAAGTAATAATATAATCTCTATATCACTAAAATTAGTTTGAAAATGTATTAGGATCATAGTCGGGAGCATTGGGTATAATGTTAGTTAAAATGACTGAGTGGTAACGTTAATTAAACAATTAAGCATACGTTAATGAAAATCACACAATCCCATGCATGAACTGATATGTTAATGATGTTGCTGATGATATGCAGACTACTCTAGTTTGTATGATGTGTCTTTACTGATGATGCATGAATACGCAGCTAAACCTAACTGGTTACGCGCATTTGAATACCCGTAAACCTAGTTTACGACATGATGAATGATGCCTATGAATAGTGATTTCCCTCCAGGAATGAATAGTGTCATGTGAATAGTAAAAATTTTGACGACTTCTCAAAGTCTCAAACTGACTTCAAAAATGATGAATAGTGAAATGATGAATAGTGATTGATGAATAGTACTCATGATTAGTAATTTGTCGGGGTTTGGAAAATGATCTGAAATTACGAGTTGTGACAGTCGACCACCCTAAAAGGAATTCAGTCCCTGAATTCAGCTGATGTTGGTCTCTGGAGTGGTCTCGGTGAAAAGATGTGGGTATTTGAGTCGCATCTGGTCTTCCCGTTCCTAAGTAAACTCAGGACCTCTGCGAGAATTCCAGCGAACTTTGACGATAGGAATTCGACTTTGCTTCAACTGTTTGACCTCTCGGTCCATGATTTCTGCTGGTTCTTCCACAAAGTTAAGCTTATCATCGAGCTGAATTTCTTCCAATGGGATTATGAGCGTTTCGTCTGAAAGACATTTCTTGAGGTTTGAGACATGAAATGTGTTATGTACATTGCTGAGCTCTGACGGAAGCTCAAGCCTGTATGCTACCAGACCGATCCTTTCCAGAATCTTGAATGGCCCAATGTATCTCGGGTTCAACTTCCCGCGTTTCCCGAATCGTATCACGCCCTTCCAAGGCGAGACCTTCAACATGACTTTGTCTCCAACCTTAAATTCTAATGGTTTGCGTCGAACATCGGCGTAACTTTTCTGTCGGCTTCTGGCTGTTTGGAGTCTTTCTCTAAGCTGAATTATCTATTCTGTTGTTTCTCTGACCAACTCTGGACTAGTTAGCTGTACATCACCAACTTCGGCCCAACAAACTGGGGACCTGCACTTACGACCATATAGTGCCTCTAATGGTGCGGCTTTTATGCTCTAGTGATAACTGTCATTGTACGAGAACTCGATCAATGGCAAAAGGTTAGCCCAACAATTTCCAAAGTCAATGACACATGCCCTGAGCATGTCTTCCAATGTCTGAATCGTTCTCTCGCTCTGACCATCGGTCTGAGGATGATAGGCGGTACTCATGTCTAATTTAGACCCAAATAAATCTTGCAATGACTCTCAAAAGTTTGAAGTAAAGCGACTGTCTCTGTCAAAAATGATGGAAATTGGTGCACCGTGCCTTGAAACTATTTCCTTGACGTAAAGTATGGTGAGCTGATCCATAGTATAAGTCTCTTTGATTGGAATGAAATGGGCTGACTTGGTGAGACGAACAACTATTACCCAAATAGCATCGTAACCTCCTGATGTTTTGGGAAGTTTAGTGACAAAGTCCATGGTAATGCGTTCCCATTTCCATTGTGGAATTTCTGGTTGCTGAAGTAATCCTGATGGCTTCTCGTACTCGGCTTTCACTTTAGCATAAGTATGAAATTTGCTGACATTATTAGCTATCTCTGCTTTCATATTCGGCCACCAATAATGCTTTTTGAGATCCTGATACATCTTATCAGAACCTGGAAGAATGGAGTACTTTAACTTGTGTGATTCGTGCATGATTAACTCTCGTATTCCACCATAGAGAGGTATCCAGCTTCTATCCTTGAAGCATAATGTTCCATCTGATCTCCTTACTAAACCGTTTGCATTATCTTGCATTCCTTTGAGTGTTTCACTTGGTAGGTTTTCTTCCTTGAGTGCTTCTACCTGAGCCTCGAGGATTTTTGATGGTAGTGGTGAAATGATAGTCATTCCCAAAGATCTGACTCTCAAAGGCTTGAGTCTCTCTTTCGGACTGAGTGCATCTGCCACAACATTGGCCTTTCCTGGGTGATATCTGATTTTACTGTCGTAATCACTAAGTAGTTCCAACCAACGACGTTGCCTCATGTTAAGTTCCTTCTGATCAAGTATGTACTGTAAGCTTTTGTGGTCTGTGAATACTACACACTTTGTTCCATAAAGACAATGCCTCCAAATCTTGAGTGCGAAAACCACGGCACCCAACTCTAAGTCATGAGTAGTGTAGTTCTTCTCATGCTTCTTAAGCTGACGAGATGCATAAGCTATCACTTTCTCGTTTTGCATTAGCACTGCCCCAAGTCCTTTGTGTGAAGCGTCGCAATATACCACGAATTTTTCAATCCCTTCTGGCAATGACAAAATTGGCGCGCTGCAAAGTTTCTGTTTCAATAACTGAAAAGCGGTCTCTTGCTTTTCTCCCCAATCGTACTTCTGGTTCTTTTGTGTCAACTTGGTCAGCGGCTTAGCTATCTTAGAAAACCCTTCAATGAACCTTCTGTAATATCCGGCAAGTCCTAAGAATTGACGAATTTCTGTAGGAGTTTTTGGTGTTACCCAATCTTTAACTGCCTCAATCTTTGCTGGATCAACCTGTAGTCACTGACTATCAATGACGTGACCAAGAAATTGTACTCTGCGGATCCAAAAATCACACTTCGAAAATTTGGCGTACATTTTCTCTTTCTTGAGCAGTTCTAAGATTGTTCTGAGGTGTTCTTGGTGCTCTTCTTCACTCCTTGAGTAAATTAAAATATCGTCAATGAATACGATCACAAACTTATCCAGGTATGGCTTGCACACCCTGTTCATGAGATCCATGAACACAGCTTGTGTGTTGGTTAGTGCGAACGGCATTACCTGAAATTCATAATGGCCATAGCGTGTTCTGAATACTGTCTTCGGGATATCTCCCTCCCGAACCCTAAGCTGATGGTAACCCGATCTCAAGTCGATCTTGGAGTAGTAACTGGAACCTTGCAACTGATCAAACAAATCTTCGATCCTGGGAAGTGGATAACGATTCTTCACCGTTAATTTGTTTAGCTCTCGATAATCAATGCACATTCTGAAAGATCCATCTTTCTTCTTTACAAACAAAACCGGCGCTCCCCAAGGCGAGGAACTCGGCCTAATGAATCCTTTATCCAAGAGCTCTTGCAATTGGTTCGACAACTCTTGCATTTCTGAAGGTGCAAGTCGATAAGGTGCTCGCGCAATGGTGCGGCTTCCGGCACTAAGTCAATCTGAAATTCGACTTGGCGAGTAGGTGGAAGTCCTGGTAAGTCTTCAGGAAAGACTTCTGGAAAATCTTTAACTGTTGGTACATCTTCAAGTCGCTTCTCCTCCGACTTCTTTTCTGTGATATGAGCCAAGAATGCATAACAGCCCTTCTTTATGTATTTCTCTATTTTAATGCATGAGATGATGCTGAGTCTAGTCCCACTGCGTTCTCCGCGAACGACCAATGTTTCGCCATCATAAGGAAGATGAACAACTTTTTCATCACAGATGATTCTGGCATGATGTTGAGATAACCAATCCTTTCCGATAACAATGTCGAAACTTCCAAGTTCTACTGGCATGAGATCTATATTGAACGGGTGATTGAGAAAACTGAGAGTGCAACCACGAATGATCGTGTCGGTGCCAACTAAACTACCGTTAGCTAGTTCAATGTGATATGGAGTGTCTAATGCGGTTGGCTCAATGTTGAGTAATGGTGCAAATGCAGTAGAAACAAAACTTCTATCGGCTCCTGAATTAAATAGTATGGATGCATAACGATTATTAATGAGGAACGTACCTGTAACGACATTCGGGCCCTCCCTGACATCTTCTCCGCCAAGGACATAAGCTCTTCCTCTAGCTGTTCCACCTTGGTTATTGTTTCCCTGATTCTTTCCTTTTGGACATTCCTTCTTGAAGTGTCCAACTTCTCCACAACCAAAACAGGTTACTGGGGGCTTCTGATTATCAACCACAATCGAAGCTTTGCAATCCCTGGTCGAATGACCAACCTTCTTACAGCTCCCACATGGATTCGGACAATTTTTGGGGTTATGATGGGTTTGACATTTGTTGCACTTGGGTAAAGTACCATTGTAACCTCTTTTCTCAGCTTGACCTGCAACATAGGCCTTTGCAGTTTCCTGTCTCTTGGGTGGTGGTTGAGTAACATTGCTACTCTGGTTGTTATCCCGATTTCTTTTGTTGTTGTTGTTATTGGAATTGTTTTGGTTGCTGTTATAGTTATTGTTGTTTCAGAAGTTGTTGGAATTGTTGTTGTAGTTACGGTTACTGTTGGTGTTGTTGTTGTTGTTTGAGGTAGTTCCTTTCTTCACTATCTGAGCCATGAGTTTCTGAAACATTCTGATTGCCTCATCCAATGTTTGCGGGTCAAAAGAAATCACATCCCCACGGATGTTGTGAGGTAATCCTCCAATGAAATTCTCTAATAGCTTCTCAGTGTCCGGAACCATTGTCAGACATAATGCTGCCAATTCCTGAAATCTCCTGATATATGCCTCAATATCATTACCTGCTGTCACTAGCTCATAAAACTCTGTTTCCATCCTTTTCACTTCTGTTCGTGGGCAAAACTTCTTTGTCAGTAACTTCTTGAATTCGTCCCATGTAAGCTTGTGAGCATTCTCCATTCCCATGGGCTTTGCATACGAATTCCACCATGACATAGCTTCCCCAACGAATGTACTAGTAGAAAACTTTACCTTGCTATCCTCCGGACAGTTGCATAGAAGGAATACTGATTCTGTCTTTCCAAACCATCGGATCATGGCAGTGGCCCCTTCAGTGCCTTTGAATTTTTCCGGATCACCACTCTTGAAATCTTTGTACGTACATTTACGACCATTTGTACCATTGGTATTTGTTCCTGCGGCTTCCGCGGTTTCTGCCCGCGAAGCGGCTTCAGCAGCAGCTGCAGCTACGACAGCTCTTTCTGTAACCAATGCTGCCTCAATACTGTCAGCAACAAGCTTTCTGATCTCGGCTGGTGTCATAGCAGTAGTGGCTCTTTTGGGTTGCATAATTCTTCACAGTCACAAAAGATAACAATAATGAGAATCCACAATAGAAAATGATCATCATACACAATATATACAACCACAATATGTATATACATCCACAACACGTATAAATACAACCACAGCATGTGTAAATACAATGAAACCACAACGAAACATCATAAATATAATCACAACGCACATGAATATAATACATGAAAATTTCGGTTACGCATACCGATATCATAAAATAGCACAACGAAAATCCTGCATAGTAGAGTCACACTTGATATATTTGTTTGTACTACAAGCAAAAGACAACAAGTCCTAACTATGTCCCACACCCCGGGACTAGGATAATAATGTAAAAGCTACATGATAAAAGTCTAACACTAGGCACCTCCTCCGGGTGCTCCATCTAGCCTACGGAAAGTCATCTGAAGATCCCTAGACATAGGAACAACAATCTCCTCTAGGTGCTGAACTCAAAGCTGAAGATCAGTCTCCCTAGTCTCTGATGCAGACATCCTAGCCTGAACTGAAGATAACTCACCGGCCTGGCGATGATGCTCATCCTGGGACATCTGTGCCCTGTCGAACAACTCAGGCATCTCCTGCCGCAACTGGGTAATACGCTCAGAACTCTCTAGCTTTCGGGACTCCAATCCCTGATATGAAACATCTATAGCAACTCCGCCTGTGACTAGTCCCTCAATCTCTTCCTCTATAGCCTCAATCCGGCTCACTGGTATCTCCTCCACATGGCCTAATGCCCTGTCAATCTGTCCCTGTAGCTGGTCTAGTCTCGAGTCAAGTGTAGCAGCAGTAAGTAGTCTGTCAGCAGCAGCCCTCGAGCTCTCACCAACCTCGAATCTGCTGGGTGGTGCTGTCTCTGTGGCATCTGAAGTATCTGGTGATGGAATATCAAGACGTTCCCTCTTCTTGAGCGGTAGGTCTGACATAGGAGTAGGATCCCTGCATTCATCCCAAAGATGAACTGGTGCTGAAAGGGATATGATGGCAATGGTAGAGACAATGATGATAAGGATGGTAAGGGAGATAATGGTGATGGTATATTGAATGCCACACTCCTCCTCGCTGTCAAGCGGCGACGGAGTGGATGAGATGAAGTAAGTGATGATGGTGGTGGTAGGGACACGGATGTAGCTGGTGACCTGACAGTGAGACGATGGACCCGCTTAGCAACAGTGCGCTTCATGCACGGCCCACCTGGATATGTACGGTAAACTCGACCATAGGGTACAAACTCCCCTGGCTGGATCACTGGGATGACTCTGGGAACACGACGGATCACAGGTGACAGTGGTGGGGTAGGCACGACTTCCCCCTTCTCTAAGGGTTCTGTCTCAGCCTCTGACATCACATGTGAAGATTGTGGAGTAGGCTCCACATATGACAAAATGATAGTGGGTAGTGAGGGTGATGTAACCGACTCTAGTATGATGGAGGGTAGTGAGGAAGTATCGTCTGACTTAGAGTCCGATGAGATAACAATAGGGTGTGAATCCGAAGACATCACTGTGACAATAGATGTGAAATAAAAGTAAATAAACATTTACATAATGTGGGTTATGATGAAATGATACATGTATGAAATCGAAATCACTACATGTGATATAATGAATATGCACTTATGCTACAATGATGAGATGCTATGATGGTGTAGTTATAGTCTAGGATATAATGGGCAACCTAGTTCGCTATAACCTTTGCTCTGGTACCAATCTGTCACACCCCCAAATTTCGTGACTTGCAGCGGAATGAAGCATTCGAGGGCATGACTGGTCATAGCACCAAAGTTGCAGTTATATTGAACGACCTAAAGTGTCGTTTAGAAAATACATGGTTTTATTATTTAAAAACATTCAGAGTTACAAAGCTAGGTCCCAAAAGGTGAAACAAGTTTTTAGAAAACAAGTTCATACAATTCAAACGATGGATAAGTGCATAAAATATAAAGTGAGACGCGTCATCTCCGCGACTCCATGATGTGTCCATATGTAAGCCAACATGCGATACCTTAATTACCTGAAAATACATTGCTAAAAATGGTCAACAAAAATGTTGGTGAGATCATAGGTTTATGTAAATGAAATATCGTACGGATACCACAAGTATAAAGTGTATGACAAAACCATGCCACATAAAAATGATACATTAGCTCTTAAGCTCATGACCCCGAAGCTAGACTGAATGAAATGCCCCAACAGAGTGTTTGCCAATCACTCTAATATGACAGAAATGAAATGCGTTCGTTTGACCAATTGGTGCTACCAACCCGAACGGAGGAGTCACCCTCAATAGATCTATTCACTCACTCTCGCTTGCTAACAATTAACGGTTCATGATAATAAAGGGGACTTTAATCTGGGCAATGATGTAACTTAAGCAATGTAATGAGTTTGTATACTTTGCTCCGCATATGAAAATGGTGCAATGTATTCTCCCCCGAGAGTTTAGAAATCAAATAAACAATTGAAAACGGGGCTATGAAAACTCACCTGATATGATATAGCAACAATGACAATGATGGATATGATGAAATAAAGCTCGGTCTCTAACCGCGACCTATTATGAATGATGTGATCCAATGTAAGCAATGATACAATGCCACACATGCAAATACGTATGTTAACGATACCACTTGTTAGTTTTGAAAATAACGTTTATCGATGAAAAATACACCTTTGACGTCTCGTTAAGTTATAAACTACTTTTCGTATAAATATGTTGAAATGGTACTCCACGATCCTCGTTTGGTGTTCTATCCGCAAAATATAGCGTTTTCATCGCAATTTAATATTTTCCTTAACTTGTGAAAATATGTCCAAAATGGCTTCGTGAAACTAGTCGCGAAATATTGCACGTTAAGTGTTAGTGATCAAACTCGACGTTTTTGAAAACCTTGTAACAATGTATTAATGTCGTTTCATTTAACTTTTGATTGTACACGCCTCGATCAATTAGAAAATCGGCTATCAATGTTATGTCTCGCAAAAACACTAGTTTTTATACTTAAAACACTTTCTATTAGTGGGCTGTCAAAATAAACATGGTACGTCGGGCGTCAAACGTGTATAACTCGGGTTGTCTAGATCACGTCTAACGCCTCATTTTGTCCTTTGAATCTCGGCGATCAGCAACTAAATTTTCAGAAAATTAGTTTTCGTCGTCTAACTTTGAAAAATCATATCTCCTTCGTTATAAGTCGGTTTTTAGTGATTCTTGCGGCCACGGTTTCGTTTTTGAAAGAAATTTCTGAATATGAAGGCCAAAATAGTTCAAAAGTTTCTGAGTTTTCCAGACTTTGCATTTTTGGACAGAACCTTATATATACTTGTTAAAACTCATTTTCTTGGTTCTAAACTTGATCATACTACTTCAAATCAACTCCACAAGTTCGCAAATCCAACCACACACCTTCTTAGGGTGTCATGGGGTCCTAAACATCACCAAACTTGGTGGATTTCATGAGATCAATAGTGAAACTTATAGATCTAGTGTTAAAGATAGTTTATGTGCAAAGTGGTATCTAAAACATAAATATGTTGCATGAATAACTAATATAACTTTAAAATACATAAACATATGAATCAAATGAAAGTATAAGATGATCAAAATGTGTTCTTGAAACTTACTTGAGTATTTGATGAGTTTTGATAAGAAATGAGTAAGAAACTTTGAGGTTTAACCACAAAACGTTAACTAGGAAGGTAAATGGAGCTTGATTATGACTTGGAAAATTTATGGATGATCTTTGGTGTTCTTGGTTGAGGCGAATGGGGTAGAAGAAAAGGAAGAGAGAAATTTCTTAGTTTAGCTAAATGTGTATGTGATATGTGATGTTAGTTAGTGGGATGGAAATTAAATCACAAGAAATTCATTAATGGTTTTTGAAAGTATTAGCCTAAATGAGGGGTTAGGGGGGGCGGCACATGTGGGCTTATGGAAGAGGATTTGATCTTTAAGCAAGACTTTGTCCCCCATTTAAATAAGTATTGGTAGTTTAGTGTATACATTGAGTGTTATCGGGTAACGAGTTAACTAGAAATGAATTATGACGAGGTAGAATAAAATACGACGAAGTTGTAAAAATTGTAAAACCATATTCCTTGCAAGAATCGGGTGTTAGAATGATTATCGGATTGAAATTTCGTGAACCGACGGATTTATAAGCGTCAAACGAAAAATATAGCGATTGGTTTAAAAACACCGGGTAAAGTAATAATATAATCTCTATATCATTAAAATTAGTTTGAAAATGTATTAGGATCATAGTCGGGAGTATTGGGTATAATGTTAGTTGAAATGACTGAGTGGTAACGTTAATTAAACAATTAAGCATACGTTAATGAAAATCACACAATCCCATTCATGAACTGATATGATAATGATGTTGCTGATGATATGCAGACTACTCTAGTCTGTATGATGTGTCTTTACTGATGATGCATGAATACGCAGCTAAACCTAACTGGTTACGCGCATTTGAATACCCGTAAACCTAGTTTATGACATGATGAATGATGCTCATGAATAGTGATTTCCCTCCGAGAATGAATAGTGTCATGTGAATTGTAAAATTTTTAACGACTTCTGAAAGTCTCAAACTGACTTAAAAAATGATGAATACTGAAATGATGAATAGTGATTAGTGAATAGTGATTGATGAATAGTAACTCATGAATAGTAATTTTTCGGGGTTTGGAAAATGACCTGAAATTACGAGTTGTGACAGTTGAGTGCAGAAGAGAATGATTTTATGGCTCTGATGGATGATATGGAAGACCTTGAGGACATCGATGCAAACTGCATTTTCATGGCAAATCTTCAGGAAGCTAAGTATGACATGGAATCTGAAGCACCCCCTGCTTATGATGTCAATGCAGTCTCTGAGGTACCACCATTCACTACATGTCACAATAATGAAATATTTGATATGTCACCTCGTGAGGATCAGCATCCTGCGACTCCTGCACCCACTTACGATACATATATGGACACGCCAAGTTGTAGCAATATTAAATTTGCAACTCCAGATATGGATCCTAATGGAGGCTTCGAGTCACAGCATACTGAGAATGATGAGGAAACACGTGCGTTATTTGAATCAGTATTGCAAAATTGTAGTATTGAAATTGAAAAGGTCAAAAAGGTAAATCGCGATGTTAAGGCCGCGAATGAAAAATTGACCGCTGAGCTTGAGAGATATAAGGTGAATGAAAAAGTTTTTGAAATTAATACAACAAGACAGTCAGAATTAGAAGATGGTTACAAAAACTCCGTTTTAAGAGAAAAACAACTGCAAATTAAGTTTGACACCCTCGATGTTAACTTAAACAAGAAAATAAGATCCTTAAACGCGGATGTTTCTGATTTACAAAACCAACTTTCTAAACAAAAATCAACTTGTTCTGATCTTGAAAAGAAAGAGTTGAAAGCAAGTTTTTCAAAACGTGAAAATGATCTTCTTGATGAAATCATTGAGAAACAAGAAACAATCAAAAAGTTGGAAGATTTGCTTGTCAAAATAGGTCATTCTACACAAAGAATTCATATGCTTATTAAAGATCCAAACCCGCTTTTGCACACAATGAAAAAAATGGCTATCGGTTGTGAAAACCCTTATACACTTAAAAAAGCTCAGAAAAAACAGAATGTGTTGTATAATGGTAATTTGATATATGCTAAACATGATCCTCCCGAAGTTCAGGATTCTGATGAAACGATTGAGCTTGCCGAAGATAGTAGAATCAAAATGAGACAAATGAACCCAGAAATCTAACCAATTGATTATAATAAGCTTAACATACTTTCTGGTGTAAATTTTGTTAAACAACAACAACCAACAAAGGTTTTCAAACGACCAATTGTTTAAACAAACCAAAAGTTGTTTCCAAAAATCTTTCAAATTTGGTACAAATGTCCTCTAGCAACCCTTTTAACACAAGTGAAGCTAGACAATATTTGGATGATCTGAAAGATAAAGTAAAAACACTTCAAAGTATTGTTGACTCAAAAACGAATCTTAGCATCAGCAACTGGCATTCAAGTTTTCATAATGAAATGAAAAAGGTTTTTCAAACAGAAATTACTACTCCATTATATAACATTAGTGCGAGGGTAATTCATGTTGAAAATGCAATTTTGAAAGAAACAGCCGACATTTTCAAGGACCACAAATCCCTGGTAAAGGAAGCTAATGAAAACATTGAACGCATCAAAGTTTTGGAAAACCACAATGATACTCTCTTCGAGGCAGTTCTATCGACTGAAATTAAGTCCATTATTTACCAAACATATTTTGTGGAAGATGATGAAAGACTGAGAGCTGAGACTTCTAAAATTGTGTTAAAATATGAAAATGCGCTTGCTAAGCTTGAAAAAGAAAATGTAACATATTTTAAAAAACTTTATCAGTAAAAGGAAGAATGCAAGTATGACAAATTGTCGTATGAGCGTGCTTACAAAAACATGAAACAGAAAAATGATCTGTTGAAGTCTCAGCTGGATAGTCAAAAAGGAAAGTGTGCGGAAACTAAGTTTGCAAAACCATCAAATTCGGAAAAACCGGTTGCAAAACCAAAAATGTCAATTTCTCAAAGTGTTCCAAAAGTTGATGTGATAATTGATTTGACAAAACCTGTCACTCCAACACCCTTGCCAAAAGAAAGTGAAATAGAAAAATGTGCTGATAAAGGGAAAGTTGTTGTCGAAACATCGAATGTCATAGCACCTGGCCTTTATAGGATTAGTCCCACTACTGCGTCTGCCTCTACATCTAAAACATATAGGGCGATAGACAAGAGTGTAAAAGATAATCCAAAAGAATCTAGGATTGCTAAAACAACTTCTCAGGACAACAAGATAAATTCTAATGTGTGTGCCTTACATTCTACATGACTAGAAAGCACCTCTAGGGGCAGCAGACTAAAGCCTAAGAGCAATACAAAGAAAAATAGAGTCTTGCCTGCCTCTGAGAGTGAATGCAAGAATAAAACTGAAGAAGTAGAAGAACACCCTAGGAATTTATCGCTTTCGAATAAGAAACATATGTCATCTGGATGTAATGTTAAAAGTATTGATTCTAGTGCATGTACTGACTCTTTTTGTTTAATGTGCAAGAAATCTTTGTCTGAAAGTGTATGTGATGATAATGTTTCTAATAATGTGAATGTGAATGAAATGCTTGAACAGAAAGAGGTTCCTTCAGGAACTGGTGCTAGGTCTATATATGTTAAAAAACTTGTTAAAGCAGCTAGGCCATCCACTAGTAGCATATTGCCTAGGAACTATCTTAAGTTGTGCGTATGGATACCAACGGGTAGAGAATTCATTCTAGAGAATGGTAAATTAAAAGCTCCAAAAGAACCAGTAAAAACCTTCTATGAATGTGATTCATCTATTACCCCTAACCCCATGGAACCAAATTATAAACAGTTTCCAAATGCACAATCCTCTGTTATTGGTAGGTTATCGAAATATGTCTTTGGATCGTCGACTCGGGTTGCTCCAAGCACATGACTGGGAATCTGAAGTTGCTGATCAACTTTGTATGGAAGTTCATGGGTACTGTACGGTTTGGAAATGATCATGTAGCAGCTATTCTGGGTTATGGAGATCTTCAGTTTGGGAATTACTTAATCACTCGGGTTTACTATGTAGAAGGGTTGGGTCATAATTTGTTTTCAATCGGGCAGTTTTGCGATGCAGATTTAGAGGTTACATTTAAGAGAAACACTTGCTTTGTTAGGAATCTGATTGAAGATGATCTCTTAACCGGAAATCATGGCACCAATCTTTATGCTATCGACATTAACCAAATGGCCTCTTCATCACCAATTTGTCTCATGACAAGAGCTTGCGAGACAAAGTCCTGGTTTTGGCACAGACGATTATCCATCTCAACTTCGACACCTTAACCAAGCTAGCCAAAGACAACATCGTCAACGGTCTCCCAAAGTTCAAATACACTAAAGATCACTTATGTCTATCCTGTGAGCATGGAAAAAGCAAAAGGGCAACATAAACCCAAAACTGTACCCAATTCGGTAGATAAGTTACATTTGTTGCATATGGACTTATGTGGCCTAATGAGAGTTGAAAGCATCAATGGGAAGAAGTATATTCTTGTTATCGTCGATGACTATTCAAGATATATATGGTTAAAGTTTCTAAGATCAAAAGATGAAGCACCAGGCATCATCATCCCCTTTCTGAAGCGCATTCAAGTCTTACTTCAAGCTCCAGTAAGGATCGTAAGAACCGACAATGGCACAGAATTCCATAGCAGAATGGGGTAGTTGAAAGAAGAAACAGAACTCTTATGGAAGCTGCTCGCACGATGCTGATTTATTCTAGTGCACCGCTATTCTTATGGGCTGATGATGTTGCCACTGCTTGTTTCACTCAGAACCGATCCTTTATGTTGGAGTATGCTCGTGTCATAATAAATAATTATATGGCTAGACATATGTGAGCCTATGGGGTCACACACTTATACACTTAGGTACCTCTTTATATGTCGTGTTTATTGTATTTACGATATATAAATAACCGTACGTAACTAGGAAATTCTATCGGGCTTCTAATAAGTAAGTAATGGACTTAATTATTTGAACTTGGAAAAACTTATGGAAGGCCCATAAGGCCCATAGAATGGCCGGCCATGGGGGAGGGTCAAAGGGGATCATGGGTTTGAAATTTGGTAAATATATTTGGAGATATCTCCTCATTATTTTTGATAACCAATTTTCCATACTTCTCTCCCTACTCTCTCCCTCTAACTCACGGCTTAAACAAACACCTAAACTAGGGTTTTGTTTTTCTTATCAATCACTCTTGCATCTTGTATCATTCAAGTGTGTTTGATTAGTTACGGGGTTAAGGACTAGCATCAAAGGTATAACTTATGTGTTTAATTTATTGATTGATCATATGGCACTATGGATCCTTGTATGGTGATGTTTATCCGCTGCGTTTATATGTTTAATATGATTATTTATTTCACTCATCACCTATAGTGGTATCAGAGCCATCATATGTTGTCATATGATCATCATATATGCGTAAAAATGGCCAAAAACGATGTTTTTTAATGAATTTAAAGGGTTTATTTTCAAACAGCCCCTAGGGCTTATAAATATGATATAAGTCGACCTTGAGAGGGTCTTAAGATCTGGACTTTTTGATCATATGGCCATTTGTTATGCATATGTTGTTTGTTTACTTGATTGGTACCCGTAAAATGGCCTAAAAACGTGTTTTTTGAGAGATTTTTAACCCAATTTTTAATCAGCCCGTGAGGCTTATTTTTCTGAGTTAAAATGGTCTTAAGGAGGTCCTAAAATCAGTGGGTTATGAGTCTATGGCCATTTGTCACGTGTACTATTCGGGGTTTTAATTCTTGTTAATTATTTCTTCGATTCGTTGGCTAACAATTTAATTCTTGTTATTTATTTTGTTATCCATGGCAAATACATGCATGTTTGTCCATGGAGTTAGCCAACACCTTGTAATGATCATATTGTATGTATTATTATGTGTATATGCAAAGCCGATGAAAACCTTGACCACTTGTGCGTTGTGATTGTGATTGTTGGTTGCAATTTTTCTTGTTTTGGGGTTTTGCCATTGTTTCGGCACTTTTGTAATGTATTTCAATTTTGGTTTTGCCAATGTTTGGGCATTTTACAGTAGATACAAAGTAGATTAGTTGTATTTTACTTTATATGTATTGTAAACAAGAGCTTGGAAGCAAAAGGCGAAAGATTGAAGAGTTGTAGACTGAAAGTTGCTGCTGGACACCTGCTGGGAAAACGTGATTATCTGCTGATTGGTAAGGTATTTTTTTCTAAAATTTTTGGTGCAGGTCCACAAGACATAGGGCTACAACTTTGTCAACTGGGCCGAATCATGAGGAGGTGATCTTCCTGGGCTTTTGGGCCTTGCAAAACAGAAAAACTGGGCTGACAGAAACTGAAGTTCAAATGCATAATGGGCCTTTTACTTGCTCATGATTGTCTTGGAGCAAGTGGGAGCCCTCCATGTGGTTGTGTTATTAGTCCCTAGTTGACTCTTGGTTCTTGTGATGGCTCACAAGACCAAGCATAGGATTTTCATCGGTTGAGGCTTTGCATATTGTGGTTGAATGTTTGGTTGGTTGTTTTTATGTATGTTGTGACTACATGTAAAACGAAAAATGTTTTCTTAAAACTTGAAACTAAACATAAACCATTTTGAACTAAGTCTTATGATTTAGTTTAACTAAGTTTAAATATGATTTGAAACTTAAAATCATTGTTTTCTATATAAACAACACTTAAACCGGTTGAGATTGTTTGTTTATTTATTTATTTGTATTGTCCAAACTAAATAATAATCCACATAGGATATATATTAGTCTTGAAATGGACAACTTGACACACATAAATTAAAACAATGATTAGACTTAAGTTAAGAAAAGTTTTTAACTTGTGCTACGAAGAATGAATGCATGCTTCTTTCGTACACGTTTTTGATTCACATCAAAACAATTTACCCGTCAAAATTTAAGTCATGCCGTCCAATTATGAGAACACTTGCAATTACCTTTTAGCATCTGGTCAGACCTAGGTTGAATTGTAACCCAAGGTGACTATTTTCCATGGTCAGACCTAGGATTATTCTCACAGTTTTCAAATTGGATGACTTAATCGAGTAGTGTGGTCAGACCCTTACCCGAGGCAAAGATGGGACTAAACATGCCAGCTTGACACTAGTTGCTTGTTCACTAGTGCCATGAGTCCCATAAAGATCTAAGAGTTGCACATGTAATGCAATTGGTCGGCGTTACCTACCTATTGAATCCACCATTTCTAGTAGATCAACTGCATTAATGGTCGAACCTCAATGAGGATCTTAGCCTTTTCGTAAAATTAATTGTTTTAATATGCTTAAACTTGGGTAGTTAATTTTAAAAAGGATTAATTATTGAAACTTACTAAAATTTGAACTTTGTTTGTTTTGTAGATGACAACTCCTAATCATACCATAAACAACTCGTACATCAGATCAATTCTTGAAAAAGAAAAATTGAATGGTAATAACTTTTTGGACTGGTATCGCAACCTGAGGATTGTCCTAAGGGCTGAACAAAAGTTTTACCATCTGGAAGAACCTTTACCTGAAGCACCCCCTGCTAATGCCTCCGCTGCTGTTCGTACCGCCTACACTCGTAGGGTTAACGAGCAGCAAGAGGTTGCTTGTCTTATGCTTGCAAGCATGATCCCTGAGCTCCAAAAGAACTTAGAGAACCTTGCAGCATTTGACATGCTGACCGAACTGAAAACAATGTTCGAGCAGCAAGCTGAGCAAGAATTGTTTGACACTGTCAAAGCTTTTCATGCGTGCAAGCAGGAGGAGGGCCAAACGGTCAGTAGCTACGTCATGAAAATGAAGGGCTACCTTGACCAAATGGAGCGTCTTGGATACCCCATGCCTCAGATCCTTGGAGTGAGCTTGATACTGACCTCACTGTCAAAGGATTATGATCAGTTTGTGCAAAACTACAACATGCACAGCATGGGCAAGACCATTCCTGAGCTGCATAACATGCTGAAACTTGCAGAGAAAGGAATGCCCAAGAAGGCTCCTATGGTCCTAGCTATAAAGGAAGGACGAATCCAGAAGAAGAAGCCGAATGCAAAAGGCAAGGGACAAGTGAAGGGCAAGTATAAGCTTGCTTATGCCCCCCAACCTAAGATCCCCCCACCTGCTAAGAAGGAGCACCCGGCTAAGGACACCCTTTGTCACCATTGTGGAAAGAAGGGGCACTGGAGGCGGAACTGTCCGACCTACCTGGAAGAGTTGAAGAAGAACAAAGCTAGCAAAGCTAGCACATCAGGTATCTTCACTATAGAACTCTATACTTTTCCTAATAAATCATGGGTATATGATACTGGTTGTGGCACTCACATTTGTAATAATGTGCAGGGGCTTAGGGGAAGCAGAAAGTTGAAGCATGGAGCTTTGAACCTGTACGTTGGTAATGGCAACCGTGCAGCTGTCGAAGCAATAGGGAGCTTTGATCTCATCCTCCCTAATGGTCTAGTTATTGTTTTAAATAATTGCCATTTTGCACCTACTATTACTAGAGGTGTTGTTTCACTTTCTCGTTTGAAGGATGATGGTTTCATTCATACATTTACGGATTTTGGCATTTCAGTTTCTAAGGATAATATTTTTTATTTTAATGCTATTCCTCGTGATGGTATTTTTGAAATTGATATGCGTGATTCTATTTCAAACGATAGTTCTATATATAATGTTAGCAATAAGAAATCTAAACATAATTTAGATTCCACTTACCTATGGCATTGTCGTCTTTGTCACATAAACAAGAAACGCATTACAAAGCTGCAACACGATGGGCTTTTAGAGTCAACCGACCCTGAGTCGTTTGATAAATGCATTTCTTGTATATCTGGTAAAATGGCACGAAAGCCCTTCTCCCATGTTGGAGAAAGAGCTGAAGATCTACTTGGACTCATACATACTGACGTATGTGGCCCATTTAGAACAAAGTCAAGGGAAGGAGCTAACTACTTCATTACTTTTACTGATGATTTCAGTCGATATGGTTATGTTTACTTGATTAAACATAAACATGAAGCTTTTGAAATGTTCAAAGTTTTTCAAAATGAAGTGGAAAATCAACTCGGCAAGACCATAAAGGCTCTTCGATCAGATCGAGGGGGTGAATATATGAGTCTAGAGTTTTTAGATCATCTAAAAAGGTGTGGGATTGTCTCACAATTCACTCCTCCATATACACCACAACATAATGGTGTATCTGAAAGGAGAAATCGAACCTTGCTAGACATGGTTCGATCCATGATGAGTCTAACAACATTGCCAATGTCCTTTTGGGGTTATGCTCTAGAGTCTGCTGCACGCATTCTCAATTTGGTTCCAACCAAGAAGGTAGACAAGACACCATACGAAATATGGCATGGGAAGGTCCCTAAATTGTCGTACTTGAGAGTCTGGGGTTGTGAGGCTCTCGTGAAACGAGACACACCTGACAAACTTGAGCCCAGAGCTATCAAGTGTATCTTTGTAGGATACCCAAAGGAAACAATGGGTTACTATTTCTACTACCCACCCGAGAACAAAATATTTGTTGCCCGGAATGCTGAGTTTCTTGAGAACCGTCTCATTTCACAAGAGGCAAGTGGGAGAAATGTAGACCTTGATGAAATTCAAGAGGAAGATGCACAACCTTCTGGTAACACTAGTGAGCATCAAAATGAGATTGAACATGAAAATGTTGAACCTCATCAAGATGTTGCTCCCATTCGTAGATCCGCAAGGATACCTCAAGCACCTGAGCGATATGGTTTCTATGTCGATGCTGAGGAACATGAGTTAGGGGATCATGGTGAACCCGCTAACTATCGAGATGCATTATCGAGTCCTGAACACGATAAATGGATCGAAGCTATGAATGCGGAGATGAAATCCATGAAAGACAACGATGTCTGGGTCGAAGTTGACCTACCTCCTAACGCTAAAACCGTTGGGAGCAAGTGGCTCTTCAAAAAGAAGACCGACATGGATGGAAAAGTACACACCTACAAAGCTCGTCTAGTAGCAAAAGGTTTCACTCAAACCTATGGGGTTGACTATGAAGAAACCTTCTCGCCTGTTGCAGACGTAAAAGCTATTAGGATTCTTATAGCCATAGCAGCGTACTATGACTATGAGATTTGGCAAATGGATGTCAAGACAGCTTTCTTGAACGGCCACCTAAACGAAGACGTTTATATGGTGCAACCCGAGGGCTTCGTGAATCCTAAATATCCAACTAAAGTATGCAAGCTTCAAAGATCCATTTATGGATTAAAGCAAGCATCTAGAAGTTGGAATAAGAGATTTGACGATGAAATCAAGAAGATTGGTTTCACTCAAAATCTCGATGAGCCATGTGTATACATAAAAACTAGTGGAAGTATGGTCGTGTTCCTAATCTTATATGTCGATGACATATTGCTCATGGGAAACAACATTCCAATGCTACAAGATGTAAAATCCTGGCTTGGAAATTGCTTTGCCATGAAAGATCTAGGAGAAGCCGCGTACATACTTGGAGTCAAAATCTATCGTGATAGATCAAAACGATTAATCGGCTTATGTCAAAGTGCATACATTGACAAAATCCTGAAGCGATTTAGGATGCAAGATTCCAAACGTGGAAATCTTCCAATGCAACCAAATACAGTATTGAGTAAAGCTCAAGGACCCTCCACACCTGATGAGGTGAAGAGGATGAAGGGAATCCCGTATGCTTCGGCTGTGGGATCCATAATGTATGCGGTTAGATGCACTAGACCTGATATAGCGTTCTCTCAGAACCTAACGAGTAGATTTCAACAGGATCCAGGAGAATGTCACTGGACTGCTGTTAAGAACATATTAAAGTATCTACGAAATACTAAGGATATGTTTCTTGTTTATGGTGGTGATGTCAAGCGTGAGCTCGGTGTTACTTGTTACACTGATGCAGGCTGGGAGACGGATCGTGATGACACCAAATCCCAAACGGGGTATGTTTTCATCATGAACGGAGGTGCTGTTGACTGGAAGAGTGCCAAACAAAGCACTATCGCGATGTCCTCTACAGAAGCTGAATACATTGCTGCTTCTGAAGCTGCTATGGAGGCGATTTGGATACGTAAATTCATTTCTGGGCTTGGCGTTGTCCCCAGCAATGAACGACCTATGGATATGTACTGTGACAATACAGGTGCCATTATCATAGCCAATGAACCAGGTGTTCAAAGGGGTGCCAAACATTTTCGTCGAAAAGTTCACTACATTCGAGAGGTGATCGAAAGTGGTGATATTCGTCTTCTCAAAGTTCACACAGATGACAACATAGCTGATCCTTTTACTAAACCAATGCCTTGTGCCAAACATGTCGAACATGCTAGGAGCATTGGACTTAGACCAGCTAGTAGTCTCATGTAGATCTGTATTTTTAGTATTTTGAATAATTAGAACGTTAAACGGTTTGTATTTGCAATGAATTGATGTAATGGTTATGATCGTTTTCATTTTATATCAACTGTGTTCTATATTTGCATGTTTAATCCATGAATAATTTAATTATTCTAAAATTATCCATTGTCGGTTGACGATACGGGAGTATCATCAAATTAAGGCAAATGTGAGCGTGTTGGTGATTCATTTGCCAAACTCACATGTTGTTCATTGTGATGAACATTGGATTGACCCAACCTACGAGAATTCACTACATGGATCGTCGTCAATAGTGAATCTCGCAAGAGGTTTTGTCTCTTATCCTTAGACTTGAGATGCAAGCAGGTCTTGCATGTGTGGAATTTCATTCCTTGATATGGTTAAACGCTGTCCTGAATAAGGTAGTTATAAAGGCCATTATCAGGAGTGATATGAAGCATGTGAATGACACGTGTAGTCAAAACAGGATTTGTTCCTCCACATGTTATGGAGTTAGATACTATTGGGCCCCTCGATGAATTGAACAGATGTTTGTATGGCCGTACCCAAATGAGATTAAGATGAATCTTAATTCACTTGGTAATCTTGTTCAATATCCGTATCGAGAAACATAATAGTTGAACAATTAGAATGACTTTTGATCCATGTCTAATGTTCAACACGGTATCTGCAACAAAAGGATAGATGACATATAAACCATCTGAAATGAGACGTTTAAGAAACTACCCTCACATATTTCTAGGGGCTTTGGCGTGTTGCTAGACGCTAACCATTGCTTGTATAATTACTTGATTATTATGACGTCGCAAGTGGGAGCTGTTGGAGTATGCTCGTGTCATAATAAATAATTATATGGCTAGACATATGTGAGCCTATGGGGTCACACACTTATACACTTAGGTACCTCTTTATATGTCGTGTTTATTGTATTTACGATATATAAATAACCGTACGTAACTAGGAAATTCTATCGGGCTTCTAATAAGTAAGTAATGGACTTAATTATTTGAACTTGGAAAAACTTATGGAAGGCCCATAAGGCCCATAGAATGGCCGGCCATGGGGGAGGGTCAAAGGGGATCATGGGTTTGAAATTTGGTAAATATATTTGGAGATATCTCCTCATTATTTGATAACCAATTTTCCATACTTCTCTCCCTACTCTCTCCCTCTAACTCACGGCTTAAACAAACACCTAAACTAGGGTTTTGTTTTTCTTATCAATCACTCTTGCATCTTGTATCATTCAAGTGTGTTTGATTAGTTACGGGGTTAAGGACTAGCTACAAAGGTATAACTTATGTGTTTAATTTATTGATTGATCATATGGCACTATGGATCCTTGTATGGTGATGTTTATCCGCTGCGTTTATATGTTTAATATGATTATTTATTTCACTCATCACCGATCCTTTATTCATCCAAGATTCAATAAAACCCCATATGAGCTACTGAACAACAGAAAACCCGACATCTCTTACCTTCATGTATTTGGCGCTTTGTGCTATCCAACAAATGACAGAGAAGATCTGGGGAAGCGGAAAGCAAAGGGCGATATTGGAATCTTCATTGGTTATTCAGAAAACTCGAGGGCATTCAGGGTGTATAACAGACGGACTAAGAGGATAATGGAGACGATGAATGTGAAATTTGATGAGATTTCACAAATGGATTCTGAGAGACTCGCTCTAGAACCCGCGCTTAACCTGATGGCTTAATCATACCAGATTAGGACCCGCACCAAACGTTCAAACTTCTGGACATATCAGTTCAGGACTAGTACCCCAAGGAGCTCAGTCAACTAACACTGAAAAACCAACAAATCAAGAACTGGAAAATTTCTTTGAGTTTATGTATGATGAGTACTATGGTGGAGCTTCGACAAATGCATCACAACAACATTCCGCTGCACCCGCTCAAAATCATCAACCACCACCACCACTGCCGCAAGATGCATCAACAACAATCGAAGCTGACGCACCAACTCCCTCAACGTCATCACATCTACTCTAGCAACTCCAGTAATTGAGATTGTGTTACCAAGAGTTGATGAGCAAAACCAAACCACATCAATTCAAGAAGAACAACCACAAAATGATGCTGTGTTAGAAAAAGAACCATTCGAAAACCCGTTTGTAACGGATTCTGCTGAATCATCTTCAAGGTTACATGAACCATCTAACACACATTCGTCAAATCCAAGGTACCCTTCAACGTTACAGCAGACTAGAGACCATCCAATAGAACATGTTATTGTTGAACCTTCACGGCCAGTTCAGACGAGAAGACAACTCGCCACCAATTCTGATATGTGCATCTACGTCTGCTCAGTCAGTTTAAAGGAGTCAAAGAACATTCGGGAGGCGATGGCAGATAATGATTGGATTGAAGTGATGCAGGAAGAACTTCTCCAATATCAATTAAATGACACTTGGGATTTAGTGCCGAGACCAATCGACAAACTTGTCATGGATCTTAAGTGGTTATAGAAGAACAAAAAGGATGAAGAGATGACTGTAATTTGCAACAAAGCTCGTCTAGTGGCAAAGGGATTCAAACAGGAAGAGGGGATAGATTTGGAAGAATCATTCACGCCAGTAGCAAGGCTTGAGGCAGTCAGGATTTTCTTAGCATATGCAGCTCACAAAAACATCACGGTCTATTAGATGGATATCAAGACAGCATTCTTGAATGGAACTCTGAAAGAAGAGGTGTACGTGAGTCAGCCAGATGGATTCGTTGACAAAGATCATCCTGACTACGTCTACATGCTAAAGAAAGCTATCTATGGTTTGAAACAAGCCCCACAGGCGTGGTATGACGAATTATCATCTTTGTTGCTGCAAAATAATTTCACCAAAGGAACAATTGACCCGACCTTGTTTACCAAAAAATTCAAAGATGACATTTTGATTGTTCAGATTTATGTGGACGAGATAATCATTGGGTCCACTAATCCGAAACATTCGAAACATTTTGAAAATCTCATGAAAAGCAAATTTGAAATGTACATGATGGGGGAACTAAAATTCTTTCTGGGATTACAAATTTATCAATCCCCACGTGGTATTTTTATAAATCAAGCTAAATATACAATTGAGATTTTGAAAAAACATGAAATGCAAAATTGTGACTCTGTTATTACTCCAATGGTCACTTCACCCAAAATAAGTGTTGATTTATATGGGAAACCCATGGATCCAAAGAAATATCGGAGCATGACTGGTTCTTTCATGTATCTAACAGTTAGTCGACCCAATATTCATTTTGTTGTATGTTTATTAGCACGGTTTCAGGCAAGGCCTACCGAACTGCACCTCCAAGAGGTTAAACGGATCTTTCGGTACCTACGAAGAACCATTAACATGGGACTTTGGTATCCGAAGGATTCGGAGTTTAAACTAACACCCTTTTCAGATGCGGACCATGCTGGGTGCCAAGAAACAACAAGAAGTATATCCGGTGGAGCATAATTTTTGGGAGAAAAGCTTGTAGGATGGTCATCAAGGAAACAAGACTGAACGGCGTTATCAACCGTAGAAGCCGAGTATGTGTCTCTATCTGCGGTGTTGTGCCCAAGTTCTATGGATGAGGACATAGCTCACAGATTATGGCTTTACTTTCGACCGCATACCTATGTATTGTGACTCAAAAAGTGCTGTAGCCATCTCGTGCAATCCAGTTCAACACTCCAAGACCAAGCATATTAGAGTTTGCTATCACTTCATAAAAGAGTACGTTGAAAATGGTACTGTTGAATGCGAAGCCTAACTCCCGAAGAGTTAGAAAGACTTCTCGAATCTTCTTGAATTATCTCAAAAAGCTTTGCATGTAAATACTTTTGAAAAACAAAATACAAAATTTGAAAAACCATCAAAAACAAAATAAAAAATAGAAAAATTTCAAAAAATACAAAAACAATATAAAATATAAAAACCAAAAATATTCTTCTCACGACATGTCTCTCATATAATCGATATTATGTACGTATCTAGAAATGTCATTCTACAATGATACGGATATGTACAGATGCTTGAGCGAGAGTTTATTTAAATGTTTTCTAAAACATGTCGTTTCTCAAAATTTCTTCACGACGGCTTTCGTATATTTCTGTACGAAACCCGAGCTACATTGATGACTTCTGATTATTTCAGATTAGGACTTGTAAGGTTAATGGCAAAACAAAAAACCCTTGAGCACATGATCAAGATTTCTCAAAAAGATTTTTCAAAATCTTTCTAAAAAATTTGTGCTCAAGAAAACTCCCTCTTAAACTCAAATGTTTACAATATGCTAAAATCTGTCTTTCTCTCCAAAAAGCTTTCATTTGATCAGTAGATATAAAAAATATCACTACATGCTATTTTTGAGGGGGAGAAACGTGATTAAAATGTGATCAAAAGTTTAAAGATCGTGGATTGAATCTCAAAAGAGCTCTACAAAAAGACTCAGTATGAACCCTCGAATTGACGAAAATTAAATGTCCGTAATCGAAAAGACTTGTCCGGGATGGGTAATAATTTCAAGCTGGTTATCCAGTGATGTAAACGTGTCTCGCAAAGGACTTGTCTGAGTAGAATGTACCAATTCAAGGGATTCGCTTTTAATATGATCGGGACGGGTAATAATTTCAAGCTAGTCTAACTAGTGATGTAAATGTATCTCGCGAAGGTCATGTTAACTGAAAATCGATCAATTCAAATGTACGAACTCTACCCAACATGTGCAAATTTATATCATAAATGCATGAGCACATGTGAAGGGGGAATATTTCAGAAAATGCAAAACTCTCGAAGTGTTAATCAAAAATGTGTTTTATTAATAAACACTTTGAGAGATTTTCACAAAAAGGTTTTATGGTAGGTGATCAATAAATCTAGGATAATCATGGAGTAATAAGGTGATTATGGTTAGGTTTATGTCCAATGATCCGCCAGAGCCGGAGGGATCTACCTAAGGACAATTCTAATAGATTAGAATTAGAAGTCCTTAGGAAAGATTGAAAAAAAAGGAGTCAATGAGAAAGGGAAAGAAGGGGTTGAAGAATTAAAAAGAAAAGTTGAATGAAAGGGTGAAAAGAAATAGCCCTCCATGATAACTTAGGGCAGAAACCGGGTCAATACATCTGCTATCGGTATTCACTAAGGTGATACTGATATTGAAGACAAGACGTCATGGACCCAGTGACGCACTGCAACACCCCTCCTAGCCGCTCAGATATCTCTTAAAAGATATTTGTTTCATTTCTCACGGAGAACATTGCATAATCTATCGGCCTCTCATTCTGAGGTGTGTTGATATTGAAAAGGTGGCACTCTACTCCATGCCTCCGACTACTAAAACCAAAACGCACATTATAGAGTCTAGAGCCATGAGATTCATCAAAAGATCTCTTTGGAACACTTCCAATATAATACACCTGTGTTCACCAATAAGGACACATGGTGTACAAGAGTCTTAATGAGATCTTCAGATCTTTCCTTATATCATGATGGTTACGTGCTTCAAACGGTCTACAATCATGGGGTGATCTTCAGTGACTCACTGAATCGTGGGTGCACTTCGGTGTGTCTGTGTAAGCCCTTTCGGGGTATCCGATTCAGAACGGCCTGGGCTAGGATTAGAGAAAATCTTCACAATATGCTGTTGACAATCTCAAAGTCCGAACCTATAAGCGCTGGATGATTTATTGCTAACTATTTTATGCAGGTACTGACGAAAGTCCATCAACCATCATCACATGTCTCAACATCTGCATCTCCTCATGCTCATACTTATGAAGATCATCCTCAACAAAGCACAAGTGTAAAAGTTCAAGACGAAAAGATCAAGTTAATGACAAAGTGTTAAAGACAACGTCAAAAAGCTAATCAAAAAGTCAAGAACAAGCTCATGTATCAATAAAGGTTGACATAAGTATGAAGTTCAAGAAGTATGAGTATGATGGAGGATAGGACGCAAATGTACAGAAGATGTTGATCAAAGGCAAGACGAACCTAAAGACGATATTTTGAAGATCACATAGAATGAAGGAACGAAGAAGCACGACTATTCTACAATGACACACAAAGCACAAGACAATGAAGACGAAAGACCAAATCAAATGGAGCATCATTTTAATGACCATCCCTTAGGGGGAGTGTAAAGAACAAGAAACGATTTCAGGAGGTCGAGGTTGATCAAAATACATGATTAAAATAAAATACTTATAGGCCTACGAAATTACACTTAGTATGTTAGATTAAAATGAAATAATGAATAAAAAACTTTCCCACACCCCTCATGGAGAGTCATGAGAGGTATTTATAGGCCTATGACATTACATGTTTGCCATTTAAACATAAGTAGTCCCTGTGTGTACTACTTAATACAAATCTAGTCCAATTCACTTAAGTGACGATATCTTTATAAAAAAGCGAGTCTAACAATCTCCCTCCAAGATATCGTCACACGTGAATGGTTACAATAAGACCTATAAACAAAGTAAATTATAATAATAATAAACTTTGACGTTGTTGAAGTGCAGAGTCTCTGTAGTCTAGATCTTGAGGCAGATTTAAAGTTCTCTATTTTGAAGATCGCGGCATCGATCTTTGGTGCTGACGGCACTCATCCTTGTAGCTCTGAACTTCAACTGTAATGGTCTAGTTAGGTTATTACTCCATCCTAACTAGTGAGCCTTTTTCTTTTCTCTCCTCCCTCCTGAATCGACAAATCTCTTTAGTCTTCAAACACGCAGCGGAGACTGTAGATACTAAAGGAAGCACAATGGTTGTCGTTCGGGAGCATCATAACAACATATCTCACAAAGTATTTGCATCCAAGTTGGTAATAAGCCTCAATGTACCCACAAACCAAAAGAAGAGACACTGCTTTTTTCTTCGTGCACTTCTCCCTCCTAATGGTTGCGAGTCATCGGAAACATCATAAACTTGGGCACATGCTTTAGATTACCTTTTACTTGATGCAATATTAAAGCCATCACAGCCCGTCGAAGCATAATTTCGTGAGAATATGTTGAAAAACTATGACTCTTGTGGGAAACTAGAAGGGGGGGCTGAATAGTTTACCGGTTTTGATGTTATTTCAAAAATATTGTTTTAAAAGTTAGCTATTGGAAACTTTGATTCGAATCTTTATGTGTAATCAATCAACACCAATATGAACTACACACTATACTAACCAATGATAAATAATAAAAGTAAAGAATAGAGTTGGAAAGATCAAATCAAGACAAAGAATTTATAGTGGTTCGGATACGAAGCTCTTCTTCGTCCTACTCTACTCCCTGAGTACCACACTCGAGAGTTTCAGGCACTATGTCAACAACCTCCCTTCAGGCGGAGAAAACCGTACACGTCGCTTATCCTATTATCGACACTAAGCTATATGTCGAGTGCTAATCTTAGCTAGCACCAATCTACCAAGGTCTACGTGACCAAACACTCAAGCCCAATGGCTTCAAGAGATCACCAAGATCTCAACACGATCACAATGATCAACACACACTCAACTAACTCTATCCTATCGACCCTTGGTCTTCTTGATCAATCACACAAGCCCAATGGCTTCAAGAGATGTTCACTATCTCTTATAAGATCACACTTGATCTTCACTCTCACTCACCAAAGATAAATAAACTTGAAGTATGCTATGATACAACAAGGTTGTAAAAAATGTTACAAAAACCTAACAACTATAACTCTTGTATATTCTTGAATACCTTGAGTTCTTCTCTTACAAATGAAGAGGAATGATAACACCTTGTATCAACTTGGATACTTGTGTTCTTCTCTTGCTAATGAAGAGGAATGAAGAGGATCTCTTGGTGGATGATTGGATCACTCTTAAAACAAAAGAAAACTAATCTAAATGATCAAAAAGAAAGAAAGGTGTGAGAGGTTTAAACTTAGAAGTTTTTCTATGTGAAAGGGTGCGTAAAAACTGTGAATGGGGTTGGTTTTTATATGCAAGAAAAATCTGAACGTTACAGAAAATTTTGTACTGACGGCTCCACTAAATGCACCACAGCTCCACTAAATTTAGTGGAACCGTGGAGCCGTCCCAGACAAGGACGCTCCAAATTTTGTCTTTTCTCGTGAAAACTTATTTGGGGAAGTTTGGAGCTAATTTTGGGGGGAAAAATAGCTGTTATGTTTTTCAAACTTATTTTTCCATTAAAACATTTCTTAATTATTCAAAAATAATTTGTAAGGTATATTTTTTTAAAAAAATGTTTTGTCACATTAAAATGTAAGTTCTCAAAACCAAAATTTACTTCTTTGATCATTTGTCAAGTTTGTAAATTTGTTCAAGACTGAATTGCATAGAAACGGGATCTTCCGATTAAAAACTTGTTTACGTTAATTTTAACGTAACACGATTTCACATTTTGTCATCCTCAAAACGTGAAGTAATCGAAAGATATAAATAACGTTTTTAGAACATTATTTGCATCAACAACTCTCTTTTTCTACAATCTCATCTCTTTTCTTCAACCTATAAGCGACCTCATCAAAATCCAACCAGCTAGTAAATGACCACTGTATGGAGACAACCCAATATAACCAATCTGTGAATGAAGTAAACACCCCTTAGATATGTGACTTAATCTTGTATGAACGTGTGACTAAGAACCTATACTGAGCACTAAAACGTAACTCCTTAAAGCATAGGTCGTTTCATATACCCATCCAACCTTCCTTAACTGTATAGGAACATCTCTCGAATTATCCACATCTTTGTATGACAATGAGTACTACAACGTATCTCCATTAAGTGATAGTTAACTAGGTCTTCGTCCATCCACCCCTTGACCTATGAAAACTAGATAAACCAAGACTTAATCACTACACCAGGAGTGCCCAAACAAGTATCTCTGAAAGTCATGCATCCATCCAACCTCTAGACTTTGAGATAAATAAGTACACATGCCCATGAAATGAACTTTAAACCCAGATAAGCAATATCGTACAAAAACTCCGTAGTCACAAAAAATCCGATACTAGCCGTAGTCATTTGATTGTGATTCTTGATCAGGATCTTTGAAGCTATACATGGTTGTTTTGAGGGTGTAGACCAATAATAGTATCAGTGATTTTGGTGTGGTGAGTTTGAAATATGCCTTAAATGCAATTCTAATGATACTAGAAAATTTTGAGTTTTAAAAATTTTTACGCCAAATTTCACCAAAAAAATTCGAATTTTGACCTAAAAATTTGAATATTAGGCCAAAGTTTTCACCATTATACTAGAATTTGAATTTAGCGTAAAAATTGAACATTTAGTCGCTCATAAAAATTATTATTATTATTTTTTTTGTGAGAAACTCAGTAACTGGGTAACATGAAAAACTCGGTAGGTTCTGAACAAACTCGACAACCCTTCAAACTTGAAGAGAAAGTCGACAAAATTACGCAAACTCGGTAAACTTCTAGAAAGTCGATAAAAGTCTAGAAAGTCGACAGATTTCTTCAAACTTGATAATAGTCCAAAGTCGATAGCTCTGAACAAAGTCGACAACTCTTCCAACTTGAAGAGAAAGTCGATAAGTGTAACAAACTCAGAAGAAACCAGAAAATCGACAACTCTTCAAACTTGAAGAGAAAGTCGATAAATGTCACGAACTCGATAGAATTCCAGAAACTCGACAACTCTTCAAACTTGAAGAGAAAGTCGATAAATGTCACAAACTCGATAGAAACCAGAAACTCGGTAACACCAATAGATGAAAAGTAACCGAGAATCCAAAACACACCACAAATCACACTTTTTCACCCCAAAACCACACGATTTGCCCCTAGTTAGCTCTGATGCCAATTGTAAAGAACAAGAAACGGTTTCAGAAGGTCGAGGTTAATCAAAATACATGATTATTCTAGAGAGAGAAAGTAGAGAGAGAAATGTGAAGAAACATTTAGTATGTTAGATTAAAATGAAATAATGAATACAATGCTTTCCCACACCCCTCATGGAGAGTCATGAGGGGTATTTATAGGCCTATGACATTACATGTTTGCCATTTAAATATAAGTAGTCCCTGCGTGTATTACTTAATACAAATCTAGTCCAATTCACTTAAGTGACGATATCTTTATAAAAAAGCGAGTCTAACAGGGAGATTGTTAGGATTTATAAAAAAGTGATGGTCATATTCGTTGTAATATTTTTATTAAATGTGTCGTTGTGTATTATGTAGAATAGTCATTGGGCTTTCTTAGTTTAATCTAATTGGTTAATGTTTAGTGAAAAGAAAGCTCAAGCCCACCAAGTGTGAAAAACTATAAATACCACCTTCTACTTCATTTGGAGGGTTGGTGGTCTAGGTGCTTTAGGTTTGTATCATTGAGGTTAGTGTGTGTAATAATATTCTCTCTCTAGTTTCTATCACTAGAATTCCAAAGCCACTCTTCTCTCTTTGATCTTTAGTCATTGATTATGTGTATTATGGGATAGATACTAGGGATAACAGATTATCTCTTTTTATTATCTATTGTTTATTGCTATGTTTAGACTTATTAGGCTTATTTATGTTATCTGTGTAGTTTTCATTATGTGCGAGTAGTTTAGATATGTTAGTTTAGAAGTATGCTTATTATTTTTGGATTAATTGTTATTGTTAGCTTAGTAGTCATGAGTAGTGAGTAGACTTGTATATGCTTGTTAAGTGATGGTGATTTGTGAATTAAGTGTGAAAACTTAGAAATTGTTGATTGATAATCTTTGGTTTACTTGGATTGATTTTTTGTTAATTTGACGGGAAAAAGCCGTTAGGGTAATTAATTATCTAAAGCTAAGAATTTTTACCAAGATAAAGAATTGTTTTCAAAATAAACCAACATTGTGAGAAAATAGTTTTTTAAACGGGTATTGAAGATTGTTGATTAATAATTTCCAAATTATTTTTAGATTTATTTAGTTGGTTGCTTTAACGTGCAAAAGCCGTTAGGATAATTAATAATTTAGATATAGTAATTTTTACCAAGATAAGAGTATGTTTTCAAAATAAACCAACGTTGTCAGAAAATAGTTTTTCATTGATGGGTATTAATTAATTAATCACTTAAAATGATAATTCACACTTAATGATCTTTTCACCTCACTTGGCAAGCATACTCTTTAATATTATCTTTTAGATCTATTTAGCATCGTTTTTACTTGTAGTTTTTCTTTTATTAATCAATTTAGTTTTTAAAAACCAAACCAAAAACAAAACCTTTTATGACAACTAAGCATCAAACGAAACTCAATCGACGTATTTCAATTCACCACTCCTTCGAAACGATACTCGGGAGATCAATACTTGCCAAGATACTTTTGTATTAAGGTTTGTATTAGTCTTTCAAATTTATAAATTATTTTTGATCGAAAATGACATCCATCAACAGAAAAAAATATGAGAATAAATAAGAAAGACAAAAAGACAAAAAATATGACAAGAAAAAGACATGGACTTAGGTTGACATATTAAATCTTAGGTTAATCCCCACCATTAGATCAAAATAAAGTGACTCTATACCTGTAACAAATTTAAAAAAGAATGTTATAAATGTTCATTACTTTAGGCTAAAGGGAGTGGTCACACCCCTATACCATCCATGTCAGCGCTTTCTCTCTCCTCTCACTTCCCTTCACTCCATTTAACCTTTCATCCATTTTGGTCACCTTACCTTCACCTTTAATTAAAATATCTACTTTATATAAATATACCCCAGTAAGTGTCTCACACACACTCACAAACAAAATAAAAAATATTTAAACACAAAAGGGGGCACGGTTACCGAATGGTGAGTGGCTCACCTTTGCTTTCACTTTTCTTGCCCTCTCACTCGTGAGCTGGGGATGATGTTTTGGATCTCACTCGTGAGGTGACCCCTCACCCACACACACTCACGACCACTCTGGTTGGTCTTACAAAGGGGAAGGAACCTAATTGATTCAAGTTTCCAGAGTCAATTCACATTCAGCATTTGCAATAAAATTAAAATCAGGATTTAGGAGGTCCTTCTGGTTCTCTATGCTATTAAAGGAAAGATGCATCTGACTTAGCTTACCAAGCCCACATTAATTATTTGTATACCCGTCAATCGTTATCATTTGGAAGTTTCTTCCCTCATGGACTAAACTATGCACCAAACAAGTCAAAACATATTTGTGGTCGACAATGTCTTAGTGACAACATATTTGTAACGTATAGTAAATAGTCAAATTGTACTTCTAGAGACACATTTTGAACCCACAACAATAGTTTATTGAAATAGTATATGGGCAAGGCCTTAGCCATATTGATTGTGTATGATATAATTTTCAATCAACCACATAGTTTAGGTTTAATTCGTGGAAATTTTGGGTGAGTTTGTTGTTAAAGAAAAAGGGCGTATTATGGTTTGATCAAGCATTTAAACAAAATATCTTGTCACGTCAGATCTAAAACCCCACATTCTTTTCGTGCCAGTTTAAGTATTGATCGTCAATTCCCTCACATATACTTTAGTTATTGGAAAAATCTTCTGAAATATATTTCATTATCCAGTGACACAACTGTTAACTGGTCACTAACAACCAAATTTCTTAAAAAAAATTCATTGAAAATTTTCTTTCTGAATTTTAAATGTTAAGATATGATTAGGCATATACCAATGAAGGAAACATGTTATAAGAAAAAACTTATACCTTATGTTAAGGTGCGTTTAGTCGGACAATTTTTTCTTTAATTTTCTATCTTTAACTTTCTTTGGGTAAATGGCCTCTACCCTGTAAAATATATTACTCCAAAAAATAGTTAAATACAAAGGAATGTGGTTGAAATACCACATTAACCTTAAGTAACCGCTTGAACAACCACTATATCATTCATGACATGCCATAAATGATCTAACTAGCTACACAGAACTAGAAAACTAAAACAAAACCAAGCATAAACTAAGATACATCAACCTTTATTGTTGGGTTTTGAGATGTTGCTGCTCAGATTAGAGACTACTTCTTATTGTGCTAAATGGAAAATAAACTAAGTATGATTCTACTGTTGGGCTTAAACATACTACTGCTGGTGTATTTATTCTACTGCTGGAGTTACTGAAGAGATCAAGAAAATAAGCTAAGTGGATACTACTGCTAGGCATTGAAGATTCTACTGCTAGAGTTAGTATTCTGCTGCTTATTAGATAACTATGTATAGTATGTTTGGATAATTATAGAATAAATACGAAAAGATTATTCTTGTATAGAAAGTTATTGTAACCGACTAGGACTCATTAGTCTATAAAAGGAGGATCTAGGGTTAGGGATCAATACGTATTATTGATAAGTCGAATCACTTCAAGATTTTTGTAACCCTGTTACTTTTGAGTAACCGTATTAATATATTAAAGCGTTTATTGAGAATTTGATTGTTCATTCATAATTCTTCTTAAGATTAAGTATTAGATTCCGCATAGTACTTAATAATCATTCAAGAACAGTTTTTATATTTTGTTTTAGATATATATCTAAGATAATCAACAAGATCAATAGTTCACATGGGATCAACAAGTGGTATCAAAGCTTGTGATCTAGAAACTGACATCGAGAAGAATTTTTGTTAATTAAGATCTGTTCATCATCAACTAAAGCAATGGATTCTGAATCTACTCATACGTTCTCCTGCTAGTACAAATAGTGACAACATCAATGATGCTGCTATTTGTGCCTTCTAGGCTGATCTCACCACAAGTACTTCTGTTACTGATCAGGACTTGGAACAAATAGATCTAGATGATCTTGAGGAGATTGATTTAAAGTGGCAGATGGCTATGCTAACCATGAGGGATAGAAGATTTCTAAAGAAGACTGGTAGGGAACTCAAGTACAGAGGACAAACCAACGTGGGGTGTGACTAGTCCAAGGTTGAGTGTTATAACTTCCAGAGAAAGGGACATTTTGCAAAGCAGTGCAGAGAACCCAAGAAGAACAGAGAGAATGTAAGGAAGGTTCCTATTGATGAAGTCAAGACTACATCAGCTCTAGTTTCTTGTAATGGCTTGGTAGAGTATGATTGGAGTGATCAAGCTGAAGAAGGACCTAATGCTGCTTTTATGGCTGAAGAAGGACAGAAGGGACACAATTTTGCTTTGATGGCTTATGCTTCTTCATCATCTGGTTTAGACTCTGAGGTATCTAATGAGTCTACTTGTTCATTTAAATCATGATTAGATACTGTAGAGGAACTCAAGTCAAGGAATGAGAGTTTAAGAGTTAAGGTTGAAAAACTAAAACTTGATAACTTAGGTATAAATATGGTCTAAAATCAGTACAAGATAGACTTGAATTTCTTAAGCAAAATGAGCTAGAGTATGCTGATAAAATTCATATTCTAGAAAGTGAGCTTATTAAGAAAAATTGTGAGATTAATGTGCTTAATAAAAGGCTAGAGGAAGTAGAACAAGCTAAAGATATAGCCTTAACTGAGAAAGAAAAACATGTTGTTAGGGTAGAGAAACAAAAATTTGCATCTAACCTAGTCAATAAGTCAATTGAAAGTCAATTAATGAGAAGATGGAGTGGCTTAGGGTACAATGAAGTAGCTCCCCCAGTCAAAAGTGCCTTTGCACCTCCTAGGAGGGAATTGTCTTTCATTACTGAGATAGATGCAAAACCTGTACGTGAAACCAGTGAATCTAATAATGAAACACCTGATAGAACTTATGCAGCTAAGGTAGAGAAGAAGTTGTCTGATACCTTAATCATTAAAGATTGGGTGTCAGATAGTGAAGATGAACAGGTTGAGTCAACACCCAAGGCTAAAAAGGAAGAAACTACTAAACCAGTTGACTCTAAAGCTAAACATGTTGAATTTATAAAACATGTGTTAGGTAGTAGTATCTCTAGGAAAATGGCTGAATTTGATGAGAAACCTAGAGAATATCCTAGGAAAACTAATAACTTGCCTAGAGGAAACCAAAGAAATTGGAACAGCCTAATTTCACAAAAGTTAGGTAGTGATTTCCAGTTACTTAAGAAGGCTTGTTATAGTTGTGGTAGTTTTGAGCATCTTCAAGAAGATTGTTACTACTATCAAAAACCTGTATGGAACCAACACACTAGGGTGAACCATAAAAATTTTGCTAAAAAGACTCACCCACATCCTAAGAGAAACATGGTTCCTAGGGAAGTTTTGCTGAGAAATGGTGCTACTAGGATAATTACTACTGCTGCACCAAAAAGGCCTAATAAAATGAAAATAGTGGTTTCTACTGCTAAGGCAAAAGTAGTTTCTACTGCTGAGCCAAAAGTAATTACAGACATTGTTGTGAGTAATCACTTTTATGCCGTTAAGGCCTCAGCTTGCTGGGTATAGAAACCTAAAATTAAGGATTTATATCATGTTCTCAGACACAGCAGTGGATCAATGGACTTGATGAAATTTGATTATGTTGATGCACAAGGCAGATTCAAGTCAGTGATGGCTTGGGTCCCCAAGAGAAACTAACTCTCTTACTTTATGTGCAGGGCAATCTATAAGATGAGCTAAAGGATAAATTCATTTTTAATAGTGGATGCTCTGGACATATGACTGGAGACCAAAGCAACCTGGAAGATTTTGAAGCCTTTTATGGTGGCTATGTTGCTTTTGGTAATGATCCTAAAGGTTGAAAGATTGTTGGTAAAGGTACAATTAGAACAGGGAAATTGGATTTTGAAAAGGTATACTTTGTAAAAGGGCTTAAGTTCAATCTTTTTAGTATCTCACAAATGTGTGACAAAAAGAATTTTGTTCTTTTTACAGACACAGAATGTCTTGTCTTATCTCCTGATTTTAAGTTGCCAGATGATCAATCTGTGCTACTTAGAGTCCCTAGAACAGACAATATATACAGTGTGGACATAAAGAACATAATTCCCAAAAGAGATTTAACTTGCTTATTTGCAAAGGCCACCAATGATCAATCCAAACTTTGGCATAGAAGACTTGGCCATTTAAATTTCAAAACAATAAACAAATTGGTTAAGGGAAACCTTGTCAGAGGTTTTCCTTCAAAAGTTTTTGAAAACCCTGAAACATTTGTTGCTTTTCAGATGGGAAAGCAACACAGAGCTTCTTGTAAGTCCAAAGTGGTGAACTCTATTTCTGAGCCCTTGTATATGTTGCATATGGATCTGTTTGGGCCAACTTATGTGAAAAGTTTGAATAAGAAAATGTATTGCCTAGTTGTTACAGATGAATATAGTAGATTTACTTGGGTTTTCTTTCTAGTAACTAAGGAGGAGACTTCTAGTATCCTTAAGGCTTTCATAACAAGAGTAGAAAACCTAGTTAATCACAAAGTTAAAGCAATAAGATGTGACAATGGAACTGAGTTTAAGAATAATGTGATGAATCAGTTCTGTGCTGAAAAAGGTATTTTAAGATAGTTTAGTGTGGCTAGAACTCCTCAACAAAATGGTGTTGCTGAGAGGAGCAATAGGACATTAATTGAGGCTGCTAGAACTATGTTGTCTGAGTCAAAATTACCCACTACTTTTTAGGCTGAAGCAGTTAACACTACTTGTTTTGTGCAAAATAGGAGTAAGGTAGTTAAGCCTCATAACAAGACCCCTTATGAATTGTTGCATGGTAGGAAACCTATGATTGATTTCTTAAAACCATTTGGGTGTCCTGGTACTATCTTAAATACAATTGATAACCTAGGCAAGTTTGATGAGAAAGTAGATGAAGGTTTCTTTGTTGGATACTCTACCAATAGTAAAGCTTTTAGAGTATACAATAAAAGAACTAAGCATATAGAAGAAAACCTGTGTGTTAGGTTTAGTGAAACCATATCTAATGTTGTAGGGAGTGGACCTGAATGGCTGCTTGACATTGATTCATTAACCAAGAGTATGAATTATGAGCCAGTGATTGCAGGTACAACTAACACATCTGCAGGTACACAAGATAATTCCAATGCAGGTACACAAGCTAAGGTGGATGAATCTGTAAAGGAGTTTGTCTTGATAGAGAAATGGTAGCTTGATCAAACTTTCAAGGCCAAAGAGAAAGAGGGAAAGAGTTCACAAGATGATGTTGTTCATAAAGATGTAGAAGGTGGGGATAAACCTTCTAATGCTGAAAAGGTGGTTAATGAAGGACCACAAGTTGTTGATGAAATTCAGAACGAGACTAGCAGTAGTAACTTTGATTCTGTTGCTAAGCCAAAAGAAACTACTGCTAAGCCTTTTGATCCTACTGCTGCACCCAGATTTTCTACTGCTGACACAGATGGAAGATCTTTTGATGATGTTGACTATCCAGATGATCCTAATATACCTGGATTAGTTAATATCTATGAAGACACTGATGATGAGGCTTTGGATGGGTTTGGTGCAGAGGCTGATTTAAACAATATGGAGAATGTAATTCCTGTCAGTCCTATTCCAACCACCAGAATACACAAGAATCATCCAAAAGAGCAAATTATTGGAAATGTTCATTCTGCTATTCAAACAAGAAGTAAAACAAAAGGTTTCTGAGATTTGGTTGATCAAGGGTTATTTGCTCAATCTCTTCATCAGAGAAATAGCCACAAGGATCTATAGAATTGTATGTTTGCTTGTTTTCTATCACAAGTGGAATCCAAGAATGCCTATAAAGCTTTACAAGATGAAAGTTGGGTTGAAGCTATGCAAAACGAGTTTTTACAGTTCAAGCTTCAGGAAGTCTGGACATTGGTTGATTTGCCTTCTGGGAAAAAGGCAATTGTTACTAAATGGGTGTTCAGATGCAAAAGAGATGAAAGAGGAATAGTGATCAGAAACAAAGCAAGATTGGTGGCTCAAGGATACACTCAGGAAGAGGGAATTGATTATGATGAAGTATTTGCACCGGTTGCAAGGGTAGAGGCTACCATACTATTCTTGGCATTTGCTTCATTCAAGAACTTCACTGTGTATCAAATGGATGTGAAGAGTGCTTTCTTGTATGGGACAATTGATGAGGAAGTATATGTCTCCCAACCACCTGGTTTTGAAGACCCTAATTATCCTGATAGGGTTTACAAGGAGGAGAAAGCATTGTATGGTTTACATCAAGCTCCTAGAGCTTGGTATGACACCTTATCAAAGTATTTGTTAACCAATGGTTTTAGCATGGGAACCATTGACAAGACTTTGTTCATCAAGAAAGACAAAAGGGATATCTTATTAGTACAAGTATATGTGGATGATTTCATTTTTGGGTCTACAAACAAGGTGTTATGTGAGGAATTTGAGAAGCTCATGCATAGCAGATTTCAGATGAGTTCTATGGGGGAACTCAATTTCTTTCCGGGGCTTCAAGTTAAGCAGAAGGCAGATGGGATATTCATCAGCCAAGACAAATATGTGGCTGATATTTTGAAGAAATTTGGCTTTTCTGATGTGAAACCAACAAAGACAACCATGGAGTCCAAGAAACCTCTGATCAAGGATGAAGATGGGGAAGAAGTTGATGTGCACTTATACAGATCAATGATTGGTTCATTAATGTATCTAACTGCTTCAAGGCCAGACATTATGTTTGCTGTGTGTGCTTGTGCCAGATTTCAAGTGACCCCTAAAGTTTCTCACTTGAATGTTGTGAAGAGAATTTTTAGGTATTTAATAAGTCAACCTAGGTTGGGCCTTTGGTATCCTGAAGATTTACCTTTTGATCTGGTGGCATACTCAGATAGTGATTATGCTGGAGCAAGTTTGGACAGAAAATCAACTACTGGAGGTTGCCAATTTCTTGGCCATAGGTTGATCTCATGGCAATGCAAGAAACAGACTGTGGTGGCTAATTCAACAACTGAAGCTGAGTATGTGGCTGCTTCAAGTTGCTGTGGACAAGTGCTCTGGATTCAGAATCAATTGCTGGATTATGGGTATAACTTTATGAACAACAAAATTTACATTGATAATAATAGTACAATGTGTATTATTAAAAATCCTGTTTTTCATTCAAAAGAAATTAATTCAAATTGTTAAAATCCATACTGACAATAATGTTGCAGATTTGCTCACAAAAGGTTTTGATGTGGGTAGATTTCAATATTTAATTGCTAGTATTGGAATGGTCAATCTTTGAAAATTCTTATCTCTTTGTGTTTTTGTAATGTTTTGTAAGGATTTGTACTGTTATTAGTCAATAAAGTTGTTTCTACTACTTGCTATAATGTATGGTTGGTTCTGCTGTTAGTTATATTTAGCCTGCTGCTAGTTGTTAATTCAACTGCAAAGTATAACTATGGATTGTGATTATTGTGGTATATTCTTTCCTATGTTTTTGTGGTTTTGGACTAATCTCTTGCAGGATAAGTTAAAGGGGATTGCTTATTGGATGAGAAAAAGGTGTTTTGAATGATCAACAGACATTCTACTGCTAGCTACAAAGTTTCTGCTGCTAAGCAAAACTTTCTAATGCTGGGGTTCTGCTGCTTGCTTTGGAACTTTTGGGATTCTAATGCTTGGTTTGAAAGTTAAGGGTCGGTTTTGTAAATTTGGCTCATATAAAACCTAATTCGATTCGAAAGGCCTTAAAACCTAATTGGATCTCACAATTAACTTTGTGCGCCCAAAATTAACTTTATTTCAAACCCTCACACACCTTTTAACATCTGATTTGAAAAACCCCCAAAATCAAAACCCTAATTCATAATGTCGCAAAGAACATTTTCTGAAAGTCCCAATCAGGTTGCTTTTCTTGAAAAGCCCAAGGATGTTGAAGGTTTTGCTGAGGTAATCGACTTTCTTAATGCTACTCACATAAGGTATGCATTAACAGCAAACCCTACCATATACATTTCCCATGTTGAAAAGTTTTGGTCTACTGTTAAGATCAAAACTAAAAATGGGGAAGAATATTTAAAGGCCAAGGTAGAAGGCCACAAGGTATATATTTCTAAAGCATCTGTAAGGGAAGCTCTTCACTTTGCAAATGATGAAGAAATAACTTGTCTTGAAAATTCTGTCATTTTTGAGGAACTTGAACATATGGGGTATGAGAAGAAAAATAATAATTAAAAATTTTATAAAGGTCTTTTCTGTCCCCAATGGAGATTTTTGATTCATAACCTTCTCCATTATCTAAGTCCTAAAACATCAGGTTGGAATGAGTTCAGTACAACTCAAGCATCTGCTTTGATTTGTCTGGCCAAAGGACAACCTGAGAAGATTCGATACACTATGTAGGATGTTAGTCCTTTGTAACTTGTGTATGTGATACTTTGAATTAATATGCTTAAGTATGCATAATCTACATAACCACACTTAGAAGGTTATTTGGTTATTAAAAATGGAAAGTAATGCTTGAGTAATGAACAATGAACACACAATGTTAACACCAAATGATTCAATATTATTAAGATAATAATACGAGTGATCTTCACTATCACTAGGGTTACAAACCTTGAATCTATATGTTTCTGTGACTTATGATTTCTATGATAAGTTATGTTCTTTGTTCTTGACAGATATTCTAAGCATATGAATTAAGCATACGAATTAATGCATTTGAATATCTAGTCTAAAATCTTCTTTTTTTAGTCCAAAGAAGATCTTTACAATAAATGATAAGTCTTGTCGAACTACTTGCTTTGCTTGAGTGTGTCAGTCCTTAAGATACAACTTTTATCTGTGTACACAAGTTGTTGACTGAACATCTATCAAAGATATTATCTACCGTATATCTTTGACTTTTATACACAAAATATCTTTGTATACTTATCCATCCAGCAGTAGAATACGCGACCCTTATCTCTTTAACAGCAGTATCTGATGCACTAGTAGTAGAATGCTTGCGGCAGCAGAATCTCTAACACTAGCAGTAGAATGAAGTACACTAGCAGTAGAATGACACTTAGTATATTTCTTTGAGCAGAACTAACCTTGTGAACGTTTAATTCCCAATACTAATCTTCAGAATATTTAATTCCCAACAATCCTCCCCTAAACATGTGATTTTCCTAATCAACATGTTTCTTCTTAATTAAATTCTGATTGTGAAGATCTTTCAAACACTTCATAGTCAGACTCTTGATCTGAGCTTTTCCTCTGTTCTTCAAGATTAAGTATCTTTCTGTCTAACTCATCTACCTTTTGTGAATCTCTTTCAGGAATAACATCATCTTTCTTTTTCTTGGACAGTAGCAGTACTTTGAATAAAAGATGGTGCAATTTCCTTGGATGGAGGAATTATAAGAGGCAATGGTGCTGTGTATCTTGGATGCTTGTTCCAAGAAGTCTTCTTCCAGCATGTCTTTGCAAGTGATGAACAAACGTAGTGAACTGAAATTGAAACTGAAGGCTCATAGATAGAACTTTCTCCATTTGAATGCTTCATCCCTTCTGAATATATATAATACTCCAGAATCTTCATTTGAACTTTCTTCATTTGAAGAGCTTATTCCCAGTATCCATCAACTGAAAAAGTTTATTCCCAGCATCCATCAACTAAATGCTTGTTCTTATTATTTGCTGAATAATAAGACATGTTAGCTTCTCAAAAATCTGACATCATCATCTTGTATGCTCTTGTCTTTTATTTAACTTGATCAATTTGAGTTTCCTCCCCTGATTCTGAGCATACACAATATTTTCTTCCCTTATTGGTTAATCTTCCTCTTCTGAGCTTGGAAGATCTCTCACCATGTACCAAAATATTTCCTACCCTGAGATTTATCATTTCCTCCCCTGTTTGGAAGATCTCTCACCATCATCTGATCTACCAATTAGAACATGTTTTCAGACAATGTTGTACATGTAGCCATCAATTCCTTAAGAGTTTATTTGCTGCCCTCATCACTTCCAGGTGTGTTAACTCCTGTGAGAGGTGATTCATGGGGCATTGACTCATTATCCATCATTTGATGGTTATTCTAAGCCACTTTGAAAATCCTTTTAAATAAACTTTTGACTTAGCAGTATGAATATGATTTTATTATTGAAAAATCATACTGATCTCAACCATTTTGAAGGGATTAAGTGTGTAACAGACAATTAATCAAGTATTCGGTTGAACTTAACCTCTGGTTGTGTGAGAACCAATGTTTTCAGTTATAAATAACTGCCTGTGTAAAGATAAACCCATTCAAAGGGCTTTCTTGACAGGTTTTCCAGCTCGTGACAATTGTGTCCTCTAACATAAGTGTTAGATTCACATTTTTTCGTTGTTCTTTCTATCAAATGTCCTTAGACTTGCTCATTATACTAATTAAAGTATAAAATGATAGAAAGTTAGTTGTGTTAGTTACTATCTGACCAACTGAGCCATAAAGTCAATGTGAAACATCATAATCAGGTTTCAAGAAAGAAGTTTTAAAGATTTTATTAACTTAGGTGTAAACCTTTGTTAATGAATTCCCAAACTCAGTCCATCATAAACCTATTATGTAAGCAACTAGTATAATCATTCTGCTGCTTCCATTTCACTTGAAACTTCCTTTGTGCTCAAATGTTCATGCCTGAAATTGTTAATCCAAAACCAAGAAACAAAATGCAAAACATTTGTCTTATAGTAGTAGAATCATATGACTAACAATATGAACTTAACAAACAAAATTTGTACTAGCAGTACAAACTTTTCACTAACAGTAGTAATTAACAAAGCTAGCAGTACAAATAAAAATTTATATACAAAAACACAGAGTTTTAACTCATTGAGGATTCAGCATCCCAATACTTGCTACCAAGTACTAAAACCTTCCAACATCAAAAGCTTTTGTGAGTAGATCTACAAAGTTGTGATCATAATCAATTTTAAGAACTTGAATCAACTTTTTCTCATTGCAGTCTCTAATAAAATGAGGTCTAATTTCAATGTGTTTTGTTTTTGAGTGTTGCACTGGATTTTTAATTATGAAAATTGTACTACTATTATCAATATGTATGACTGTGTTCATGAAATTATACCCATAGTCAAGAAGTTGGTTTTGAAACCATAGGACTTGACCATAGCAACTTGCAGCAGCTACATATTCAGCTTCAGTTGTTGAAGTAGCCACAATTGTTTGCTTCTTACACTGCCATGAGATAAGTCTACACCCAAGGAATTGACATCCACCAGTTGTTGACTTACTGTCCAAGTTTGCACCTGCATAATCACTATCTAAAAATGCTACCAAGACAAAAGGTGATTCTCTAGAATACCATAGACCCAACCTAGGTTGACCCTTGAGATATCTAAAAATCCTCTTGACAGCTATGAGGTGAGAAACCTTTGGAGTTACTTGAAATCTTGCACAAGCACAAACAGAGAACATGATATCAGGTCTGGATGATGTGAGATACATCAAAGAGCCTATCATAGATCTGTATGTGTGTACATCTACATTTTCTCCATCTAAATCTTTAAGAAGTGGCTTCTCAGAGTCCATTGGTGTGCTTGCCACTTTTGAATTAGCAAATTGAAATTTTCTAAGAATCTCAGCAACATATTTATCTTGGCTGATAAATATGCCTTCACTTGATTGCTTAACTTACAGACCAAAAAAGAATGTAAGTTCCCCCATGGAACTCATCTGAAACTTATTATGCATAAGTTTCTCAAACTCTAAACACATCTCCTTCCTTGTAGATCCAAAGATGATATCATCCACATACACCTGAACTAGAAAAAGATCATTCTTGTGCTTCTTGATGAATAATGTCTGATCAATCTTGCCTCTTTAAAATCCATTGTCCGTCAAATTGGAAGCCAGTGTTTCATACCATGCTCTTGGTGCCTGATGAAGGCCATAAAGAGCCTTAACTACCTTGTACACTTTGTCTGGATGATCTGGGCCAGTAAACCCTGGAGGTTGTGAGACATATACCTCCTCTTCAATAGTACCATATAAAAATGCACTCTTGACATCCATTTGATAAACTGTGAAGCCCATAAATGAAGCATAATCCAAAAATAACCTAATGGCTTCAATCCTTGCTACTAGAGCAAAAACCTCTTCGTAGTCTATCCCTTCTTCTTGTGTGTACCCTTGGGCTACTAATCTAGTCTTATTCCTAATCACTATGCCCATTTCATCCCTTTTATTTCTGAAAACCCATCTAGTGCCAATTACCCTTACACCCTTAGTTAAATCAACTAGCACCCATACCTTCTGAATCTTAAACTGAAGAAGCTCTTCTTGCATAGCTTCTACCCAGCTTGAATCATCTAGGGCTTTAAGAACATTCTTTGGTTCTGCTTGTGATAGAAATCATACAAACAAGTAAGAGTTTGAAAACTCATGCTGCTTTGAAGCATAAAGGTCATCAAGAAGCCCTTGTTGGTCTGAAGACATCAGTTGTTGCCTTGTCTTTACCCCTGATTGTACATCTCAAATCACATTGTCCAGGGAGTGGACTTTGTGAATCCTTGTGTGTGGTGTAGAAGAAACTTGATAGTTAGGAGGGAGATTGTTGAAATCCACCTCTTCTTCTGAGAATTATGCTTCATATGGTTCTGATGGGTCAGCAGTAGAAAAATTAAGCCTAGCAGTAGAATGCTCTGTCTCAGCAATACTATCATCAATAGAAACATTCTCTTGTTCCTTTGTTCCATCTTCTTTGTTTTCATCTTCAATCCCTTCTTTAGCTTCATCAAAAGAAGGTTCATCATTGATTGAAGTTGAAGCCACACTGGTCCATATTGGCATCATCACATAATCTTGATCTGTCTCTTTGTCTAACGTTGCCTCATCTATTGCATCATTTGTTTCTGAACCTAAAAATTCATTAGTTTCTGCAACAACAGGCACATAATTCATATAATAGGTTAGTGTCTCAAGATCAAATAGCCAATTGGGACCTTGACCTGCTACATTGGATTTATTTTCTAAAAATTCCACATGCAGGTTTTCCTCTACTCTTCTAGTTCTTGAGTTTTATACTCTAAGAGCTTTGCTATTAAGAGAATATCCAACTAAGAATCCTTAATCTGCTTTACCATCAAACTTTCCTAGATGGTCTAAGGTATTCAGAATTGTCACATGACATAAAAAAGGTCTAAGAAATCCTATTGCAGGAGTTCTACCTCTAAAAAGTTCATATGATGTCTTATTGTGAGATTTGACAACCAAAACCCTATTTTGGACATAGCAAGCAGTATTAACTGCTTCAGCCCAAAAAGTGATAGGCAACTTAGAGTCGGCTAACATGGTTCTAGTAGCTTCTATAAGTGTTCTATTTCTCCTCTTAGCTACTCCATTCTACTGAGGAGTTCTAGCAACACTAAATTCCCTCCTAATACCTTTTTCCTTGCAGAAGTCATCCATAACTCTATTCTTGAACTCTGTCCCATTATCACATCTAATGACTTTTACTTTCTTGTCTACTAGGTTTTCTATCTATGTAATGAATGTTTTAAGGATGCTAGAAGTCTCATCCTTAGAACCTAAAAAGAAAACCCATGTAAATCTACTATAGTCATCAGTAACAACTAGACAATATCTTTTATGCATCATACTACAAACAGAAGTAGGTCCAAATAAGTCCATATGAAGCATAAATAATGATTGATCAATAGAGTTAAAAATTTTGGGCTTACAAGTGGCTTTGTGTTGTTTTCCTTTAAGACAAGCAATGCATGTTTGGTCATTTTCAAATTCTTTTTGAGGTAAACCTCTTACCAAACCATTATTAACAATTTTATTTATGGTTTTGAAGTTAATTTGACCAAGCCTCCTATGCCATTTCATTGATTCATCCAATGTGGCCTTTGCAATAAGACAAGTAAGAGCCTTTTTAGGAACAATTTTCTTTATATCAACACTGTACATGTTGCCCTTTCTTGGAATTTTAAGAAGTACTTGACTTTCATCAAGCATCTTAAAATCAAAAGAATGTACAAGACATTAAGTGTCAATAAAAAGAACTTTGTTTTTTTTTGTCACACATTTGTAAGACACCAAAAAGATTATACTTAAGCACTTGCACATAGTACACATCTTCAAAATCTAAATTTATAGTTTTAATGGTACATTTACCAGAAATTTTGCCACCAATACCCCCTTCACAGCTAACATATCCTCCATTTATTGATTGAAATTCTGAGAGATAAGACATGTTGCCAGTCATGTGCCTTGAACATCCACTATCTGAGTATCCTTGATCCTCTTGTTTATCAGTTGAATGTTCCTGCATAGAAATGAGGAATATTAGTTTCCTTTGGGGACCCAAGCCATTATTGACTTGGATCTGCCTCGTGCATCAATGTAATTTAATCTCTTAAGAATGGTTGATGCACCATTGGGTTTAATTTGTCTCCAAACCCAACATGCTGAGGCCTTAACAGCATTTGCCTTTTTTCCCAAGCAACTGTATGAACTGCTTACCTAGCAGTAGAAACTG
>CP139504.1:126691955-126939017 GCA_021014915.2 Artemisia tridentata subsp. tridentata
AGTGCATTGATAACCTCTGTGTCTAGCTGAGCGTTGATCGGGTCGCCATGCCTCTGCCCTCGCCTATTTATTAGATCGCCTATGCATTCTATCGTCTGTAGAAAAGTAGGAAGAAAGATAAATAAGATAGTCATAAGTAATCATTAAGGGTTTACTCGCCGATAAGATTAGAACCAACGAGAAAGGACTTAATCTCGGTGCGTTGCATCAAACTATACACTTCATATAAAACTAGCACTAAAACAAGTGACAAGCTACTTAACTATCAGGACAGGTCTTCTTATTGTCTCGAGTATTTATCTGTGTACGTGTGTGCTATTTGCTGATTCATGCCTATTAGTTTAGTTTATTATTTAATTGCAACCAAACCGTGCCAGTGTCTCAGGCTGAAACCCCCTTGCGTTAGATTAGGTTGTATAGCTAACTTAAGATATTCAAATACTTATTAGAATAACTAGATAATACGTTCCACTCTTAGTGATCGACACTCTACTTACCATTATATTCATACTGACCGGGTACACTGCTCGTTAAAGTGTGTGTGTTATTGATAAGTCGGCTAAATATAAATTTAAAACTTGAATACTGCTAAAACCACAACGACATACCGTGGGTATAAATTAGAGCATACGCACGCACGCATCAACCCTCCTTAACGCGAAATCCATCCCGGATTTTAGTTTATGTTATTTGATAAAATGGTGTCTGGGAAGAGATGTTGGTACTCACAACAGATTTGGGTCTTACTAGACGGTTTAAAGGTTTCTCTTTGTTTGTAGGAGGGTGCCAAGTTTGTCTACCATTGGTTTTCCCCTTTTTGTGATTTGGTGAGTTGCAATGATTCTTGAAGTAAGTTTAATAGGATAGCAGTTCTAGTCATAGATTCACGATATTTCACAACCTTGTTAGTGTGGGCACCTCAAATTTTCTCGGTCCTACTCCCAGCTATGGTCTATTCCCTAGTGGCAGGAAGTTTCAACATGTTCTGATTTAGAGTGGTAAAATGGTATGATGACTGGTTTTCAAGGTTTGATCCGGAGTTGTGTGCTTTTCCTTCTATTAGGATTGGATAGAAATCTTGTTCGAAAACTTTATTTGAGTAGGTCTTTATATGGATTTGACCAAAATAACTCTCCAAGTAGTACACATTTCTTTGTTAGGGATTAATAGATACGTAGGGTGAGACACTTTCAAAAGATTTACAAATTTTGTAAAACGGGTTCTTAATCATGGTGTGGATAGGATAATTTACACAAAAATTGACGTCTGACATTCCTTAACAAAAGTTTGATAAAGCTTGAGCAGAAGAATTTTACGCATCAAAATGAGTGTTTTTGTAGGATATCACTACGAGTTTTATGATTTGATATAAACACATTTTGAAGGGAAGGTCCTTACGATAGGAATATCATAGGAGAAGGTGTAGTCGGGTATGTTCATCTACGTAAGTTTTAATTATTTACGGACAGAGTTTAGTTGTCATGGCTGAGTGGCGTTCGATGCTTAATACCAGGCGGATTTTATAACCATAAATATTCAAGTTACTTTAACAGTACCAAGAGGTAGTGACAAAAATGCTTTCCAGATGGGTGGGTAGTTAACCGAGTGATTGCAAAATAGTTTATAAAATGATTTGTAAAATAGTTTATAGAACGAGAATCATTCGTTGTTCACAAAATAGTTGTAAGGTCGAAATTTTTGATTTCATAAAGTAGCGGTAAAACATTTGTAGGATGACCGCAATATGTTTTATAAAATGATTTGTAAAACATTTGTAGGATGACCGCAATATGTCTCAAAGAACGCGGTTCAGATTACTACTTAAAGTTTTAAGGTTTCTATCGGGTGTAAAATCTCTGCCGAATGGGAAGTTTAGTAAGTTCAGAGTACGACTTTGAAGGAGGATGTCGATTTCTACTAGTAATCAGTTGGCTGTCTCAGGAGTGTACTTAGTACTTAACGTGGAAGGTACAACATCGGTTAAGTGTAAGGTTTGAGGTGGAGGCGACTGTAACTAAACCACAACAAAACAAAGCTGAATAACAATTCCAAATCCGAAATGAGGTCCAAATTCAAACATAAACAAAACCAATTCCAAGATTAGCCAAAATCTAATCCAAACACTCCAATACGCTCGAATGGGCTTATTACAATCTCGAGGAGTTACAAATAAGCAACTCGGATTCAAACGGTGCCAATCGGGTCTAACCCGACCCGATACAAATTACAGTCAGACGGCGACAAACAAAAATTCCATATAAATGGAGAAGTATAGCAGTGCAGGGTGTATTACGGTTCATAAGGTGTTGTGATGCCAGTGTGTTGTGTGTAGATGTGAATGTTCATGTTAGGCAATGATTATGTGCACACACAGAAATTTTGAAACTTTCAGAAGTCAAGTAGAAAATCAATCTGGACAAAATTCTAGTATAACTACTCTTAGTATCGCAAAACTTACCTCTGAGTCGGAATAGGTGATCAGGCTATGTCCCACTGTTCCAGGTCGAATATAGGTGATCAGTCTATATTCCACCGAGGTTCTATAAATTTTGAAATACTCAGCTCAGTTACACCAGTAATATGTCCCTTACTTTTAAAAGCTGCTTAAATAACTAAGGCGAATGTCCACACTTGAGGACGACTAATGAGATTGCCTAGGGAAAAGGCATAATGCAATGACGAGTACGATGCGTGTGCATAAGTATGTCGAAGATACTTATAGTAGATAGCGAAAATAGATGGATATACTTTTCCAATAACAATGCGCACATCTCGTCAATTATATTAGCAATAAAAATCACAAGTGAGGCATCAGCTTGGCAGGCAGGCATGTAGCGGTCATAAGGTTAAGTTTTCGTAAAAACAGTTATAGTCTAGGTTTTAAAAATACCCAGTTCTCTATAACCTAGGCTCTGATACCAATCTGTAACACCCCCAAAATCTGGTTTGGCGGAAGCATACATGTTTGGGTGCTACTAAATTGATATCATAACACAAAGTACAAAGAACAGTTTTACCTCGACCGTTTAAAAGAAACTTCATATTAAAAAATATTTTGTTTACAACATTTCCAAAACAATGAGGAAATATAAGCCCATAAAAGAAGTAAAGCGGTCCCAAATACATCAGAGTCTTCTATGACTATGCCATGCCCTGCCAAAAGCCTCCACAACTAGGCTATCGCCTTAACCCTGAATATACATGGTAAAAGTGTCAACACGAGGTTGGTGAGTTCATAGGTTTATGAAAAAGCAGTAAAAATACTGTGAGTTCCATAAAAGTTGTGTGACCATCGAGTCACTCACAATGTCATGAAAATAAAGTTTACCTTAAAGTAAAATTGGAGATGTAGACCATGAGTAGGGTATGTGACCATTACCACGAATATAATGTCACACAAAATAAAATAGTCTATTACGCTAGCTCTAAGTTCATGCAACCGAAGCTTGACAGTTCAGTGTGCTACAATATAGCACATAAATAATAACAATATGGGCCATAGCGAGTGTTTAACCCAATACACTTGTAATCTGACTTGGTATACACCCGCATTGACCCGTCTGGCCAACCGAACGGGGGAGTCACCCCAATAGATATATTTATAATAATCGCGCTTCCCAGCAGGAATTAACGGTTCATGAAGTGGGCATAACAGTGGGTTCAGAGGCTTAGGCTAACTACGCAATAGTTTTGAGAAAATAAAGTATTGGTTGTGGTCCAGAAAATGTTTTGAATGTTTCTCACTGCCAAGGTTTGTAAAACAGGTATAGGTAAAGTGGGGCCATAAATTCACATATAATATTTAAACACTCGTGTTCAGAATAAGGTAAACCAGTGTGCAATAAGTAAATAAATCTAGTTTTCAAATAAGAACAAGTAACGAGTTTAAGTATAAACAAGAATTGAGTTTAATTAAAAACGAGCATGTATTCACCCCCCAAGACATTTATAAAACATGTAAAGGTAGGGGCAATGAACTCACCTTAGCCACAGCAACGCAAAATATCACAACGGTCACAACTGGCATCAAGGGCAAAACTCAATGGTATCGAGAGTATAGGCACAACGGTACCGGATCGGCACAACCTAATACATATAGGGTTATCTTAGAATACGTTTCTTAAAGTAAAAGAGTTTCAAAAGATAGGCGTCTTAATTTTCGTGGATTACTCGTATCAAAGTTTATAAAAGTTTAGTATCAACGTATTGTGTGGTGGTAAGAAAACATAGAATCAATAATCCTAGACGGTTTGGAAAGATATAATATATATCCCAATATATTATGAAGGATGTAGTAAAAGAACAGTCAAGAAATACCGATGAGGACTCAAGTATACACACGTCAAAGAGGGATAGATAACGACATAGTCGAGAAAAATACTGACGGAAACTTGAGTCGAGAAAAGATTGGTAAGGAGGAGTCAAAAATACGTCGACAAAGAAACACGTCATTAAGATAAGTCAATTTGTACGTTTCGGTATTTACCCCATAATTCCCAAATAGTTTGGAAATAATCAATAAAGTTTTGGAAAGGCAATTTAAGTTTTAAAAGAAAACTCAAATTAGTATGTCACATGGTAAATGTTTTCATGTTAATAAAACTACAAGTTTCGATTATTGTCGGGTTTTATAAGATAAAAGGTTTTTCGAAATCAAAGTATAATTCTAAAGAGTTTTTAAAATTTGGCATGACGCGTCCATTTATACAATTTTCACAAGTCGTCGTGACTTCAATAAACACAGTTTCCTCAAAGCAATATTTCCCGACAAGATTATAATGAGAACTATTGATGGTAATAATTAATCTTACTTTTTAGAATATCTATTAGTCGTTTAGTATAAAAATGTCCGATGTAAGTTCAATTGTCCAAATGTCCAAGTGTTATTATAATCAATATACGTCCCATATGTCAAGAAATATTTCACTAGGTATGTATATTGTCCAAATTTAAGTATCATTCCCATAATAACCAAAATATACCAATATCGCAAGTGTTAAAACAACTCAAATATGTTAGTCGAACAAATAAACAACTAAGTGAACATCATGTATACATTTATAAACACTAAAACATAATAATGAATTTTTGACCTAACTCAGTGGGCTTGCTAGCCCATTAAGTAGACCAAACGGACCCTTAATAAATTTCGTTGGCCTCAGCCCAATGTCTGAATAACCAAACGCACCTAAGGGCTTGAGACCTGCTAGCCCTTTTAATGCACACACAAACATAACATGACACCCTTAAAAGACAGTTAAGACTTCTTTGTTATTCTGTTTTCTCGTAACTGACCAGGATCATAAAAACATCACGCAACCACTCTTGTGGTTTTGGGTTAGCCGAGAGCAAAAACACAAGCACCCTCTTGGGTAGCTTGACCAACCGAGACCAAGACAAATTCAAAATAAGCTCATAAGAGCTTATTAGACCCAAATAAGCCATAGGCTTCAACATAAGAAAATCTCAAACGTGTTTAAACCAACGACCAAGACAAACAACAAGCACCCTACGTGGGTGACTTGTTATCCGAGAGTATCACTACAACCGAAAATCTATGTGAGTGTTTATAACTGACCGAACCACCAAACATACGCACCCTATTCGACTGGATACAAACGGACACTTTAGTAATATGTAGACAAGCTGGAAAAATAAGCATCTAACAAACACACCCTATACGGTTTTCTCTTTAACTCGACGCAAACACAAACCAATGGAAAAACAACGAATCAAACCAAAACAAAAAAAAGCCACTCTTCGGGTGTATAACGAACGCACCCTAGCTGGGTTTCTACTGAACTGAGCACCACAAAACACACCTTACGGGGGTGGTTCTTCCCGACCAACGGCTAAAACAAGTAAACAACAAACTCAACTCACTACGACCACCCTTGTGGTCTTCTTAAACTCGTACGCAACAACCCGCGGCCAAAATATTCTCATGACTGTTTATAAGAAATTCAAATCCACCAATCTAAATCAACACTCAAACCGAGACCAACATGACATCAATAACATTAAACTTCCAATGAAAACCAAATTAACAGGCAAACCAAAACGGGTATAACCCGACTCATATCAATATCCGAAACCAAGCAAACACCTCTTTAGATTCACTTTCTTACCACACGAAGCTAAATTAAAACGTTTTAAACGAGTTTTATATCCATGAATATATGTAAATAAAGATCAAATCGGTTTACACATAAGAAAACCAAATCAAGATTCCAACTTATTATAACAATCAGTAACAATGAACAAGAGAAGAACTCGAATAAAACCTTACAATAAGGAAGAATCGATCAGAGAAGAAAGCCAACAAAACTCTACACGAATCCACCAAGCCCGAATCCAAGCAGGAACCACCAGAAATACTCTTTTGTTCGAGATGTAAGTGGTGTCTTTCATGTGGAATGGTGGCGGTTTAAAAAGAAAATAATATAGATGCTTTGACTCTTTCTTTTGCTATGTCGGTTGTGGTGCCATCTTCTTTGAGGAAAAACAGCTATCACCTTCGATCTTCAAGATAAACTCGTGACAGATGATGGTGATGGATCGCTGTTGATGGTAATATCGAGAGAGAAAAAGAGAACAAAGTGGGAAGAAGATAAGGGGGCGGGTTTATTTAGGTACAGGTAGGAAGAGAATAAAAATTTTATTAGTATTATTAGTTTTAATAAGTGTATTAAGAGTACCCTGTGTCCCGTTGAGCTCCCGTGTAAACATGGCACTCTGGTTTGGCATGAATGCGAAAATAAAAGTTTCTGAGTGCGTTTTTATATAAGTAGTATAAAACATCGTTATTGACTCTGGGTATCAATTATTGAATCCATGTCGTTACTAAGGTAGTGTCGGTAAGCATAACGTGTTGTTTTTCAGGAAAAACGAGATGACTTATCGGTTTTGTAAAAAAACTGCCTAAAAGTGTCAGGAAGTGATTACTTCACTTTTCTTGATAAAATTAAGTAGTTTTGAGGGGTACTGTATTCTACAGTGTGCGAGATAACTTTCCGAAATAATCATGTAAGCTCAAAATACTCAAATAAATTGTCAAATAATGATAAGTTAATTTTTATTATTAAAATAATGTTTAAAAAATTACGGGTGATTACTAGGCAGTTCATACTCCAGAATGGCAAATTGAAAGCTGTTCAAATTAAACTAGTAGAAACTTTCTATGTGTGTGATATGGATTTTAATCTTAACCCTATGGAACAAAATTCAAAACGGTTTCCGAAAACAAACTCTTCTGTTCTTAGCAGGTTAATGAAATATGTCTTTGGATCGTCGACTCGGGTTGCTCCATGCACATGACCGAGAATCTAAAACTGCTGATCAATTTCATCTGGAAATTCATGGGAACTGTATGCTTTGGAAATGATCATGTAGCAGCTATTCTGAGTTATGGAGATATTCAGTTTGGGAATTATTTGACCACTCAAGTTTACTATGTCGAAGGGTTGGGACACAACTTGTTTTTAGTTGGGCAGTTGTGTGATGCAGATTTAGAGGTTGCATTTAGGAGAAACACGTGTTTTGTTAGAAATTTGGTTGGCGATGATCTCTTAACTAAGAATCGTGGCACCAACCTATATTCTATTGACATCAACCAAATGGCCTCTTCATCACCTATTTGTCTTATGAAAAGAGCATGCGGAACAAAGTCCTAGCTGTGGCATAGAAGATTATCCCATCTCAATTTTTGACACCATCAACAAATTAGCCAAATACAACATCGTCAATGAACTCCCTAAGTTCAAGTACACCAAGGATCACTTATGCCCATCTTACGAACAAGGAAAAAGCAAAAGGGCTTCATATATGTGGCAAAATGAGAGTTGAAAGCATAAACGGAAAGAGGTATATTTTTTTATCGTCGATTTCAAGATATACATGGGTAAAGTTTCTGAGATCAAAAGACGAAGCACCAGGCATCATCATCACTATTCTGAAGAATATTCAAGTTCCACATCAAGCTCCAATAAGGATTGTAAGAACAGACAACGGCACAGAATTCACAAATCAGGAGTTAAGAACTTACTTTGAAGATACTGGAATTACTCGTCAAACTTTAGTTGTTAGAACTCCACAGCAAAATGGGGTAGTTGAAAGAAGAAATCGAGCCCTTGTAGAAGTTGCTCGAAAAATGCTAATTTATTCTAGTGCACCGTTATTCTTATGGGACGATGCTGTTGACACTACTTGTTTTACTCAAAATCCTTCCCTAATCCATCCAAGATTCAATAAAACACCATATAAGCTAGTGAACAATCGAAAACCTGATATCTCTTACCTTCACGTGTTTGGCGCTTTGTGCTATCCAACGAACGACAGAGAAGATCTAGGGAAGCTGAAAGCTAAGGGTTATATTGGAATCTTCATTGGATACTCAAAAAACTCGAGGGCATTCCAGGTGTATAATAGAAGAACAAAAAGGATAATGGAGATGATGAATGTGAAGTTTGGCGAGATTTCACAAATGGCTTCTGAGAGACTCGCTCTAGAACCCACGCTTAATCCAATGACTTCTATTCAAAAAAGATTAGGACCCACACCAAACCCACAGACTTCTGGACACATTAGTTCAGGACTCGTACCTCAAGGAGCTCAATCAACAACCACGGACAAACCTTCAGAACAAAAACTGGAAAATTTCTTCAAGTTAATGTTTGATGAATACTATGGTGGAACTTCGATAAATGCATCACAACAACATTCTACTGCACCCGCTCAAAACCATCAACCACCACCACCACCACAAGATGCATCTACTACAATCGAAGCTGACGTACCAACTCCCTCAACCTCATCTACATCTACTCCAAAATGATACTGTGTGAGAAAAAGAAGTATTCGAAAACCCGTTTGCTACGGACTCTGTTGAATCATCTTTATGGTTACAAGAACCATCTAACACACATACGCTAATGTTAGCTATTATAAAAAGTGATGGTCATTTGTCGTTATTATATTTTTGTAATTTGTCGTTGTGTAATTAAGTTAGAATATTCAATGGGCTTTTTATCATAATCTAATAGGTTAATAGTGATCCATAAAAAGCCCATAAGCCTTCATGTTGAGAAAAAGTATAAATAGCCTAACCTCCCTCACTTGTAGAGGTTGGTGCTTTAGGGATTGTATTAAGGAGAATAGTGTGTGTAATAATATTTCTCTCTCTAGTTTCTCTTACTTGATCTAAGAACCACTCTTCTCTCTTTGATTCTTATTGATTGTAGTAGTGTATGATAGGATTGATTTAGGGATAACAATTGGTATCAGAGCCAAACAAGGATTTAGGAGAAAAAAATTTAGGATTCGGTTACTGTTCATTCGCCATTCTTCGAGTTTGTTCGAATCCTTCGAGTTAGAAGGCTTCGAATTTGTCCAAAATCCTTCAAGTTTGAAGGCTTCGAGTTTCTGGCATCGACTTTGTGGCTTCGAGTTAGAATCCTCCAAGTTTGTGGCTTCGAGTTTGTAGGTGAAAGTTAAATCCTCCGAGTTTCTAAGTTAGTTTAAAGTCTTCGAGTATCTAAGTTAAGTCTTCGAGTTTATTGGTTACTTAAGTTCTCCGAGTTTGGAGTATTTAAATCCTTCGAATTTAGTTCCTCCGAGTTTTTATGAACTAGAATCCTTCGAGTTTATGTCCTCCGAGAAACTTAGGATCTTTCGACTTTCTATTAGATATCTTCGACTTTCAATCAAAGATTAGAATTCTTCGAGTATCTATCTAAGTTGAGAATTCTTCGAGTAAGTTACCAAGACAACTTCTTCGACTTTCTATCCTCTGAGTTTCTCTTAAAGTAAGGATTTAATAATAAATAAATAAAATAAAAAATAAAAAATTGGCCCAAATTCAAAATTTGAGTAAAATTTAATTTTTTGGAGTGAATAAACGTTTGATTTTTACGCAAAATTCAAATTTTGGTATAACGGTGAAAACATTGGCCCAAAATTCAAATTTTTATGTCAAAATATTGGCGTCAAAATCTTTAAAACTCAAAATTTTCTAGTATCCATAGAATTGCATTTTATGGTGTATTTCAAACTCTGGGAGAGAAATTTTTCAAATTCAATTTTTGGAGGGAAATAAGAAATCACTATTTAGACATCCTTCAAGTAAGCAAAACTCGTGAAAGGACTTAACTTCAACCGAACATAACTATTGAACCTTAACCAACATCAAACACAACTCCTATTTCTTTGAACCGATCCAACATCAACTTTATCATACAAACTTCACCAATGGCGACTCAATAAGACATCCATGCAGCCGGTGTAGAAAACCATTCTCCTATGCTTGAAAAAGGTGGATATCTTCCATGGACGAGACATATGCTTCGCTACATCAAAACTAAACTTGATGGTAAACTCCTGCTCAACTCCATCAAGAATGGACCATTCAAGCCTCGTCAAATTCAAGACCCTGGAGCACCAAACACAACACCTCCTGTCCCACCATCCCTTCGTGACCAAAGAGAAGATGAATACACAGAAGAGGATTGGAAGCAAATTGCAGCTGATGACATGGCAATGCACTTAATTCAACTTGGTTTACCACGAGAGATCTTTGCCGCCGTCGACAGTTGTTAAACTGCTTATGATATGTGGGAAGGAGTTAGAAGACTTTGTCATGGCACAGACAAGATGTTGAAAACAAACTTATAATTGAATGGGAGAAGTTCACATCCACTCCAGCGGAACCCATTGAATCTTACTACACCAGGTTTTGCACTCTAATGAACGAGCTCATCAGAAACAAGTTAACTCCAAGACAAATCGTGAGCAACATCAAGTTCATCAACAATCTACAAGAAGAATGGGGACGATTTGTCACAATTGTTAACCAAACCAAGGATCTTCATCAAGTGAGCTATGATCAGCTCTATGATTTCCTTAAGCAAAACCAGGCTGAGGCGAATGAAGTCAGGAAGGAGAAATTAGCTAAGCAACACGATCCTCTTGCATTGATTGCTCAAACACCAACACTTGTAACAGTGAATACACAACCATCTTCATCATCTTCCACTCACAATACCCACAACAACAATACGTTCCACAAACTGCTGTCTCACCACAACAACAACTCTAGCCACAACAACAACAAGTCATTCCATAATAAAATCCACAATTCCAAGAACCAGAATATACTGACAATGATGAAAATCTTGCTTCTAAGACACAAGCATTTGCTTTACTGTCAAAACCATTACAAGGACGCTATTCCACACCAACTAACAACAAAAAAGGATTTCATCGAACACTCGCAACAGGCAGATTGCACAGCCGAGTTTCAACATGGGTCAACAAGGATAAATGGTTGGAGGTCATGGGAATCAGCAGGGATATGCTCCTAGATATCAAATGAGTAATCAGAATGCAGGGCAGTATGTAGGGAATCAGATAGGTCAGTATGCAGGGAATCAGATGGGCCAAGTTGTTGGAAATCAGAGGGGTTAGAATGTTGGTATTCAGTTTGGGAATGTTGCTGCTCCAGTTGCTGAGAATATGAATCAAGGTAATTTGTTAAAGTGTTTCAACTATCAGGGAACTGGTCACATGGCAAGAAACTGTCCCACCAAGCCGATAAAGAAAGATCTAGAGTATCTGCAAAAAAAAGTGCTGTTAGCACAAAAGGAAAAGGCAGGGTTTCAGTTGAATGCAGAAGAGAATGACTTTATGGCTCTTATGGATGATATGAAAGACATTGAGGACATCGATACAAACTGCATTTTCATGGAAAATCTTCAGGAGGCAAAGTACGACACGAATTCTAAAGCACCTCCTTCTTATGATGTCAATGCAGTCTCTGAGGTATCACCATTCACTACATGTCACGATAATGAAATATTTGATATGTCGTCTTATGCGGAACAGCATCCTGTGACTCCAGAACCCACTTATGATACATATATGGACACGCCAAGTTGTAGCAATATTAATTTGGCAACTCCATATATGAATCCTAATGGAGGCTTCGAGTCACAGTATACTGAGAATGATAAGAAAACACGTGCGTTATTTGAATCATTATTGAACAACTGTAGTATTGAAATTGAAAAAGTGAACAAGGTCAATCGCGAATTAAAGGTCGCAAATGTTAAATTGACCGTTGAGCTTGAGAGGTATAAGGAAACTAAAAAAGTTTTTGAATTTCATAAAACACGACAGTCAGAATTAGAAGATGGTTTCAAAAACTCCGTTTTAAGAGAAAAACAATTGCAAATCAAGTTTGACACTTTTGATGTTAACTTGAACATGAAAATAAAATCCTTAAACGCGGAAGTTTCAGATTTAAAAAACCAACTTTCTAAACAAAAATCAACTTGTTCTAATCTTGAAAAAGTAAAGAAAGAGTTGAAAGCAAGTTTTTCAAAACGTGAAAATGATCTTCTTGATGAAATCATTGAGAAACAAGAAACAATTAAAAATTTGGAAGATTTGCTTGTAAAAACGGGTCATTCTGCTCAAACAGTTCATATGCTCATTAAAGATCCAAACCCACTTCTGCACACAATGAAGAAAATTGCTATAGGTTGCGAAAACCCTCACTACAAGAATTCAGGAAAATAGCCACGGACCGAATTTGTGGGTAAAAGCCATACTTTCGTGGGTAACTGGGTAGTACACACGGATTACCCACAAATTTATTAAAATGGGTAAAACCTCCGAGGCTAATTTTTTGCCCATGACATTTTCACTTTGCGGGTAAATTTACCCACGTCATTTAGGTGGGTAATTATGTTACGTCCGTGGGTAACTTTCATGTGATTTTCTAACTCACCACGAATATACCCGTAGATATAGTCACGGGTAACTTGTGGGTAACTGCTCACAAAATTATTCGTGTGTAAAAGTCAAGGCGAGATTACCATATTGTCCCACAATAATTATTTGTGACCGTATGTTAAAATTATGGGTATGTGACTTTACCCATAATAATCCATGGGTAAATATAACTACCAAAATAACAGTAGGCAAATTCATGAAAAGTTGACAAAAGAGATATATCTATATCATGCATTTCATGGAGAACAGTAACAAATGGAATTCCACGCATAAATAAGTAATAATTATGCATTCACATACAATTAAACAAATGAAACTAGAATTTTTTAGTTCCAAAAGTACTATAGTAGTATAGTACATCACCAACATATGTACAAGTGTATTAGTAACTTTTATATGTTACATGTCGAGATAAATTCGCAAGATATCACTCCAAATTGAGTCCAGTGGTTGTAGTGTTGTACTTTGTTGGGTGTGGTCTCCCTTTAATGTTTTTCACATGCCGGTCTTCACTGAGGACAATCAGTTTCCCTCATACACTACATATAAACCATAAATAATCAGCTTAACAGATGATCATATAACAATGAGAGGTTTTCACATAAAGAGAGGTTTGACGAATGAGAATTACCCAATAGTATATGTAGGTTGAGTAAATGGTGGTAAGCAAACCTCTAAGCGAGATAACCTGTCAACCACAGATGAAATTAATTCTTTCCCCATTACAAACATAGAGTTTGGTCTTAATTATAGGTAGCAAAACATATTTCACAAGAAATTTGAATTCAAGTGAAAAAAGAGTGCACCTATCTTTTTTCTGGCGTTAACACTTGAAGAAAGGATTACAGGTCAAAAGAGTTAAACTTACATGTCGGGATGACCCCATTTGTCTATATGCCCAGTTAATATATTTCTCAAAATGTGATTACAAAATTCATATAATTTCAGTGTTAGGAGGTTTATGAATTAGAGATGCAATTTGTAACGTTTAAGCCATTAAGAACTGATTATGTTTTAACTAACTCCATTTTGAAATGCTCTCTACAGATAAATATAATCTAAATCCGCCCATTCAATAAAAAAATTGGTTGAAATTGCAACATCCTATTATAAAGATGCTCTACACAACACATTGTACTAAAAATAGGCGAAAATGCCTGTGAGTCCAGCACAAAGCGTCTAAACTTTTTCAGAGTAGAATTAACACAATATATTATACTAATACCAAATCTAGGGGAAAAAGAAAAATTACATTTCATCATTAAAAGAATCAGCGACCCACTAGCATAATATACCTTGGTTAGTTGGGTTCACTCCTAAACTTAGCAATCCACATTTTTATACTCGTAATAACATACTATATGAATACCTATGCCAAAGAAGTCACATACTACTGTCTTAGATTAAAACCATAATTGTAACTTTAACATTGTACCAAAAATCTATACAAACATCAAAGAGATTTCCACATATAAGTAGATGAAAACAAAATTGAGACCATGAGAGTTTACCTTATATCTAATATTTCTTCTGAGGGACATAGACGAAAGAAATTTCTTTGTGTGTTGCTTGACCTGCTTATTGAGTAATAAATGTAACAAAATCCTCAATCTTGTTCAGATTCATTTTTGTATGACTATTAATTGTATATATGTATATAAATGAAGACATGAGCCATACCATGTTAACTATATTTCTCACACATTTCATCAAACAGGTTTTGAGCACTCACCAAAACGCCATGCTAACTGCCAAACAACAAATCATATTTAGATTAGCAAAGTCGAAATCAGTTATTGTAAAAAGCTAACTGTTTCTTTGATTTCAGAGTAAGTAAACTCGTGATATTTTACCTTCAATTTTGTGGCATTTTATTTGGTTGAAACCGTGTAGATAAAAACTGTATTTGGTTCATGGGTTTGGGGGGAAATTGAAAAGAAACAAATTATATTTCCCGCTATCAGAATATTTAATTTTGAACCACTTTTTTTCCTTCCCGGGTTGTATTTCAACTTTTGAGAGCCCAACTTTTACTTTCAAATTACCCAAAACATTCACCCATTAAAAAGTACTCACAAAAGCACAACATGAATGTGCCGTATGTGCTATATCAACGCTCACAAAAATTTATTAAAAAAACACTAACAATAACAACCACAAGATAATTTGAGTGTAAAGTTATGGGTATTAGTTGCCCACAAATTAGACATGAAGATTATATAGAGTTAAATTACCAAGAAAATATGATGTGGTTAAACAATGCGGGCAGATATTTACCCATTAATTAACCACAAAAAATTACCCATGAACCTGTACATATTTGAAATTCGTGTGTAACATAGAGTTAGATAAGACATTTTCCACATATTTACCCATGTTAACAAAATGCGTGAATAATTTGTGAGAAATATATTGGCGCAAATAATTTACTCACAAAATACACACGACATGTAACTTTGTGGGTAACTTCATGGGTAAATATGTGGGGAAGTTTTGGGTAAATTTGATTAAATTTAGAATCCCATAATTACAAGTAATTGGTGGGTGTTGTATGGGTAAATAGCCACGAGTCAATGTCAGTGGGTATTTTTCGTGTGTAATGGCCAGAATTCTTGTAGTGGCCTTATACACTCAAGAAAGCTCAGAAAGAACAGAATGTTTTGTATAATGGTAATGTGCTATTTGATAAACAAGATCCTCCTGAGGTTCGGGATTCTGATGAAACGATTGAGCTTGCCGAAGAGAGTAGAATCAGAATGAGACAAATGAAACCAGAAATTAAACCAATTGATTATAACAAACTTAACATACTTTCTGGAGTGAATTTTGTTAAACAACAACAAACACCAAAGGTTTTCAAAAAGCCAGTTGTTTCAACAAAACAAAAAGTTGTTTCCAAAAATCTTTCAAACTTGGAACAAATGTCCTCTAGCAACCCTTTTAACACAAGTGAAGCTAGAAGATGTTTGGATGATCTTAAAGAGAGAGTGAAAACAATTCAAAGTATTGTTGCATCTAAAACGAATATAAGTATCAACAACTGGCATTCAAGTTTTCATAATAAAATGAAAAAGGTGTTTGAAATAGAAATTACTACTCCACTCAATAACATTAGTGCAAGAGTAATTCGTGTTGAAAATGCAATTTTAAAAGAAATAGCCAACTTTTTCAAGGACCAAAAATCCCAGGTGAAGGAAGCTAATGAAAACATTGAACACATCAAAGTTTTGGAAAACCACAATGATTCTCTCTTCGAAGCAGCTTTGTCGACTGATATTTTGTCCATTATTTACCAAACATATTCTGTTGAAGATGATGAAAGACTTCGAGCTGAGACTTCTGCAATTGTTTTAAAATATGAAAATGCTCTTGCTAAAATTGAAAAGGAAAATGTATCATATTTTAAACAACTTGATCCCAAAACCGAGGAATGCAAGTATGACAAATTGTCGTATGAGCGTGCCTACAGGAACATGAAAGAGCATAATGATCTTTTGAAGTCTCAGCTAGATAGTCAAAAAGGGAAGGGTGAGGAAACTAAGTTTGCAAAACCATCAACTTCGGACAAACAGGTTGCAAAACCAAAAATGTCAATTTCTCAAAGTGTTCCAAAAGTTGATGTGATAATTAATTTGACAAAACCAGTCACTCCAACACCCTTGCCTAAGGAAAGTGAAAAAGGAAAAGATAAAGTGGTTGTTGAAATATCAAATGTGATAGTACCTGGTCTTTAAAGGATTAGTCCCAGTACTGCATCTGCCTCTACATCTCAAACGTATAGGGCGATAGACAAGTGTGTAAAAGATAATCCTACAGAGTCTAAGAATGCTAAAGCAACTTCACAGGAAAACAATATAAATTCTAATGTGTGTGCCTTACCTTCTATAGGATTAGAAAGCACCTCTAGGAGCAGCAGACTAAAGCATAGGAGCAATACAAAGAACAATAGAGTCTCGCCTGCCTCTGAGAGTGAATACAAGAATAAAAATGAAGAAGTAGAAGAACACCCTAGGAATTTATCGCTTTCGAATAAGAAACATATGTCATCTGGATGTAATGTTAAAAGTACTGATTCTAGTGCATGTAATGACTCTATTTGTTTAATGTGCAAGAAATCTTTTTCTAAAAATGTCTGTGATGATAATGTTTCTAATAAAGTGAATGTGAATGCAATGTCAACCACTAGTAGCATTTTACCTAGGAACTATCTTAAGTTGTGCGCATGGAAACCAACGGGTAGACAATTCATACTAGTAAATGGTAAATTAAAAAAGGTTCCAAAAGAACAATTAGAAACCTTCTATGAGTGTGATTCGTTTGTTACCCCTAACCCCATGGAACCAAATGATAAACGGTTTCCAAATGCAAAATCATCTGTTCTTGGCAGGTTATCGAAATATGTCTTTGGATCGTCGACTCGGGTTGCTCCAAGCACATGACCGGGAGTCTAAAGCTGCTGATCAACTTTGTATGGAAGTTTATGGGAACAATTCGTTTTGGAAATGATCATGTAGCAGCTATTCTGGGTTATGGAGATCTTCAGTTTGGGAATTATATAATCACTCGGGTCTACTATGTTGAAGGGTTAGGACGAAACTTGTTTTCAGTCGGGCAGTTTTGTGACGCAGATTTAGAGGTTGAATTTAAGAGAAATACTTGCTTCGTTAGAAATTTGGTTGGAGTTGATCTCTTAACTGGGAATCGTGGCACCAACTTATATGCTATCGGCGTAAACCAAATGGGCTCTTCATCACCAATTTGTCTCATGACAAGAGCATGCAAAACTAAGTCTTGGTTATGGCATAGATGATTATCCCATCTCAACTTTGACACCATCAACAAGCTAGCCAAAGACAACATCGTCAACGGTCTTCATAAGTTCAAATACACCAAAGATCTCCTATGTCCATCCTGTGAGCAAGGAAAAAGAAAAAGGGCAACATATAAACCTAAAACCGTACCCAGTTCAGTGGATAAGTTACACCTGTTGCACATGGACTTATGTGGCCCAATGAGAGTTGAAAGCATTAATGGGAAGAAGTATATTCTTGTGATTGTCGATGATTATTCAAGATATACATGGGTAAAGTTTCTGAGATCAAAAGATGAAGCACCAGGCACCATCATCACCTTTCTGAAGCGCATTCAAGTCCTACTTCATGCTCCAGTATGGATTGTAAGAACCGAAAATGGCACATAATTCACAAACCAGGAGTTAAGAACATACTTTGAAGATACTGGAATCACTCACCTGACATCGGTTGTTAGAACTCTACGGTAGAACGGGGTAGTTGAAAGAAGAAATAGAACTCTTATGGAAGCTGCTCGCACGATGCTGATTTATTCTAGTGCACCACTTTTCTTATGGGCTGATGCTGTCGCCACTGTTTGTTTCACTCAGAACTGTTCCCTAATCCATCGAAGATTCAATAAAATCCCGTATGAGCTAGTGAATAATAGAAAACCCGACATCTCTTACCTTCATGTATTTGGCGCTTTGTGCTATCCAACGAACGATAGAGAAGATCTAGGGAAGCTGAAAGCTAAGGGTGATACTGGAATCTTCATTGGATACACAGAAAACTCGAGGGCATTCAGGGTGTATAACAAAAGAACTAAAAGGATAATGGAGACAATGAATGTGAAGTTTGACGAGATTTCACAAATGGCTTCTGAGAGACTCGCTTTAGAACCCGCGCTTAACCCAATGGCTTCTAATCATAACAGATTAGAACCCGCACCAAATGTTCAAACTTCTTGACATATTAGTTCAGGACCCGCACCAAACCTTCAAATCCGACAAATCAAGAACTGGAAAATTTCTTCGAGTATATGTTTGATGAATACTATGGTGGAACTTCGACAAATGCATCACAACAACATTCCGTTGCACCCGCTCAACAACATCAACCACCACCACCACCACAAGATGCATCAACAACAATCGAAGTTGATGCACCAACTCCCTCCACGTCATCAACATCTACTCCAGCAGCTCCAGTAATTGAAATTGTTCTACCAAGAGTTGATGAGCAACACTACAATACACCACTTCAAGAAGAACGACACCAAAACGATGCTGCGTTAGAAGAAGAAGTGTTCAAAAACCCGTTTGCAATGGACTCTGCTGAATCATCTATAAGGTTACAAGAACCGTCTAACACACATTCGTTAAACCCAAGGTACCCTTCTACACAACAGTGGACTAAAGACCATCCAATAGAACACGTTATTGGTGAACCTTCAAGGCCTGTTCAGATAAGAAGAAAACTCGCCACCGATCCCAACATGTGCATCTACGTCTGCTCAGTCAGTCTAAAAGAACCAAAGAACATTCGGGAGGCGATGGCAGACAATGCTTGGATTGAAGCAATGCAGGAAGAACTTCTCCAATACAAGTTACATGAAACATGGGAATTAGTTCCAAGATCAATTGACAAACTTGTCATTGATCTAAAGTGGTTATGGATGAACAAAAAGGATGAAGAAATGACTGTCATTTGCAACAAAGCTCGTCTAGTGGCTAAGGGATTTACACAGGAAGAAGGGATAGATTTCGAAGATTCATTCGCGCCAGTAGCAAGACTTGAGGCAATCCACACTTTCTTAGCCTATGCAGCTCATAAGAACATCACAGTCTATAAAATAGACATCAAGACGGCTTTCTTGAATGGAACTCTGAAAGAAGAAGTCTATGTGAGTCGGCCAAATGGATTCATTGACAAAGATCATCCAGAATATGTCTACAAGCTAGAGAAAGCCATTTATAAACAGGCTCCAAGGGCTCCAAGGAACAGTTGACTCAACTTTATTTATAAGAAAATACAAAAATGACATTTTGATTGTTCAGATTTACGTGGACGACATTATCTTTGGGTCCACTAATCCAAAACATTCAAAACATTTTGAAAATCTCATGAAAAGCAAATTTGAAATGTCCATGATGGGGGAACTAAAATTCTTTCTTGCTTTACAAATACATCAATCCCCTCGTGGTATTTTTATTAATCAAGCTAAATATACAAGTAAGATTTTGAAAAAACATGGAATGGAAAACTGTGACTCTGTTGGTACTCCAATGGTCACTTCATCAAAAATAGGTGCTGATTTATTTGGGAAACCCATGGATCCAAAGAAATATCAGAGCATGATTGGTTCTCTCATGTATCTTACTGCTAGTCGACCCGATATTCATTTTGTTGTCTGCTTATTAGCACGGTTTCAAGCAAGGCCTACCGAACTGCACCTCCAAGAGGTTAAACGGATCTTTCAGTACCTACGAAGAACCATTAACATGGGACTTTGGTATCCAAAGAATTTGGAGTTTAAACTAATTGCATTTTCAGATGCGGACCATGCAGGTTGCCAAGTTACAACAAAAAGTACATTTGGTGGAGCACAATTTTTGGGTGAAAAGCTAGTAGGCTGGTCATCAAGAAAACAAGATTGTTTGGCATTATCAACCGCAGAAGCTGAGTATGTGTCTCTATCTGCGTGTTGTGCCCAAGTTCTATGGATGAGGACACAACTCACAAATTATGGCTTTACTTTCGACAGAATACCTTTGTATTGTGATTCGAAAAGTGCCATAGACATCTCGTGCAATCCAGTACAACACTCGAAGACCAAGCATATTAGAGTCAGCTATCACTTCATCAAAGAACACGTAGAAGAGGGTACCGTTGAATTATTTTTCGTGAAGACTAAATACCAACTCGCCGATCTATTTACTAAAGCCCTTCCTAAAGAAAGGTTTGACGATTTAGTTTGACAAATTGGCATGCGAAGCCTAACTCCTCATGAGCTAGAAAGTCTTCTCGAATCTTCTTGAATTTTATCTCAAAAAGGTTCGCATGTAAATATTTTTGAAAAACAAAATACAAAATTTGAAAATCCAACAAAAAAAAATATAAAAATAGAAAATTTTCAAAAATACGAAAACAATATAAAATCATAAAAACCAAAAATATTCTTCTCACGGCATGTCTCTCGTATAATCGATATACTGTACGTATCTAGAAATGTCATTCAACAATGATACGGACATGCATAGATGCTTGAGCGAGAGTTCATTTAAATGTTTTCTAAAACATGTCGTTCCTCAAAAATTTCTTCACAACGGCTTTCGTATACTTCAGTACGAAACCCGCGCTACAATGATGACTTCTGATTATATCAGATCAGGACTCGTATTGTTGATGGCAAAATAAAAAATACTTGAGCACCTGATTAAGATTTTTCAAAATCTTTCTCAAAATTCTGTGCTCAAGATAACTCCCTCCAAAACCCTCAAAATCGATTTTAAACTCAAATGTTTAAAAATATGCTTCATTTAAGGGGGAGTATAAAATGAAAAATATAATGTTCCAAATTATGCTAAAATGATCCGTCTATCTCTCCAAAAAGCTTTATTTTAATCCGTTGATATCAAAAATATCACGAAATGCTATTTTTGAGGGGGAGAAGACGTGATTAAATTGTGATCAAAAAGTCTAAAAGATCGTGGATTGAATCTCAAAAGAGCTCTCCAAAAAGACTCAGATTTGAACCCTCGAATTGACGAAAATTAAATGTCAGTAATCGAAATGACTTGTCCGGGATGGGTAATAATTTTCAGCTGGTTCATCCAGTGATGTTAACGTTTCTCGCAAAGGATTTGTCTGAGTAGAATGTACCAATTCGAGAGATAATCTTTTGATATGACCGGGACGGGTAATAATTTCAAGCTAGTCTAACTAGTGATGTAAACGTGTCTCGCAAAGGTCATATCAACTGAAAATCAATCAATTCAAAATGTGCGAACTCTACCCAACATGTGCAATCTTATCTTAAAATGCATGAGCACATGTGAAGGGGGAGTATTTTATAAAAAGCAAAACTCTCGAAGTGTTAACAAAATGAGTTTTATTCGTAAACACTTTGAGAGATTTTCACAAAAGGTTTTATGGAAAGTGATCAATAAATCTAGGATTATCATGGAGTAATAAGGTGATGAAGGTTAGGTTTATGTCCTATGACCCGCCAGAGTCGGAGGGATCTACCCAAGGACAATTCCAATAGAATAGAATTAGAAGTCCTTAGGTAAGATTGAAAAAAGGAGTAAAATGAGAAAGGAGAAAGAAGGGGTTGAGGAATGAAAAAGAAAAGTTTATGAAAGGGTGAAAAGAAATAGCCCTCTATGAAAACTTAGGGCAGAAACCGGGTCAATACATCTGCTCTCGGTTATCACAAAGTTGATACTGATATTGAAGACAAGACGTCATGGATCCAGTGATGCGCTGCAGAAACCCCTCCTAGCCACTCAGATATCTCTTAAAAGATATTTGTTTCATTTCTCACGAAGAACACTGCATAATCTATCGGCCTCTCACTCCGAGATGTGTTGATATTGAAAAGGTGGCACTTTGCTCCATGCCTCCGACTACTAAAACCAAAACGCACATTATCGAGTCTATAGCCATGAGATTCATCAAAAATCTCTTAGGAACACTTCCAATATAATACACTTGTGTTCGCCAAAAAGGACACAAGTTGTAAGAGTCTTAATGAGATCTTCGGATCTTGCCTTTTATCATGATGGTTACGTGCTTCAAACGGTCTACAGTCGTGAAGTGATACCCCGGTATACTTCAGCGGCTCACAACGGCCTTGGTAAAGATTAGAGAAAGTTTTCACACTATGCTATTAACAATCTCGAAATCTGAACCTGTAAGTGCTGGATGATTTATTGCTAACTATTTTAGGCAGGTACTAACGAAAGTCCATCTACCATCATCATATGTCTCAACATCTGCATCTCCTCATGCTCATACTTATGAAGATCATCCTCAACAAAGCTCAAGTGAAAAAGTTCAAGACAAAAGGATCAAGTTAAAGACAAAGTGCTAAGACAACGTCAAAAAGCTAATCAAGATGTCAAGACCAAGCTCATGGATCAAGTAAGGATGACATAAGTATGAAGTTCAAGAAGTATGAGTATGAAGGAGGATACGACGCAAATGCACAGAAGATGTTGATCAAGGCAAGAACGACCAAAAGACGATACTTTGAAGATCACAAAGCATGAAAGAACAAAGAACCAAGACTATTCTACAACGAGACACAAAGCACAAGACAATGAAGACGAAAGACCTAAATCACTAGGAGCATCATTTGAATGACCATCCCTTAGGGGGAGATTGTTAGCTATCATAAAAAGTTATGGTTATTTATAGTTATTATATTTTTTTTTAATGTGTCGCTGTGTAATTAAGTTAGAATAGTCAATGGGCTTTTTATCCTAATCTAATAGGTTAATAGTGATCCATAAAAAGCCCATAAGCCTTCATGTTGAGAAAAAGTATAAATAGCCCAACCTCCCTCACTTGTAGAGGTTGGTGCTTCAGGTATTGTATTAAGGAGATTAGTGTGTGTAATAATATTTCTCTCTCTAGTTTCTCTCACTAGATCTAAGAACCACTCTTCTTTCTTTGATTCTTATTAATTGTAGTAGTGTATGATAGGATTGATTCATGGATAATAGTTAAACCCAAGGTACCCTTCAACACTCCAATGGACTAAAGACCATCCAATTAAACAAGTTATTGGTGAACCTTCAAGGCCAGTTCAGACGAGAAGACAACTTGGCACAGACCCCGAAATGTGCATTTACATTTTCTCTACAAGCCTCAACGAAACAAAGAACATTTGGGAAGCGATGGTAGAAAACGTATGGATAGAAGCAATGCAGGAGGAACTTCTTTAATACCAGTTACATGACAGTTGGGAATATGTTCCACAACCACTTGACAAACTTGTTATTGATCTCAAATGGTTATGGAAGAACAAAAAGGATGAAGAAATGATTGTAATTCGCAACAAAGCTTGTCTCTTGGCTAAAGGATTCAGACAGGAAGTAGGGATAGATTTTGAAGAATCATTCGCGCCAGTAGCAAGACTTAAATCAGTCAGAATTTTCTTAGCCTATGCAGCTCACAAGAACTTCACAATATATCAGATGGACATCAAGACTGCGTTCTTGAATGGAACTCTGAAAGAAGAAGTGTATGTGAGTCAGCCAGAAGGATTCATTGATAAGGAAGATCCAGACTACGTCTACAAGCTTAAGAAAGCCATTTATGGTTGAAAAGAAGCTCCAAGAGCATGGTATGATGAAATATCATCTTTCCTGATCAAAAACAATTTCACCAAAGGAACTGTTGATTCTAATTTATTTGGGAACCCCATCGATCCAAAGAAATATCAAAGAATGATTGGTTCTCTCATGTACCTTACTGCTAGTCGACCCGATATTCATTTTACTATATGCATATTAGCACGGTTTTAGGCAAGGCCTACCGAACTTCACCTCCAAGAGGTTTAACGGATATTTTGGTACCTACGAAGAACCATTAACATGGGACTTTGGTATCCGAAGGATTCCGAGTTTACACTAATAGCATTTTGAGATGTGAATCCCGCAGGGTACCAAGTTATAGCAAAAAGTACATTAGGTGGAGCATAATTTTTGGGTGAAAAGCTAGTAGGCTGGTCATCAAGGAAACCAGACTGTACTGCATTATCAACCGCCTAAGCCAAGTATGTGTCTCTATCTGCGTGTTGTGTCCAAGTTCTATAGATGAGGACACAACTCACAAATTATGGCTTTACTTTCGATAAAATACCTTTGTATTGTGACTCGAAAAGTGCCATAGCCATCTCGTACAATCCAGTTCAACACTCGAAGACCAAGCATATTAGAGTCCGCTATCACTTCATAAAAGAGCAAGTAGAAGAGAGTACTATTGAATTATTTTTCGTGAAGACGGATTACTAACTCGCCGATCTATTTACTAAAGCCCTTCCAAAAGAAAGGTTTGACGATTTAGTTCGATGAATTGGCATGCGAAGCCTAACTCAAGAGGAGCTAGAATGTCTTCTTGAATCTTCTTGAGAATATCTATTAGGAATATAAATATTCATATAAAGACTCGGTCACCCCGAGTATCTATTTAGCATTTATATAGCTCGTAGTTTTATTTGTATTAATAGTATTATTAGTATTAGTTTAGTTAGATTAATATTTGTAGAGTTGGGTTGGGTCTTTACCCACTGTCAGCTCACTCCACAGCCCACTAGGGGCAACTTAGCTAGAACTATAAATACCCTTTCCCATGTGTGGGAAGAGGTGGATGTTCTCATAATCTTAATCTAATATTCTTCACTTTCTCTCACTAGAACATCTCCTACTTTCTCTCTCTAAATTCTTGTGTTCGATCCATATACTGGTTAGATCATTGTGTTATGATATCCAATATTCAACAATTGGTATCAGAGATCATGGTTTGATTAGCTTGATTGTGTATGCGTTTTCTTGGTTAGTTTAGATCAAAAGTTTGGTTTTTGAGGGTTTTTAGGCTTATTCTTGGTGTTCTTTGATTTTCACGTTTGTGGTGTTAAAGATGGTGTTTTTATAGATTCTATAACCTTCTAGGATCAAATTATGCAAAAGAAACCAAGCAAAAACGTTCAAAAGGGTGATTTCTAGGTGGTTTTAGGTGAAAAAGTTCGTTATTTCTTCGCTGCGATTTGAGTCTCGTTAAGACTTTCTTCGTTGCGATTTGAGTTAATTAAGGAAAGTTGCAGTTGCGATTTCGTGCATCGAAATTGAGAAAAATAAGGTTGCGTGTTGACCTGAAAAATCACGTGCAAGGAATCTTTTGACTTTTGGTGGGTTGCGATTTGACCTGACAGCGACTGGTTAGTCCGGTAGTGCCTGCGAATTGACAAGTTACGATTTGGGAAGTCTGATTGCGACTTGATCTCATTGCGATTTGGGTAATTCTGGCTTGCGATTTGAGTCCTGCGATTTGAGGATTGCGATTTGAGTTTTTCACTGCTGGGATTTGAGTGTTGAATGGATCAATGATTGCGATTTGACCTGTTTTTTCACTGCGATTTGCTCCTGTTTCTCAACCAAACCAAATCACACTGATTTCCTTCACAACATAACCTACCTAACAATAATTCACCTACTCCAACGAACAATCATTACTTTTTACATACAATCACTAATCATCGTACCGATCCAACAATTATCATAACACATCAAATTTTTCATTATCTCACGATTTCCTCTTGATTTTGTAAAACTTCGCGAAAGAAACGATTTCTCGATTTAAATCATAGACTTGGAAAATCCCGTGCACGTTTACACAATGTATAACAACTCAGACTCTTTCATATCTGAGGTACTCAAGCTGTACGACGCAAATGATAAACATGTTATTTCCAATCCCGTACAACAAACAAACGTGTGTTATTCTGATAAAGCTAGTGTGGAATTGTCACGTTCGAATTCTCACGAGGAAGAGTGTCATTGGTCACTAATGTTGACTAATGATAAGGATAGTCGCATTGAATGCTTTTGATCACTTCATTCACATCTCAAGGTTCTCTTTGAACGACCTGGTTACTTGGGAGGATACGGACGGGCTTTCGCAACACTCTTTGGTCAAGATGTTGAGGACTTCACAATCAAAATGATTCTGTACTTAGATCAACTTGAACAACAACTTGACAAAGGAGACTTCTCTGAAAGTAGATCTATGGCTGCCATCTGTGTGATCAACAACCAACTCCAAGTGTTCATTGATTCGCAATACACTAAGGATTATGATTATGACAGTGAAATGACGAAAAAGTGTTTGCTAACTACACTGGAACCGAGGTTGACGTGTTCAGAGTTACATTACTCCAACTTTTGAGTAACGTTAAGGGGTTCATTAATGAAAGGGCACAACATAGGGAAAACGGGACAGAGTTAAATAAGCATGATGATAGCAACAGCTCAGGGACTAATATCACACATGGTGAGGATGCAGATCTCAGTCCAGTAAATCACCAAATATCATCTGCTGAGGTACATCTGTCTGATCAACATAATGTTCTTTCTAATGAACAACACCATACTGATCAAATTAAACCTACTTATGATACATATCTGTTGGAAAAGACTGATAGCAATATCACCTCTGATTCAACAAATATGAGTCAAAAGGGGGGAGAAATTGATCAGGATGCCGAACATGATGATGCGTCAAATTTTTTGCCTACGGCTGAGTTTTTCAAATCAAATGATATGGTTGAAAAAGAAGTTGATAATGAACTTTTAAATAGCTTTTTACTACTTGAAAAACATTGTTTTTCTCTTGAAATTGCAATGCAACAAAAGGAAGAAAGTTTACAAACTAAACTACCATTTAAAAATCCGGAACTCCCTGAATTCCGTGAACTCTTCATAATAAATGATTTGAAAGATCAGCTAGAAGCCAAAAACTTGACGATCAAAAACCTGAAAAATAGATTGGCTGAGATGTGTGACACATGTAATGAAGTTAAGACTAAGCATGACACTAAAGTGGTTGAATTACTTACTGATAATGAGACTTTGAAAAAGCAATGTAAAAACCTGTGTGATTCAATCAAAGAAACGAAATATAAGTTTATAGAACAGACAACTTCTTTGATTGCCAAAAATGATGAATTCAAAGCTCAAATTCAAGAGAATGGTTTCACAATCACTGCCCTCAAGAAGGAGTTGAGAAAATTAAATGGAAATTGTGTGAACACTAAATTTGCAAAACCATCAATCTTGGGAATGCCAGTTTCACAATCTCTTAGAAACCATACAGTTGTTAGACAACCAAATGCGTTTAGATCTGAACGACCAATATCTTCTAACCCTAGGTGTCCAACCCAAGTTGATGTTATACAAGTTTTGTCAAAACCAGTCACTTCACAATCTAGAATAAATGGTCGGACAGTTAGTGGTCGTTCTAAGGCTCAATAACATAAGTCTATGGCTATGGATGTAAATGCTCATGCTAAGGTTCAACTCCCTAAGACTAGAAACCACATCAGGCCCGTAGGACCATAGAGTCATGCTCAGAAACGTAGTAGGAAGATTGCTGTAGGACTTAGAAAGACTCCCATCAGGCATTCTACTGAGTATGAGAAATCTAACTCTCCTAGATCTTGCCTTAAATGTTTACCGACGGGTAGAATCTTTAAGATGGTTGGTCTTAGATGGTTACCTACTAGTACAGATGGCATTTCAAAGATTGACTGTGAAACGTGTGAAACTCCAAAAAATCTGGATGCCGATGTCACTAACCCATATAAAAGCATGCAAAATCGTCATGTTAGTGCAGGGAATCCACATTCTCGTGCAGGTACATCTAACATTTACTCCAAGGGAAAACTCAGAGTGTGGCGGCCAAAAGGACTGAAATCTCCTAACCTGAGGGTTCAGGAAACTCAACAGTGATGAACATGCATAATGATTTCTGAACAAATCAGTTCAGGACTCGTGTCACAATAGTCTATCTTGGGAAGAATATTGATGGTTATTCTTCATGTATCCTTTGTATTTATATTAAATCAAAATATAGAATAGGAATACATATCTAAATTGTAAATAGATAGATATAATACCAACAAAAACCATAAAAAATCGAAAAATACCAAAAATAGTTGCTCTAGGCATGTCTTATGTTTATCGATAACATTTACGGTCTTAGAAATGTCATTCAATAATGACACGGGACTTTAAATGAAGCTCGAGCAGAAGTTCAAATGAATTGTTAAAACATGTTTCAATGGCTTGCTATTACTTCATATAGCAACCCGCGATGCATTATTATGGGGAAAGCATGTCGCCTTAAAAATGGTTGCTCCTCCAACTGGGTGATGTTCACCTGGGCATGGATTACTTTATATCTATGTTTCTTCGATCTGATGTACGTTTCATTGCATCATTTCTTGTGTAAGAAGAGAAATATTCTTTGCCACCACAAATACTTTTCCGTCTATGATTCTTCAGGAAAGTATTTGTGCTTCACATACTGACTCATGTGCGCTAATAAAATTTTCATTCTCAATCAACGACTCGGTATTCTAATTTGTAATCAGGTCATTGTTTGAGGGGGAGAGTTGTTTTTCAAAACTTGTGACAATTTGGGTCCATTGCTGAGTAGTGTGCCAATTTAGTGTTACCTCCAATCAAGGTCATGTGCATTATGTACATGCTGAATAGGGACTTATATGCATATGGGTAACTTTATATGCATACATAAGGATCAAGTATGCCTTTATTGTTTGTTAACACTCAACTTAGAAAAGATAGGGACTAAATCTGCCTATTTCAGGAAATTGGCCACTAGGGTATAAATTAAACATTTTACGATTTGACCTAGTCATAACTTCCATTTCCAGTCAAACCTCTAGTCAAATTGTACTATTCATCTTCTCCCTAAAATCTTGCGATTTGCTTGACTTGTCTTGGAATCTTTGGAATCTCTGCCTAGGTATCAAATGAGTTTCGATTAAATCAGTAGGTTATCCTAATTAACGTGGCCTGACCCTAATCCATCTCATTTATTTTCTAGGTTGCCCAGTCGATTCGTTTTCAAGAATCTTGGTTAGTGTTTGTTTTTGTTGTTTGTTTAATGGGATTTGCTCGGAATAGCGTAGTGATGCACTGTTATAAATTTCATGCTTCCTCTTTCATACTTGCATGTGCCAGATTGATTTTTAGAATGAATGGTGACTCGATAAAGTCAAAATCATGCGTGGGTTTGTATTTTCATAGGATATGTTAGTATCTTGGTGTTAGTTCTTAATGTAGTGTTGTGTGAATATTATGATGTTGTGTTTTGGTGACATACCTATTTGGATTTACTTGCGTGGATACATAATTGTTGTGTGTTGCTAGTTAAGGTTGTAGTAGTTGTATTGATTATGTGTTTCTTGAATGCGATTTGGTGGCTGTGTATTTATGGTTAATTTGTTTAAATGTCTGGTTGTGATCTGCTCAGATGTTCTTGATTGCGATTTGCCTGTACAAGGTTCTTGGTTGCGATTTGAGATGTTGGTAGTTGATTCTTGGTTGCGATTTGATATTGTTTATTCTGTGATTTGACATGTTGAGTGTAAACTGCAATTTGGCAGGTGTGATTTGATGTCTCACCTAAAAGTGAAAAAGTAAACTGTCAGTTACTGTTTTTGTCTTTTTGTGTCTTGCGATTTGATAGTTGCGATTTGATGTCTCAGTCTTAATTGCGGTTTGATGTCTCAGTCTTAATTTCGATTTGAGTATTTAAATTAAGTTGCGATTTGATGATCAAAAGTCTTTTGATTGCGATTTGAATACTTTTGCTCTTTTGCGATTTGACTATCTCAAGTTGCGATTTGACTGTCTCAAGTTGTGATTTGAATAAAATATTGCTTTGTACCTATCAAATCGCAACATCTGTGAGTGGATTATTTTTGAATACTTTATTGTCTGTGAGTTGATTGATGTGTGTCAGGAATGAAATTTGATTATAATATTAGGGTCAAATCGCAAAGTCTGCGATTTGGTTTAGAAACAATTTTATATTCAAATTGTGGTACCACCAGTGTTGCGATTTGCCCATATCTGGTTGTGATTTGAATATTTACGTATTGCAGTTTGACCTAATGACTGATTGTTGCGATTTGAGTAATATTGCGATTTGATCACCTGAATGCTTGCGATTAGAATATTGCAATATGTGTTGCGATTTGATATTATACTTGATTGTTGCGATTTGTGTTCTTTGCGATTTGACCCTTAGATTGATTACGACTTGACTGTTGCGATTTGGATTAGAGTGGTTGAGTATCATACAAGTCCATTATCTTGTCTAATGTCAATTCCTGCATGTTTTACACTATGAGCATTCGGTTGTCAAATCATTATTCAATCTATGACTGACTATGACTCAATGTGTGCTTCCTGCTTCTAAACTGTGATCTAACCTCGAGCATTGGCTCTTGTCTAACATTGCATCTGTATGTTTGCTGCCCTGTGAATGTGTGTGTGCAGATTCAATGGCTGATACTAATGTCAACGTTCCTACTGTGCAAGCACCTGTGGTCCCACCTCCCGTTCGTTCAGATGAACAAATCTTACCACGTGACAGATGGATTCCTATTGGAAGGAGCAATTGCTATTTAGATATGGAGAAGTCTCAACCTGTAACACCCCCGTTTTTGATATTCGCAACGGAAATATAAGTTGGGGTGCTACTTCACAGTTCACAGTCATGATGATAGAAAACGACTCAAAAAGAGACGTTTTTAGATAAAATTGTTATCATTCATTTATATCAGAGTTACAATATTCAGGTCCCAGCAGGAGTTTTCCAAAATACATTAACAAAAATATGTTATTTATGGAATGATAACAAATTAGATAGTCCACAGCCATTCCCGTGCCAAGCCATGCCTCCAATTACCTGAGAATACATGCTAAAATGTCAACATAAAGTTGGTGAGTTCATAAAGTTTGTGAATGAAAATAGTCCGTTTCAGGTGTTCAGAAATATGTTCGTTCTAGTTGTTCAGAAATATATTCGTTTCAGTTGTTCAGAAATACGTTCATTCAGTTGTTCAGGAATACGTTCGTTAAGTTCAGTTGGAAATCATTTAAACACAAGATTAAGTGTAATAATTGCCACACATACAATTATTAAGGGAAAGATGTATTTTTATCGCACTAAGTCTCATGGCACGCAAAACATTAACAGAACATCAACAGTCATGAGCTAATGATGTATTAATTACCCCATAATTAAATGTAGGTAACCTTGCCCCCGGGTAGGAGATAGCCACATCTCTTTATTCACTTCAAATATAATGCTTTGGGTTACGTTACGGTAACGCAAAGGGGTTATCAGCCCAATAGATCTATCCACAATATTCGCGCTCACCCGCAGGTGATTAGAGGTCCATGATGGGAGGTCTTTTTGGCTTAAGGTAACTTAGCATAGGCAATAAAAATAAGAGTAACATTCGATGAAATTACTTGTGTTTAATACGGGAAAAGTTCAATAGTGATTCATAAATCATATAAAGCAAACAGTGTTTGTAAATGGTATGAGCATGTATCTCCCAAAAAGAGTTCAAAATATGAAAAGAGGGGCTATGAAACTCACCTTAGCAATCTGGATGGAAAACAAAATGAAAGAAAGTTGATAAACGTCTCCGGTCAAGAAACCTGGGTTGTTATGCCAATTTCAGTAATCATTTTCAGATGATTATATGTTCGTTTGTTTATTTCGTTTCGTTATATATATCTTTCGTTCGTTTGTTTGTTAAAGATATCTTGCATCCGTTTAATATATCACTTGTTAGTTCGTTGATCCATCATATCTTGTGTTCGTTCGTTATCGAAATAAATGTATTACGTTAATATTAGATTGGAAAATAAAAATAGAAGTGATAAAAATAATGGTTATGAAAAGTTACGCTTTAATCCCTAAGGTTTGGTCAATTGACAGTTTATACCCTGAACTTTTGGAAAATGACAACTTTTACCCTTCAGTTTCAAAAATAACACTTTCACCCCTTTTTATTTGTTATTGACAAAAATAGTCCTTGATATAAATTATTTACAAAACCGGCCCATATGACTCTAATTAGTTAAAAATAAAACATATGAAATAAGCGACATGGCTAGAGTTTTGAGATTAAATAACTTTGTGAATAATAAATCATTTTACGTGTTCTCAGTTCCTATGTGTAGCTAGCCAGGTCGTCTTTGAATATACTAAGTTTCGTATTTTATGGAAATCATTTGTTACCCCAATTAATTTGTTAAAGTCGATCGAGTGGAATGAAAATGAGACATGATTTTAAAATAAAATCTGAAAAATAGTTTTATAAGCAAGCGATGGGGGAAACTTTGGAGGTAAATAACTGTTAGATGGCTCGATCATTTTGTAAAATTCTTCGTTTCTAAAATAAGTTCACTAGGTGATCTTAAAACAAACAAAGTTTCATAATTTTTGAAGTTAGTTTGATGGTCGAAAAATATGTCCAAAGTTAGTCGACTAGACCAAGTTTTTAAATAAAACTGAAAAATAAGTTTGAGGCCTAGTGATAGACCGCACTTTGAACACCAATAACTTTTAACTCGTTAGATCATTTTTCAAAATTCTTTCTTCCTAAATTAATTTAGCTATATGAACTTTAATATGCCAAAAACTCAGAATTTCTAGTGATAAAAAAGGGGTCGAAAAATAGGTTGGAAGTTGGGCTGTTGATCGACTATTATTGAAAAAGAAATAACTAAAAATCTATTTCTATTCTTAGCGATATAGGCAAATGTTTAGGAATCGATAACTTTTAACTCAGTTAACCTTTTTATGAGATTCTTTTTCCTAAATTGAGGTAGCTGGGTGAACTTTATATTCACCAAAAACTAGATTTTATAAAGATCATTAGAGGGTCGGTTTTTAGATTGAAAGTTGGGCATTGGGGCTAGTTTTCTGCTCGATATAAAGCAGAAAAACAAACCCGATTGGGTTTTAAGTTTTCTAAAACATTTGTAACTAACTTTTTATGTATAATATGATTATGTTTGTTATATTTTAACATGTTTCATTAATATTTGATTGGGTTTAACAAAATTTCGTATGGTTAGGGTGCATGGGGGTTTCTGTTCGAACAGACAAAAAGAAAAACAAGAATACTTAATGTTTTTTATTATGTTTCATTTTAGTGATTATGTATTATGGTTTTTAGATAATATAAAGTAAATGAAACTGAATTTAAAAGAGTTAGTAAGACTTACTTAAGGTTGGTTCAACTTAGGGTTTATGGATCGAATTTGGTTGGTGCCTTGAACCCGATTGATTTCCTCTTCTTCTAGGCGTACTAGGGTTTTATTGAGGGTATAATAGGGGCTGTGATTAGTAAGGAATGGAAATGGGATTGTTTTGGTAAGGTTTGTGTAATATGGGATATACTTAGTCGAATTTGGTGTGAGATAAAGGGTGAGTAATAGGCTACTATTTAAGGAGAGTTAATTAGGGTTTCTAGTAAGTGATAAGGAGACAAGGTAAGGGGACAAGGGCTAAGACAAACTAAAGGTTGTGCCACTTGGAAGAGGAGGGGGAAAAAGGATGTGGCCAATTTACTGCCATGTTATCTAACAATTAAGGGGGAGGGTTCTTGAACATGGAAGATGACATGTGGAAGGCTTCTTTGAAGAGAAGAGAGGAGAGGGTAAGGTGTGTGTTCATGGCTAGGTACAATGTATTTTGTGTAAGTTATATTAGTTGGAATTTAGTTGTGTTCGAACCAGGTTTTAGGGGAGGTTCGAATGAAGCTTTGGGGTGTTGTACAATGAGTTTAAGAAGTTGTATTGAAGGTTTAGGGAGGAGAACTAAATTAGTTTATGTGTTATTTTAATTTGAAAATATTTAGAATTTATATATATATGTAATATTCGAATTATATGAGAAATATGGATTGTGCTTATAAGAGTTGTACTATAGGCTTATCAGGGTTGTACTATTATTTAGAATATAGGAAAAATATAGTTTTATTAGTTTATTAAGTTATAAAAATTATTTGTTAATTTTTATTAAATTAAAAAGTAAATAAATAGGATTGTTGGTTCTTGTGCATTAGGCACTTGTACCTTGGGTTTAAAGACTTGTAAAATATGTAGTGAGTTTAGGAAAAATTAATCTTTAATAATTATGCATGAATGGTTGGTAAACTATGCTTTAAAAATAAATATAAATAGGGTTTTTATGAATATATGGTTTCTATGCATAAAAGGCTTGTACCTTAGCTTCTATGACTTGTTCAATTAATATTTTGTATAAATATTATATAAAAATTTTAGGGTTTGTGAAATGTGTACATAAAATCATAGATTTATGAATTTAGGGTTTTATCGGGAGTTAAAATGGAATTAGGGTTTCTGGTGCTTTGGTGACTTGTACAGTAGCTCAGATGAGTTGTATTTTTATGTTCTATGGTTTTTTTTTATGCTTATTTGGTGTTGTGATGAATTTAGGGTTTCACAGAATCTCTATTTAGATAATGAATGTTTTGTTGATATGCTCGTTAAGGAATTATCGTAAAATGGTAAATAGTATTTTGTAATGTTTCCATATAGTGATGTTTATGAAATAAACATTAGGTTTGTTAGGTAGGTCTGTGTGGGAGCATGTTTATCAAGGATGTGATTCACGTCACATAAGATAAGAGATACAATTAAATAAAATAAAATAAAATAAAATAAAAATTTATACGTTGAAAAAGGATAATGATTCTTTAAAGTAGTTGGTTTAAATGTGAAATTTTACGAGTGGTTACAGTATCCCCCCGTTGAAGGGAATCTCTTCCCGAGATTCGGCCTGTGTTGGTTGGAAAGTTGAGAAAAATGATGTATAGAGACAGCTAGGTTCAGATTTCTAACCTATTCAGATAGTAAACGCGATAAAGGAAAATCGTACAATGATTTTATCTAGGATAAGAGTTTGATATGCTTAAAATGCCTTAAGTTAAAAATAATATTATCTAAAATATTATCTTATTCTTAGGTCTCACTGCTAATCCTTGGTTTTCCGTTTGATACCTAAGGGAAGGAGGTTTGGTCAGTCTTATCTCTACTGGATGAGCTAAATTTGAATGTTTTGCCACCTAGTAAATCACTGTGCAACGGTCAGATTCTTAAAGTTCAAGGAATAGTGATTCCAACGGTCGAAATAACGGCCATATTTTCACCTATAAATACCTCATTTCTAATCCTCATTCTTTCACCACCAAATTCCTTTCTAAAAACCTCAAAAATGCCGCACCTTGTCACATTTTTAGCCATCGTCTACGTGGTCCTTGCGGTTTCCTATTTGGCTTATGTACCCAACGAATATCATGCCTTTCTAGTTTGCATTCTAGCAATCATTATGCCTATTGTGGTCTTTGCTATCGGAGTCGACAACATTTGGGGGTAAGGGTTTTTTTTTTTTTTTTTTTTTCCTAGGTAATCCTCAAAATTCTTAGTTATTCTTATGCCTAGTTTCTATTCTTGTAGGATAATCAAGGTTATTCATCCGGTTGTGGCTCTAGCGATTGTATTGTTGGTGGCTATCCTCATATTTATGGCGGGTCAACCTATTGAAGAATCTATTCCTTATTTTGTAACCTTAGTACTTCCGTTCTTAATCATTTCTCTATGTATGAACTTCCGAGGTTACGAATAAAATCTTAGGGTTTTCTATCCACAATGTTGTCGAATTCCTATCTTAGAGATGATGGGTAGTAGATGTAGACTTTTGTTGCATTAAATCAAAATAATAGTTTATAAACAATTTGTTTTGTTTCAATACTTTGCTTTTGAATGAAAATTAGTAGTAGAAAATCTGAAAATATAACTGTCCAATTCACTACATAATTCTTCCTAAATTATACATAGTTGATCAGGTTATGTATAATTGAGGACCAAATGATGTGATGTTTGGTTCAGTCACTGTGATATTTATTCTTTTTCAAAAAGTTTTAGATGGTGTTCAATGCTTTATTTCTGTAAAATAACTTCATAAAAAAATTTCAAAAGAGTAGGAAAATTTCAGTCCACACTACAGTGATGAGTTAGGGATTTCTTAAGGTATTAATGGGATAACCTTAAAATAAATCTTAGAGTTTTCTAGGGTTCTACTAGGCATGTCTATGAATAGAGTATGGAGGAATAGAATAGATATCGAAACTAAACGCAGATTGAAATTATGACGGAATTGTTACGAGATAGAGATTTCATAGAGTAGAAAAATAATTTATTTAGATTACATCCATCGTAACTAAGGAGTATCTGAAAGGAAAATACAACTTAAAGAGTTCTAACCTCAATTTATTCATTACTTCAGGGATTCAAGCTTAAAGGTCATACTAGGATAGAGTTGGGATTCCTTAATAAGTTCTAGTTTTCTTCCGCATCAGTCTTAGTCTTCCAGTCGGGTTTGAAGCTTGGGCATTCTTTCCTATAATGTCCTTTTCCTTTCCATTTTCCACACTTGATAGAACAAATTCCATAATGATGTAACTTACATCGTTGACATAGAGGTCGTTTTCCATTATAACCAGTTTTATGAGCAGGCGTGACGATGTAGTTTCTACCAACTTCCTGCCTACAAACTTGTTGGCGATGGTAGTTGCTACAATCTTGAAGATGCTTGTGATGGCAGACGGGGCAGTGAGTAGGGATGATGGTTTCTATCTCATTGTGTTTTCGCTTTTGGTTATTTTGTTAAATTCCTAGGGTATGGGTAGTGGTAGGTTTAGTTATTCCTTCTGGGTTTTTGTTATGAACTGGTCTACAACCAGTAAAACTTTTAGGGGTACAAGGCACATTCATCTTCTTCTTTCCTGTTGCCTTCTTACTGCTTCCTAAACGAGCCTTTGTAGTCACCTCGAGCACTGCTGCAATGAGGTTGATTACCAACTTCTGGATAACTTCGGGAGTCATTGGCGCGGTTAATAAGGGTATGGTATTTTTCATGTCGACTTTCTTCTGCTAATGTTACAAGAAATATGAATTTTAGAATTCCAGTTATGACCATGATAGAATAATAAAGAAATTATTCCCAATGAATGGTCATAATGTGAAGTTATGTCCAATTGAAAATCAATTAATCACGATATGTCCGGTTAAATATCGTAGATAAATGATTAATCTCTTGGTATAACTGCTAAGGAATTAACTAATTCACTTGCATTTCAGCAACTTTCTCTTCATTCATCAAGGTTTCTTCTGAAATTTTATCTTAGGAGGGTTCTATGGTTATGACCTAGTTATGGTAGGTTGACTAGGTTCAGGAGGAAAAAGATAAGTGACACTTATTGGGCTCTAGGTATAGTCTAATTTATACAGAATCATTTGTCTATTAAAGATAATGAACAAAGGATAAGGTTTTTGGGAAAGTCATTACATATATGCACAACATTATTGTAAGACATGATGGAAGAAGAATTTATTCTCAACATAAATATATAACAAAAGGAGATTTGTTATAAATTTATTAATTGATTACAAACTCTGAAGGTTTCAGGTTTATTGGAAAATACAGGAAATACCTAACCAAATACTATTTGGTCTAGTAAACACAACATTGTTACATATGAGTTTGAGATCAGCCACGTCCTTGACGTCAAAGCTTCACTTCATTCTCAAGTTGTAGTTGTGAAATTTCCATTTCTAAGAAACGCTCTTGAAATTCCTGATTCACCTTTATCTGACTGTCCAGCATAGCTTCCAAAGTGAAAATCTTCTGACCCTGGTAGATTGCCGTCTCTCTGGCCATCCATAGGGTTCTTTCAATATCTGCCACTCTACCGCGTAGTTGACTGTTTTCCTTCCTCGCATGACGGATCCTATAATCTAGGCTTTTATATTTATGTTCGTGCGTAATCTTCATCCGATCAACACTTGCTCCCAAGTCGAACACCATTCTTCTTTCATCATCGGTTCTTCTAAACAGAGTGTCGAAGTTACGGTCGTACCATTCGAAACGTAAATGTGGTAACTCTTTCAAATGTTCAGCGTGATTGTCGAGAATATTGGCGTGTTCATAAAGGAGAGTCCACATGGGATCTTGAGAATTCATATTAGGATCAGGGGAATTAGGTGTAGATATAGCATCTGGGAAGTTTAGTATTGGGGTTTCGGGAGTATTAGGTTCTAGTGGATTTGATTCAACATCTTTCTGAATTGTTTCTTGGCGTGAATTTTGTCCAACCTTAAATGTTGTTGGGCAACCAACAAACTTTTCATCGGATGTGGTTTTCTTAAGAGGGTGAGTAGGTGATGTACTAATAGTACGGAAAGCTGTTTCGTTAAGTTCGGGAGTTTCGGGGAACATGATACTGTAGTAACCCGCAAATAGTGATAATAAGCAATTTGAAATTTGAAAATAAAGCTAATCAAATAGTTATCAGATGGGGGATTATTAATGCCAAATAATCACAATAAAGGATGTTCTAAATGCTGAAACATACCGGCACGGAAGGCGTAGGACTTGATGGTGTAATTTTGTTTATTTTTGAAAACGCGGTTATAGTCCAATGTTTGAAAACATTTGGTTCTCTATAACCATGAGCTCTGATACCACTCTGTAACACCCCCGTTTTTGATATTCGCAGCGGAAATATAAGTTGGGGTGCTACTTCACAGTTCACAGTCATGATGATAGAAAACGACTCAAAAAGAGACGTTTTTAGATAAAATTGTTATCATTCATTTATATCAGAGTTACAATATTCTGGTCCCAGCAGGAGGTTTCCAAAATACATTAATAAAAATATGTTATTTATGGAATGATAACAAATTAGACAGTCCACAGCCATTCCCGTGCCAAGCCATGCCTCCAATTACCTGAGAATACATGCTAAAATGTCAACATAAAGTTGGTGAGTTCATAAAGTTTGTAAATGAAAATAGTCCGTTTCAGTTTTTCAGAAATATGTTCGTTCCAGTTGTTCAGATATATATTCGTTTCAGTTGTTCAGAAATACGTTCGTTAAGTTCAGTTAGAAATCATTTAAACACAAGATTAAGTGTAATAATTGCCACACATACAATTATTAAGGGAAAGATGTATTTTTATCGCACTAAGTCTCATGGCACGCAAAACATTAACAGAACATCAACAGTCATGAGCTAATGATGTATTAATTACCCCATAATTAAATGTAAGTAACCTTGCCCCCGGGTAGGAGATAGCCACATCTCTTTATTCACTTCAAATATAATGCTTTGGGTTACGTTACGGTAACGCAAAGGGGTTGTCAGCCCAATAGATCTATCCACAATATTCGCGCTCACCCGCAGGTGATTAGAGGTCCATGATGGGAGGTCTTTTTGGCTTAAGGTAACTTAGCATAGGCAATAAAAATAAGAGTAACGTTCGATGAAATTACTTGTGTTTAATACGGGAAAAGTTCAATAGTGATTCATAAATCATATAAAGCAAACTGTGTTTGTAAATGGTATGAGCATTTATCTCCCGAAAAAGAGTTCAAAATATGAAAAGAGGGGCTATGAAACTCTCCTTAGCAATCTGGATGGAAAACAAAATGAAAGAAAGTTGATAAACGTCTCCGGTCAAGAAACCTGGGTTGTTATGCCAATTTCAGTAATCATTTTCAGATGATTATATGTTCGTTTGTTTATTTCGTTTCGTTATATATATCTTTCGTTCGTTTGTTTGTTAAAGATATCTTGCGTCCGTTTAATATATCACTTGTTCGTTCGTTGATCCATCATATCTTGTGTTCGTTCATTATCGAAATAAATGTATTACGTTAATATTAGATTGGAAAATAAAAATAGAAGTGATAAAAATAATGGTTATGAAAAGTTACGCTTTAATCCCTAAGGTTTGGTCAATTGACAGTTTGTACCCTGAACTTTTGGAAAATGACAACTTTTACCCTTCAGTTTCAAAAATAACACTTTCACCCCTTTTTATTTGTTATTGACAAGAATAGTCCTTGATATAAATTATTTACAAAACCGGCCCATAAGACTCTAATATATAAAAATAAAACATATGAAATAAGCGAGATGGCTAGAGTTTTGAGATTAAATAACTTTGTGTATAATAAATCATTTTACGTGTTCAAAGTTCCTATGTGTAGCTAGCCAGGTCGTCTTTGAATATACTAAGTTTCGTATTTTATGGAAATCATTTGTTACCCGAATTAATTTGTTAAAGTCGATCGAGTGGAATGAAAATGAGACATGGTTTTAAAATAAAATCTAAAAAATAGTTTTATAAGCTAGCGATGGGGGAAACTTTGGAGGTAAATAACTGTTAGATAGCTCGATCATTTTGTAAAATTTTTCTTTCTAAAATAAGTTTACTAGGTGATCTTAAAACATACCAAGTTTCATAATTTTTGAAGTTAGTTTGATGGTCGAAAAATATATCCAAAGTCAGTCGACTAGACCAAGTTTTTAAATAAAACTGAAAAATAATTTTGAGGCCTAGATATAGACCGCACTTTGAACACCAATAACTTTTAACTCGTTAGATCATTTTTCAAAATTCTTTCTTCCTAAATTAACTTAGCTATATGACCTTTAATATGCCAAAAACTCAGAATTTCTAGTGATCAAAAAGGGGTCGAAAAATAGGTTGGAAGTTGGGCTGTTGATCGACTATTATTGAAAAAGAATTAACTGAAAATCTATTTCTATTCTTAGCGATATAGGCAAATGTTTAGGAATCGATAACTTTTAACTCAGTTAACCTTTTTATGAGATTCTTTTTCCTAAATTGAGGTAGCTGGGTGAACTTTATATTCACCAAAAACCAGATTTTATAAAGATTGTTAGAAGGTCGGTTTTTAGATTGAAAGTTGGGCGTTGGGGCTAGTTTTCTGCTCGATATAAAGCAGAAAAACAAACCCGATTGGGTTTTAAGTTTTCTAAAACATTTGTAACTAACTTTTTATGTATAATATGATTATGTTTGTTATATTTTAACATGTTTCATTAATCTTTGATTGGTTTTAACAAAATTTCGTATGGTTAGGGTGCATGGGGGTTTCTGTTCGTACAGAAAAAAAGAAAAACAAGAATACTTAATGTTTTTGATTATGTTTCATTTTAGTGATTATGTATTATGGTCTTTAGATAATATAAAGTAAATGAAACTGAATTTAAAAGAGTTAGTAAGACTTACTTAAGGTTGGTTCAACTTAGGGTTTATGGATCGAATTTGGTTGGTGCCTTGAACCCGATTGATTTCCTCTTCTTCTAGGCATACTAAGGTTTTAATGAGGGTATAATAGGGGCTGTGATTAGTAAGGAATGGAAATGGGATTGTTTTGGTAAGGTTTGTGTAATATGGGATATACTTAGTCGAATTTGGTGTGAGATAAAGGGTGAGTAATAGGCTGCTATTTAAGGAGAGTTAATTAGGGTTTCTAGTAAGTGATAAGGAGACAAGGTAAGGGGACAAGGGCTGAGACAAACTGAAGGTTGTGCCACTTGGAAGAGGAGGGGGAAAAAGAATGTGGCCAATTTACAGCCATGTTATCTAACAGTTATGGGGGAGGGTTCTTGAACATGGAAGATGACATGTGGAAGGCTTCTTTGAAGAGAAGAGAGGAGAGGGTAAGGTGTGTGTTCATGGCTAGGTACAATGTATTTTGTGTAAGTTATATTAGTTGGAATTTAGTTATGTTCGAACCAGGTTTTAGGGGAGGGTCGAATGAAGCTTTGGGGTGTTGTACAATGAGTTTAAGAAGTTGTATTGAAGGTTTAGGTAGGAGAACTAAATTAGTTTATCTGTTTGTTTAATTTGAAAATACTTAGAATTTATATATATATGTAATATTCGAATTATATGAGAAATATGGATTGTGCTTATAAGAGTTGCACTATAGGCTTATTAGGGTTGTACTATTATTTAGAATATAGGAAAAATATAGTTTTATTAGTTTATTAAGTTATAAAAATTATTTGTTAATTTTTATTAAATTAAAAAGTAAATAAATAGGATTTTTGGTTCTTGTGCATTAGGCACTTGTACCTTGGGTTTAAAGACTTGTAAAAATATTTAGTGAGTTTAGGAAAAATTAATCTTTAATAATTATGCATGAATGGTTGGTAAACTATGCTTTAAAAATAAATATAAATAGGGTTTTTAGTACCTTAGCTTACATGACTTGTACATTTAATATTTTGTAAAAATATTATATAAATAATTTAGGGTTTGTGAAATTTGTACATGAAATCATAGATTTATGAATTTAGGGTTTTATCGGGAGTTAAAATGGAATTAGGGTTTCTGGTGCTTTGGTGACTTGTACAGTAGCTCAGATGAGTTGTATTTTTATGTTCTATGGTTTTGTTATTCATATTTGGTGTTGTGATGAATTTAGGGTTTCACAGAATCTCGATTTAGATAATAATGTTTTTTTGATATGCTCGTTAAGGAATTATCGTAAAATGGTAAATGGTATTTTGTAATGTTTCCATATAGTGATGTTTATGAAATAAACATTAGATTTGTTAGCCAAGTCTGTGTGGGAGCACGTTTATCAAGGATGTGAGTCACGTCACATAAGATAAGAGATAAATTAAATAAAAAAAAATTATACGGGGAAAAAGGATAATAATTCTATAAAGTAGTTGGTTTAAATGTGAAATTTTACGAGTGGTTACACAACCAAATCCTATCTCCAAAATAGCGGTAGACATTCTGAAGGAAACTACGTTCTTCAGTGCATTCACAGCATGCTCTGCTATTCCCGCCATATACATTCAGCAATTTTGGGACACTGTGAGTGTTAACAGAGACACTGGTTGCTACCGTTGTCAATTAGACGAACAGTGGCTTGAGATTACCAAAGACACCCTTAGAGAAGCACTACACATCTCACTGATCATTGCAAACAAACCCTGTGCTCCACCACCTCCACCCGATGAACTCATCAACTTCATTAATGATCTGGGCTACCCCACAACAGTCAACACATTATCTTCCGTAATCACTAATGAAATGTATCAACCTTGGATGGCAATCATCACAATCATCAACACGTGTCTTACTGGAAAAACATCAAGGTATGAAAGGCCAAGAGCCCAGTGTTACAAATTCTATGGGGAATCGTTAAGAGAGCCACAATTGACTTTGCCGAAAGGATCTGGGAGGAATTCATTCACTCTATTCACACATTCCTTGAGGACAAGATGAAACTATCCTTACATCAGGCGAGCAAGAAATCAGTCAAGAAACTGCTGATTCCGAGCATCAGATTCACAAAGATAATAATTCATCATCTTCATTCCCTTCACAAGTTTCATCCAAGGTCTGATTCTCCTCTCCACCTGCCATCTGAAGAACATGTTCTTGGAAACATTAAGTTCTCTGCCAATGGAACCAAACAAGAAATCTTTGGGATGATTATACCTGAATCTCTCATCTCAGATAATATTCGACATGCGTCTTATTATCAGGATTATTTGAATAGAGTGGAGATATATCAAAAGGTTCTTGCTGATAAGCTAGGTGGTGATGCTGGATCCCCTGCATTAAAATCTCAGAAAGAAATCAAGCAAAGCCAACCTAAATCTAAGAAGAGAAAGGATGCATCCCCTGTAGTTGATGCTCCTAAGGAAGGTAAGAAAATCAAAAGGAGTGATGCACGTAAGAAACAGGGATCCAAGAGATGGAAATTGAAAGGACAAGCTGATGACGAAGAAGTTCCAATATCTGAACCAACTCTGAGGGATGAAGATGATGTTGACCTTCAAAAGGCTCTGGAACTTAGTACCCAAGAATTCGCAGAGACGGTGGGACACACTACTAAAGGTGTGATCCTCAGAGAAACAGATGCCGGGAGACGTCAACCTTTGCCTGTAGTGGAAGGAAAAGGAAAGGGGGTTGTCTCTGCAGAACTAGCTGCTCAAACTCTTCTGGATATCTCATCCCCACCATCCAAGTCAACCACCACACAGTTCATTCTTAAGAAACGGGAATCTGAACCCTCAACTACCGTTGAATCATCTGAAGTTGAAAAGGAAAGATCTCCGAGTTTGGAACTCAATGTAGATTCGAGTGATACAGAATCTGATGAGTTAGTAACTAAGGAGAAAAATGTTGAGATGAATGTTGAGCAGGCTGAGATGATGCAGGACTAGAGCCAGACAATGCTGAGAAAGAAAGACAGATTCTTGAAAGGGCATTTACATCGGATCCTTCACATGAATCAATGCACGATGAGTTTGTATCTACGGCTTACCCAGCTGTTCAAGAAAATCTAAGTTGAAAGTCGATGATCAGACACACTTGGAAGAACCAACTAGCTCTACGGGTACTCTGTCTTCTTTCAAGAACCTTGAACAAGACCCTGCTTTTAGAGATCAGTTCATCAAAGACCGACCTACGGATACTGAGACAGAAAAGACAAATGATGAAAAAGAGGTTGTGTCAATGGCATCGGTCCCTATTGAACAAGATACATCTGCCCTCCAAACAATGGCTATTCCAATACCTTCCACAACACCAACAATAACTATCCACTCACCTAAAACAACTACAACCGCAACTGTCACGACTACAGTTCCAATCTCACCACCTCAATCCACCCTCACCAGCATAGAATCACAACTGACTACGGCCCTTGAACGTATTGCCGATCTGGAATGTCTGAATCTATCGCAAGTTGTAACTAATTACGGACGTAGGTTTTCAAAGCTGGAAAATATCAATATTGAACATAAGGCAATCATTACGGTTGATGAACATGCTAATGAAGCAGTACAATGGGCAATGGAAGCACCAATGAGAGCTCGCTTCAGAGATCTTCCCACCATTGACATGAAGGAAATTCTTCGTCAGCGAATGTATGAGACGGAACAGTACAAGGGTCATGAAGATCACAGAAAGCTATACGAAGCATTGGAAAAATCAATTGACCGCGACAACCTTGATCATCTCATGAAAGAATTGGATGAAACACGAAAAAGGAAGAACAAGAGCCTAGACAAACCCAGTATACCACCCAGATCTCCACCACATCCTCCTCCACCTCCTCCACCATCAGGGGCATCTGGAGCTGCTGGTGTTTCTGGAACCTCAGGTTCTTCCCATGGTCAACAACAACCTCATCCTTCTGCACCATCTACAGAAAAGGATCAGTCTATGCAGTCCACTGGTCCAAGCTCATCAAAAAGTGTATCATCCACTGGATATGCTGCATGGACGACTGTTGATACCAGATTCAAGCCTTCAGTCTCCTCTATTCCTGAAGAGTTTATTCTACATGAAACATCAGTTGTAGACGTCGAAGACTCGCATTCAGATGATGAAAAAGATACCGCAAATGCTCATATCCCAAAGGTAAATCCTGGCAAAGAGTGGTGCAGGGAATACTCAAGGGATGACACATCTGAAACCTCAGGTTCTGCTAGGTCCACTCCAACAAGTGAGGAAAGGAAAGCGTGGTTGATGCCATTGACCAAAGAAGAACAACCTGTTGTACCAGAACCAAACTGGTCTGTGACATCATCAGATATATATATATATATATATATATATATATATATATATATATATATATATATATATATATATATATATATATGTTCCCGATAACAACTGGGCAGCGGTCATTGCATCTCACCATGAATCTCCTCCTGAGAATTCACTGCTGGCTCAAACAGGTGATATGAGATCATTTATTGACTGGTTCTGCAAGAAGAAAGGAATCACTAAACTGAAGCCTCAAGACTTAGAAGGACCTGCGTACGAGATTGTCAAAGTCTTCCATCCTGACGTGAATCGTCTTCAATATCAAATGAAGGAATGTCACAAGCTCTTAACAGATCAAGTGGATGACAGGATTCTCACATACAATGTCAACAGGCCTCTCCCTATTGGTGGTCCACCAGGTCAAGTCACCATACAAGCTGATTTTTTCTTCAACAAAGATATGGAATACCTCCGTCTCGGTGACAAGGGTGGCAGACAAGCATTGTCAATCACCAAGATGAAGGCTGCTTATTACCCTGATGTTGTCCTGGAACAGATGGTGCCTGATCAAATGTGGATAGATGAAGAATGCAAGTATGATGTTGCTGCTTCTTATGGTATCTCTCATTGGTGGTTCTAAAAGAAATGATTCTACATCGAAAGACATTCTGCAGATGGTAATCATCGGGCAGTACGCACTCATATGAGGATCCTAACTGTTGTCAGAGTTGAGGTTCACTCCATGTATGGGTATGACTATCTGAAGAAAATAGTGCTTCGCCGGGCTGATCTTCAAGAACACTTTATTGCTGAAAGTGACTTCAAGCACTTGTTTTCGAGTGACTTTGAGGATCTCTACTTGCTAAATCTTCAAGGACACCAGAACCATCTCCCTCCTCGTGAAAATAAAATTCTCTCGGCAGCAGTTAACCTATGGATCAGGGGTCTTGTCATCAGACAGCGTGTCAGTGACTTCCAACTTGGGATTGAGAGCTATCAGACTCAACTCAATCTCACAAAACCTCGTTGGGAAGCAAAGGGTTTGGAGTACAAACACGACTACTCAGTTATCGAATCTCCAAGGGCTGTCACGTTTAGAGACAAATATGGGGTCCAGATGATCATGAGGTTCAACGAGATACACAAATTTAGCGATGGAACTCTGCGCCGGATTGATGAGGCTTTGGATTTCAGGGTGAAAGAATTCAAGATCAACCCGACTAATCCGGGGTGGAACACTAGGTTCTGGACTGAAAAGGAGGTGATGATGAGTGAAGCATTTATGCGTGCTATTGAGAGAAGGCTGAATACACGGAGGATCTTCCGGAGTCTTGAGAGCTATATTGGTGGAAGAGTTCGAGAGGGAGATTACAGACTTTTACAGAGAACCGAATGATGACATCTTCTCTGTAATAATTAGCCCTCTACCTTTTGCTGCTGTGTAACTGTGTAATATAATAAACTTTGTGCAGACCAAGTAGTGATAAATATGTGATATGTGTGTCTGTCTTACCTCCCTCTCAGCTTGAGGGGGAGCAGTGTTCCATTATCAGCACATTCTAAAACCGACCACATTTTCTTCCAAATTTTCTAACTTATTTAAATCAATTGAGATCCCAAATCTCCAATGGTTTGAAATTTTTGATAAGCTGATAAAATGTGATTTATCTTTTGGACTCATGTGTAGGCTCCCAAATATGTGCTAAACTCTTTCGTATATCGATGCACATATTGAGGGGGAGCAAATGGTTTATGATGGCTATTGTGGAAGAATACCAAAGACCGACCAATCTTAGTTTAATGTATTGGAGTTATAAGGATGGTGAGGTCAGGTATTAGTTCCCATGATCCAGCCAGAACCGGAGGGATCTTCCCAGGGACAATCCTCTAGTTAGAATAAAAGTCCTTAGGAATGATTAAAAAGGAGAAAAGTGAATAAGGGAAGAGTGCCGACTGAGATGGAGCTAGTACTGGAACAAACCCAACAAGGTGCTAGTGATGAAGTCTCGGTAAGCGCTGAAGGGATTGAAAAATGAAAAAAGAAATGTAAAGATAAAGGGTGAAAAGAAAAAAACCCTCCTTACACTTTAGGCAGAAACCGGGTCAATACATATGCTGTCAGAATCACTAAGTTGATTGCTGACATTGAAGACAAAGTATCATGGACCCAGTGATACGTGGCACAACCCTCCCTAGCCACTCAAGGTCCCTCAAAGGACTCTTGTTTCATTTGTCACAGAGATCAATACATGTCTATCGTCTCTCTCACTCTGAGTTAGATAATATTGAAAAGGTGGCAGTCCTCTCCAGCCTCCGATCACTAAATCAAAACGCACTATTGAGTCTAGAGCCAAGAGATCATCCATAAATCTCATTAGGACACATTTCCAATATGCTTGCTGTTTCATACACCGTGAAAAGCAAGAAAATATATATGAAGAGTCCTACGCATTATCCTCGTGGTATTGCCAGAACATCCGAGTGATACGTAAGTATTCACAATGAAGATGGAAATCCTGCTAGAGCCAACATCAAACAAGCATTTGGTAGGTGACATGTGAGATCCTTCATGGATCAAACTAGTGACAACTGGAAAACAACGATGGGGCGATTCAACATTTAAATCAAACTTGTTCCAGGAAATGGATTGACGGATGCTTTTAGAAAAACCTTTCAATGTGCACACCAACTGAATTTCGAGCACATTGATTGTATACATTTTCAAACAAAAGTGTTTATGACAGAAATGTGATTCAATTGATAAAACCCTCGTCATGTCGCATAAAATGTTTATCCAGAGACACGCGAGTGATTTTTTTTAATCAATTTCTCATCAACCAGTAGGTATTCAATTCACTGATTCACTCTACCGTGTTGTTTGCTTTGAGACATTCCGGTATGAGAACATGCTTCTATGACGATTCCAATGATTAATTCGCTGAATGAGTCTTTACAACAAGCTGGAAACTCCTGTCAAGGAGAATCTTCTTTAAAGGAGATTCTACCTGATCACAGGTCGGTCCTCACGGAACCGAAGGTTAATCCAACCACTCCGAACGAATGACAAAGTCATATTCGCTCTCCAACTTTATTGCTAAATGTTTTATTTCAGATTCATATAAAGCTAGTAATGGTGGTTCCTAATTCCAGTAGAGACGTGTCAATCCACACTCCATGCTAACACTTCCAATTCATTATCAAACATATCATGATTGCTGAAAGACCTACAACACAGCTTTCGCAACTCTGATGATAGCTATCATGATCCAGAAAAGTGTGAGCATGCATTCCAAAGGTCACGACTAATCACATGGAGGCAATAGCACTACAAACGGATAAGCTTGGAGATTTACGGTGGCTGATGATCTCAAAGAATGCTCAAAGATCACAACATCACATGGAAACAATACTGCAACAAGATGACATGAAGACGTATGTTGGATGATATTCTCAAGAGTTCTCAAAGATCATCCAAGACAAAATTATCAGTCATCAAAAGTTCACTGCTGAATGCACAAAGATCAATGACATTGAAGAATCAAAGACTACGAGTTATGAAGTCAAACTCATATGATAGAATGCTAGAATTCAAAATGTAATTTCCGGGGTGACCTCCCTTAGGGGGAGATTGTTAGGAATATAAATATTCATATGAAGACTCGGTCACCCCGAGTATCTATTTAGCATTTATATAGCTCGTAGTATTATTTGTATTAATTGTATTATTAGTATTAGTTTAGTTAGATTAATATTTGTGGAGTTGGGTCGGGTCTTTACCCACTGTCTGCTAACTCCACAGCCCACTAGGGGCAACTTAGCTAAAACTATAAATACCCCTTCCCATGTGTGGGAAGAGGTGGATGTTCTCATAATCTTAATCTAATATTCTTCACTTTCTCTCACTAGAACATCTCCCACTTTCTCTTTCTAAATTCTTGTGTTCGATCCATATACTAGTTAGATCATTGTGTTAAGATATCCAATATTCAACAATATCTTTCAAAAAGCTTCGCTGTAAATATTTTTTGAAAAACAAAATACAAAATTTGTAAAACCAATAAAATCAAAATACAAAAATAGAAAATTTTAAAAAATCCAAAAAAAATAGAAATTTTTCAAAAATACAAAAACAATATAAAATAAAAAAATGAAAAAATATTCATCTCACGACATGTCTCTCGTATAATCGATATTCTATACGTATCTAGAAATGTCATTCAACAATAATACGGACATGTACAGATGCTTGAGCGAGAGTCCACTATAATGTTTTCAAAAACATGTCATTTCTCAAATTTTCTCAAAAATATGGCTTTCGTATACTTAAGTACGAAACCCGGACTTTAATAATGACTTCTGATTATTTCAAATCAGGACTCGTACGTTCAAAAGATGAAATCATTTTTAAAAGTTCGAGTATAAACAAATGAAAAGATTTCAAACAGAAACTCGTTCCTCAAACATAATTCTTGAGCACCTCTTCAAGATTTTTCAAAAGATTTTTCAAAATCTTTCACATTAGTGCTCAAGGTAACTCCCTCCAAACCCTTAATTGATTTTAACATTCCTGTATGAAATATGCTTTTCACTAAGGGGGAGTTTAAATACAAAAAATGTTCCAATTTCATGCAAAACAAATCCATCTATCTCTCCAAAAGTTTTTCCATTAATCAGTTGATATCAAAAATATCACGAATATGCTATTTTTGAGGGAGATAAGACGTGATTAAAATGTGATCAAAATGTTTAAAGATTGCGGTTGAATCTTAAAAGAGCTCCACTCAGAAACAACCAACAAATTGACGAAGCTTAAATGTCAGTAGTCGAAAAGACTTGTCCCGGACGGGTAATATTTTCAAGCTAGTCTAACTAGTGATGTAAGCATGTCTCGAATAGGACTTGTCTAAGTAGATTGTACCGTCTCAAGAGACTTTCTTTGAACTTGACCAGGACGTGTAATAATTTCAAGCTAGTCTAACTAGTGATGTAAGCGTGTCTCGAATCGGTCATGTTTACTAAAAATCGATCACTTCAAAAGTGCGAACTCTACCCAACATGTGCAAATTTATCTTAAAATCACATAAGCACATATGAAGGGGGAGTATTTCAGAAAATGCAAAACTCTCGAAGTGTTAACGAAATGTGTTTTATATCCATAAACACTTTGAGAGATTTTCACACAAAAAAAAAAGGTTTTATGGCAAGTGATCGAACCTAGGATAATCATGAAGTGATAAGGTGATTATGGTTATGTTTATGTCCTATGATCCGCCAGAGTCGGAGGGATCTACCCAAGGACAAATCCAATAGATTAGAATGAGAAGTCCTTAGGTATGATTGAAAAAAGGAGTAAAGTGGTGAAAGGAGAAAGAAGGGGTTGAATAATTGAAAAGAAAAGTTTGTGAAAAGGGTGAAAAGAAATAGCCCTCCAATAAACTTAGGAACATAAAACGGGTCAATACATCTGCTATCGATTATCACAAAGATGATACCGGTATTGAAGACAAGACGTCATGGACCCAGTGACGCGCTGCACAACCCCTCCTAGCCACTCAGGTATCTCTTAAAAGATATTTGTTTCATTTCTCACGGAGAACCTTGCATAATCTATCGACCTCTCACTCCGAGATGTGTTGATATTGAAAAAGTAGGTCGTCTGCTCCATGCCTCTGACGACTAAACCCAAAATGCACTAATCGAGTCTAGAGCCATGAGATTAATCAAAAGATCTCTTAGGATACACTTCCAATAGCATACACTTGTGTTCGCCAAAAAGGACATAAGTTGTACAAGAGTCTTTACGAGATCTTCGGATCTTGCCACATACATCATGATGGTGGTTATTTGTTTCAAACGGTCTACAGTTGTGGAGTGATACTTCGGTATACTTCAGCGGCTCACCTAAATTGTGGGTATACTTCGGTATATCTTTTGTAAGCCTTCTTGAGGGTATCCAACTCAAGAACAACCTTTATAAGGATTGGAGAGGGTTTTCCCACTATGCTGTTAGTTCTCTCGAAGTCTAAACCTGTAAGTTCTAGAAATCCCGCCAAGGAAATTTCTTTCATGAATTGAATCCTTATGACGTGGGTCGTTACTTGGATCTATCCTATGTAATGATAACTATCCCTAACCGGATTTGGACGGCTGATGTGCCCGACCAAGATGAATAAAATCAAGGCATTCATCAGTATAACAATCGTAGTGGTCCAATCTCTAAGAAAAGTCCACGATGATCGATTGGTGATTTCAGCTAACATTTTATGCAGGTATTGATGATAATCCCTTGGAGAAAGATCGTACACCATCATTTCAGATATCAAACATCTTCACCTCCACATACTCATACTTATGAAGTTCATCCTCAACAAGCTCAAGTAAAGAACGTTCTAGACAAAGAGATCAAGTTAAAGACAATGAGTTACGTCAAAGTCAAAGAGCTAATCAAGAAGTAAAGAACAAGTTCATGAATCAATTGAGGAAGACATAAGTAAGAAGTTCAAAGTCTTACCAAGAAGTATGAGTATGTTGGAAAAGACGACATTGCAAACATGTGAAGATGTTGATCAAAGGCAAGAAAGATCAAAAGACGTTACTTCAAAGATCACAAAGCACGAAGGAACAAAGAATCAAGACTATTCTATGATGACACACAAAGTTCCAGACCCAGAAGACGAAAGACCTAATCACGTGGAGCATCATTCGAATGACCACCCCTTAGGGGGAGATTGTTAGCATCAAAGAAATGTAAAAAGAAGTGATGGTCATTCTCTTATTTATAACTTTGTAATGTGTCATAGAATATATAATATAATAGTTAATGAGCTCATGGATTGGACTAATCTAATAGGTTAGTATTATATGTTAAGTCATTTATGTAAAGTCCAATCCAATCCAAGCACATCCAAGGCCCATGGCAAAGCCCATGAGGCATATGAACCTAAGTATAAAAGGCACTCTTGCCTCATTTGTAAGTGTGTGCTTGAGTGTGTACGTGTGTGTGTTTTAATAAAAGTTCTCTTGTTTTTATCTCTCTTGTTTCTCTCTCTAAAATTCGACACCTACATCTCTTGCCACCATCTTTGTGCATCAATATTGTGTGATAAGGTTATAGATTTATATTTTTTCATAGATTCGTAAGCTTTACATAGCTAATGACCCATGTTATACTCCCAACTTATTCGCTTTGGCTTTGTGCATCAATATTGTGTGATAAGGTTATAGATTTATATTTTTTCATAGATTCGTAAGCTTTACATAGCTAATGACCCATGTTATACTCCCAACTTATTCGCTTTGGCTTGTGGACCATCACCGACCCCAATCTTAGTCAACTCTTGCGTAGTCAACAGTGTGAAGTTTGTCGTACACAGCCGCGATATAAAACGTACAACTCAGAACAGCGAAATTTGTTCACTTGGAGAGAAGAAATGAGAAATGTATTATGGTCGGCTAGATGAAATTATGGAGTTTGCGTATACCCAGTTCAAAGTTGTGTTGTATCGAGTTAAGTGGTTCGACTTAAGCAACAAAAATCGTAGAGTCCAATGTTTTACCACTAGAAACAACATAACACAAATTTGGGCATGTAGCTATGCATTTGAAGATCAACCTTACATTCTCGCAACACAAGCAAAACACGTCTTCTACCTTAAAGATCCTACCAGACGACCACTCCATTGTAAGGTCGTCCAAGATGTGAATCACAACACAACCTGGGATGTCATCGTGGTAGAAGACGATGATGATGTGATACATGGCAACAACTCATTTGATCTCGAACTGTCTACTAATTTGAATGATTTGGAATTTCAAACCTTGAATATCGATGGTCATTCAACATTAATTGAGGCACCACCACCACCACCAACAATCATTCCTGTTGAGGACGACGATGATTTTATTGATGATGAAGACGACGATCCTTATGATTTAGCAGCTTCTGATAATGAAGTCACAAACAATTCTGATGATGAAGTTGAAGTTGAAGTTGCGACTAATGTTGTTTATGATAGTGATTAGGATTTGGCAGATTGATCTTAAATTGTACCTTGTAAAATGACACTTATTTGAATGAAATTATTATGGATTGTTTAAATGCGTATATTTATTTGAATATGTATGTATCTGGATGTGTGCATGCTTATGTTAATTTGTTCATGAATTTCTATATGTTATTCAACTTGTACTTTTACAGATGGCAGCAGCAGTCGCACGCGGTCATGTTGGTGATGGTGCCGGTGACCCACCACCTCACCCACGCAGACTTGAGAGCAGTTGTCGTGGTAAGAATCTATGGATTATTTTAAAAGAAACTTAAACTTGATCATTTGTATTTGGTTACTTGTTATTTTATGACGTATTTTCACTCACTTTAGTTTGTAGGATAACGACCCCGAAGGGGCAGGGGCAGTGGAGGTAGGGATGGCGGTGGCAGGACGGGTGTGCGCAAAGCCACCAAGAACGTAGCCCTCAAGAATGTCGTGCGTGATTTCGGCCAGTAGCCTATTGACTTTGACTTTAATGATTAAGGGAAAATCACTCATGTCTTCGACAATGCTAAGTGGTTTAGACTACGTTGGTGAGTTGATTAGGGAGTTCCCGATGTGCTATGATTCTTGGCACAAAATCGAAACCGAAAAGAAGGCGCATATCCTTCCTCGACAAGGGGTCAGTTATTTCATTTTCCTTTTATATTGTTTTGTTATCGTGTTTATATATTTTAATGTGTATATTTATTAAAAAAAAAAAAATTATCTATATATATTATATCTATTATACATTTATGGCACGACCTGCCTGGAAATCTTTTGCTACCCGCTTGAGCCCAGGTTTGGGTTACGCATTGGGTTGCTGTTGGGTCATCCACCTCTTGACCTTCACTCACATACCCTTCTTTTCCTTGAGATCCGGAATGGTTAATTCCGATATCTTTACCCGACGGTTATTTTGCGTTTTCCGATCCAAGTTTATAGGTTATTTTCCAGCTACAGGGATTTGTGAGGGGAACTAGAGTGGTTTGAATAGTGTGTTTATAAATTTTTAAAATTTGTGGTTCTTTTTAGGCCATTTGTTTTTGCTACAGTTATTAGGTTTCTTATATCCACACTTTTGGATCTAATGTATATGTTCTGCTTTTTTTCCGATAAAAAAATGGGTGCTTTGATTGTGTGGGAAAAACGTTTCCAGGCACTCATTGTAGGTTCTGTTTTTTTATTATGTTTTGTTGTTTGCGTTGTTGTTGTTAATTATAGAGCTGTTGTATCTACAGTTAGTGGTTTCGTGTAGGTCTGCCAATAGCTTTTGTGATCGAACTCATTATAGATCCGGTTGTTTGGTTATGTTTAGCTTTTTGGTTGTTGTTGTAGTTAGTGGTTTGGTTATATCCACACTTTTGGATCTGGTCTAGGTCTAGCAATAGCTTTTGTGATCGAACTCATTATAGATCTGGTTCTTTAGTTATGTTTAGCTTTTTGGTTGTTGTTGTTGTTAATTTCATCAGTTGATGTTTAACCTTTTGCTGCATATTATTTTTTTATCGTTCGGTTGTTGCTATTGTTGTGATAAATGGTATTATTTCTCTGTTGCAGGCGTTTAGTGGAATTTTTTTATGTGCATAATTGGTTGTGTTACGATATTTGCTTGCTATTTTGCATGCTTTGATGTATTTGCGGATTGGTTTTGTAATACCTGAAATTCAGATAAAAATATGTTTGTTGCTGGTAATGATTAATTATAAAGCGGTAGATGGTGTTATTTCTGGCTTGAAACTGTAGGTGGTATTTTTTGTTTGCAATAATTATTTAATTGTTGTCATATTTAACTGTGTTGGTGTGTTGCTTTTTTTGTTGGCCGCATTGTTTTTTCTTTGGCGTTGTTTGTTGATTTGTTGCTTCATGTTTTGCGCTGTGTTGTTGTTTTATGACACAGGTTGTGCTTTATTTATTTATTTTTTTCCTTTTTTTTTTAAATTACAGTTGTTGGTCATTGGAGGTCTGGACATTATCTTGCGAGGGCAAGAACTGGATGGCATGATAAAGCATTTGCTATTATGCAACCAGCTTTCTATGCAACCCTGATGAAGTTTCGACCTCTTTGTGCTGGACTGTTATTTGGTTAGTGGTTTGCAGACATGTTTGTGTAGGTGGTCCACAAACATGTTTGAATCCATATTGTCTGCTAGCAGCTGCTGCTAAAAGTTCCTATTTTTAGAAAAGACTAATGTTGCTTGGTGAGCTGACTTTTTTATTTTCATTTAGACTTCTTCCTTTGAATATTCCTTGGTTTCGACTGCTGTTGTGATGACAACCTTGCTGTTGCTCCATAGTATAGTTAATTGTTGATGTTGCTTTCTTTGTGTTACTGTTGTATTTGATTATCAATATTATTTTTGTCATTATTGTTATTGTTTTTGCTTTGAGTGGTTTGGTTATATCCACACTTTTGGATCTGGTCTAGGTCTGGCAATAGCTTTTGTGATCGAACTCATTATAGATCCGGTTCTTTAGTTATGTTTAGCTTTTTCGTTGTTGTTGTTGTTAATTTCATCAGTTGATGTTTAACCTTTTGCTGCATATTATTTTTTTATCGTTCGGTTGTTGGTATTTTTGTGATAAATGGTATTATTTCTCTGTTGCAGGCGTTTAGTGGAATTTTTTTATGTGCATAATTGGTTGTGTTACGATATTTGCTTGCTATTTTGCATGCTTTGATGTGTTTGCGGATTGGTTTTTAAAAATGTGTTTGTTGCTGGTAATGATTAATTATAAAGCGGTAGATGGTGTTATTTCTGGCTTGAAACTGTAGGTGGTATTTTTTGTTTGCAATTATTATTTATTTGTTTGTCATATTTTTTTCTGTGGCGTTGTTTGTTGATTTGCTACTTCATGTTTTGTGCTGTGTTGTTGTTTTATGACACAGGTTGTGCTTTATTTAATTTTTTTTCATTTTTTTTTAAATTACAGTTGTTGGTCTTTGGAGGTCTGAACATTATCTTGCGAGGGCAAGAACTAGATGGCATGATAGAGCATTTGCTATTATGCAACCAGCTTTCTATGCAACCCTGATGAAGTTTCGACCTCTTTGTGCAGGACTGCCATTTGGTTAGTGGTTTGCAGACATGTTTGTGTAGGTGGTCCACAAACATGTTTGAATCCATATTGTCTGCTAGCAGCTGCTGCTAAAAGTTCCTATGTTTAGAAAAGACTGATGTTGCTTGGTGAGCTGACTTTTTTATTTTCATTTAGACTTCTTCCTTTGAATATTCCTTGGTTTCGACTGCTGTTGTGATGACAACCTTGCTGTTGCTCCATAGTATAGTTAATTGTTGATGTTGCTTTCTTTGTGTTACTGTTGTATTTGATTATCAATATTATTTTTGTCATTATTGTTATTGTTTTTGCTTTGAGTGGTTTGGTTATATCCACACTTTTGGATCTGGTCTAGGTCTGGCAATAGCTTTTGTGATCGAACTCATTATAGATCCGGTTCTTTAGTTATGTTTAGCTTTTTCGTTGTTGTTGTTGTTAATTTCATCAGTTGATGTTTAACCTTTTGCTGCATATTATTTTTTTATCGTTCGGTTGTTGGTATTTTTGTGATAAATGGTATTATTTCTCTGTTGCAGGCGTTTAGTGGAATTGTTTTATGTGCATAATTGGTTGTGTTACGATATTTGCTTGCTATTTTGCATGCTTTGATGTGTTTGCGGATTGGTTTTTAAAAATGTGTTTGTTGCTGGTAATGATTAATTATAAAGCGGTAGATGGTGTTATTTCTGGCTTGAAACTGTAGGTGGTATTTTTTGTTTGCAATTATTATTTATTTGTTTGTCATATTTTTTTCTGTGGCGTTGTTTGTTGATTTGCTACTTCATGTTTTGTGCTGTGTTGTTGTTTTATGACACAGGTTGTGCTTTATTTAATTTTTTTTCATTTTTTTTTAAATTACAGTTGTTGGTCTTTGGAGGTCTGAACATTATCTTGCGAGGGCAAGAACTAGATGGCATGATAGAGCATTTGCTATTATGCAACCAGCTTTCTATGCAAACCTGATGAAGTTTCGACCTCTTTGTGCAGGACTGCCATTTGGTTAGTGGTTTGCAGACATGTTTGTGTAGGTGGTCCACAAACATGTTTGAATCCATATTGTCTGCTAGCAGCTGCTGCTAAAAGTTCCTATGTCTACAAAAGACTGATGTTGCTTGGTGAGCTGACTTTTTTATCTTCATTTAGACTTCTTCCATTGAATATTCCTTAGTTTCGACTGCTGTTGTGATAACAACCTTGCTGTTGCTGCATAGTATAGTTAATTGTTGATGTTGCTTTCTTTGTGTTACTGTTGTATTTGATTATCAATATTATTTTTGTCATTATTGTTATTGTTTTTGCTTTGAGGCTATTGATGCGTGGTGGTTGTTCTCTGAATTTGGTTTGCTGGTGTTTTTGTTGTTGTGTTGGAAGTTAAATTTTTCCCCTGAAAGGATATTGGCCATAAGAGGATATTTTGTGTCGCAAATATTTTTATGTGACAGTGCTCTTTCAGTGTTGTGGCTTTTGTTTTGCAATTATGATGGTGAATAAAACATGTTGATCTATTCTCATTATGTGGTCTGCCTTATTGATTGGGGTCATTTGTTGTGGATATCGTTTTACTTAATCGGATGGCAGCGCACTTTTGAGCTGTGCTTTTGTTTTGCAATTATCATAGTGAATAAAACATGTTGGTCTATTCCTATTATTTGCTCTGCCTTATTGATCGGGGTGGTTTGGTGTAGATGTCATTTCACATAATCGAATGGCAGCACACTTTCGAGTTGTGCTTGCAACCATGGTGAATACGTTTCTAACGAAATTTATAATTGAGGTAACTGATGCTTTGCCTTAGCAAATTATTTAGCGTGCAGATATGACAACTTTGTTTTGGTCGAAAATATTAATGGCTTATGATGATCAACTACCGTTTTTTTTAGTCAGCTAATGTTGGTCATTCGAGGTTACATCCGTAGCTAGCCAGGCCAAGAACCGGATGGTGTAATAGCTTACTTGCTATTATGCAGCCGCCTTTCTTTGTGGGCGTGCCAGAATTTGAACCTTTTTTACCATTTTCCGTTGACAATGTTTATATTATTTGTTAACATATGCTTTTATACAGCTACTTTTGATGTCTGTTTGCAGTGATGCTGGGTTCTGCCTGTTTTTCAACCTGTTTGGTTTAAAAATATGACGCTAATATCAGTTGTTGAGACAAACATTGGATGGCATAATTATGCAACCGTGTTTGTTTTCTACGATCGCATTCGCTGAAAGTCCAAAATATATGCACAGGTATTTGAGTTTCAGAACCATGATTGGAACTCTTACTCATTCAATGGTAAATCTTATATAGTTATAACTCAGTTTTACAATGTTAGTATAATAAACATTGGACGGGTCGTGCCATAAATGTATAATAGATATAATAAACATTTTTTACTTTGGCTAAGGCTATGATGATTCAACCACATTTTCTAAAACTAACAAATTCAGTATTGAAAGATTATGATCACCGGTTGGCATATCAATGACTGGATGGCATTATTATGCAACCGTTTTTGCCTACACCGATAGTTGATCATACATCTTTTTCACCATGTTTGATTACAAAATCGGAGCCTAATAACTGCCTTTGTTATTTATAGTCTTAATTGAACATATTAGACAATCGTTTTAGAAAAGAATCTAATAGTAAAAAAGTCATATGCATTCAACCATAAAAGCAACGACAAATGTTGTACATCGCTTGCCAATATTAGGAATTGAAAATCATCTGGTATTTTTTATTTGCTGATACTAGCATTTGATGCTCTGTATCTGTGACGATAAGTTTTTTTTTGCATGTTTGTACCTGCAGTTCCACGAAAGGTCTTGGTCATGAATAGGATACAATTCAAAAAGATAGATGAGAAACAAAAGAGAATGATGTGACAAGTGATTTGGTGCAAATTACTTCTTCGCACCATCCTCCTTTGTTTCCCATCTATCTTTTTGAATTAAATCGTATTGTTGACCAGGACCTTTTGTGGCGCTGCAGGTATAAACATGCGTAAACAAGCTTAGCGCCAGAGATACAGAGCATAAAATATTAGTATGAGCAAATAAAAAATGCCAGGTGATTTTCATTTGCTAATATTAACAGGCGATGTACATCATTTGTGGTTGCTGTTATAGTTAAATACGTACGACATTTCATTTTTCACATCATCTTTAAAGCCATCACTATTATTCTTGTTTCTTTTAATTATTATGCATATAGCATGGCGCAATGGAGGACAACAATATTAAGGCAGTCAATAAAAAAGAATTTCTAACCATAAGAAACGAAAGACTGTTTGCTATTTTTTTTTTGCCTACCGATGCCAATAGTTAATGTCCTGTGTCTGTGATAGTTTCTTTTTTTTCGCATATTTATAACTTCAATTCTACAAAAGGCATTGATTAACAATAGGATCCAATTTTTGGAAAAATATGGAAAACTAAAGAGAATGCTGTAACAGGTTATTTGAACCAAATGACTTATTCGCACTATCCACTTCCGTTTCCCATCTTTCTTCAATAATTGAATTGTACTGCTAACTAGCACCTTTTTTTTAATTGCAGCTGCGAATATGCACAAACAAATTAACTGTCATAAGTGCAAGCCATTAGCTTTTCATATCAGCAAACGAAAACAAAAAAAAATAACCGATAGTCTTCGTTTTTTTGCTCAGAAATTTTTTTTTATTGAATGCCTTAAGATTTAGTCACCTATTGGTCAACAAAAAATGTTAGAATTACAGTTTTTATCCTTATTTTTCATATTAAAACAAACATCCACCAAGGCTGTGATGATTGCCATCTAAATTCAGATTCAAACGAAGTGGGTTGCCAAATATTGTTTGCATAACTTGGCTAGGCAAGAACCGGATGGCAATATTATGCAACCGTGTTTCTTTGCAGCCATGGTGCAACCTACCATTGTTTCTGCTTCTTTTCAAATCTGGGCCTAATAATTGGTGGATATATGTCTTTAATATACCAACACAATAAACCAAAGAAGAGGCCAAAGAAGATGTCTACTGCCCTCCTCAATATAAGGTAACTCTTTGCAGATTCAACCTTAAGCTTAATCAAATATTGTTTTTCGATTTTACTTATTTTTTTTAATATATTTGTCTTGCCGTAATTAGAATATCAATAGCAGATTTTCTAACTCAAAAAGATATTTTCCTTATTTTGCAAATGAAAGGGTTACACTTTCGCCTATTTCACATCCACGAAAGCTACCATAATTATCATTTAATTTCTGATACAAAGAAAGAGGTTTGTCAAATATTGTTTGCATGACTTCCCCTAATAACTACTAGATATATATCCTAGAAAAAACTGTATATTTGACATATGCTTTTACTCAACTGTTGATCCCAATTGCTGGAGAAAGATGAGAAACACCAGGTTACACTGTGAGAAGTGATTTAAACCAGATTACTTCAGCACAGTGTCGTCTTCCATTTCCCCTCAGTTCTTTATAATTGCAGCATATTAAACGATCTGCGGCTTTTATATAATTGCCGTTGCGAAATTTTTTCGCACTGATCAATAACAGGATGGAATTTTGAAAGATCAGTGCCAAATGGAAGAGGATGGTGTGGCAAATGATTTGGTGCAAATTACTTTTTCGCATCATCCTATTTCATTTGCCACTGATCTTTAAAAATTCAGTCATGTTGTTCACCAAGAGTTGTTGTCGAACGATTTTTACAAATATGTTTACACAAATCTGCCATAATACCGATACACGATGTGTACCATCTGTCGTCGCTGTTCTGATTAAATGCAGACCACATATATTCAAGGTACGTAAAACACAGTTGTAGTTCACAATGTTTATTTGCTTAAACTTTATAAGCATTCTTACTTTCACCCTCAATTTATTATTATTATTTTTGTTAGTACCAGTAAAACGTACCCAGCTGGTCGCAACCAGTAACTGCATTGACCACTGATAACGAGATCAGCAAAAGATAAGTGCTACTACAATTTACATGTTTCGATGAGTTTTCCTTCTTTTTTTTTGCCTACTAATACACTCTGTATATCCAACAGCTGTTAGGTTCTTCAACTCTAGATTTGTCAATAAGCCTTGCTTATCATAAGGTATGCAACAGCTTTGTAACCAAAAGTAAGTATCCCAGTTGTTTCTTTTATATATAAACAAACATTCGTGCTTTCTTAGTATTTTAGGTTTATTGAATCTTATGTGTCTTATATTTTTCTTCTATCCACCTTTGTGCAATCACTTATTTCATCACATTATTATTAATTACATTTACCTGCACTCATTGCCAAATTCAACATTTCCGCAGACTAAGCTGACCTATTACTGCCATATTCAGAAATTTCTATTTCTCAGATTTGCTTCAGGATCCTAAAATTTATATTTACTTTGATCAATTTTATGTTTCTGTGTTCATTCGTGTGCAGGTATATCATCTACCTTATCCCATCTCAGCGTACGTACTTATAATCAATCTGTTATGATTGGATGCACCTGCCAAGTTCTAAAAACATACATCAGATAATAAGGTATGGATTCACGTTTATTATAACAGGTTTGTTAGTTACAGATTCTAAATATAACTTGCCATATCAAAGGTGTTTCGTAAATTATGCTTGCTAATTCTGTAAAAGTTTTCGAAAAAGAAGTTGGAAATAACAAATTGCGTGTTGGATACCAACATTATTTGATCGATTAACGGTTTATCTTAATAAATCATTATGCAAATTCAACATAGTTGCTCATTCTAAGTTAAGGGTCTTAGAAGCAGTGATTATGTTTCTCTTTTGTTTCCATTCTTTTTTTACAACCTAAAACCATCATCTGCAAAATTACGTCACCATACACAACATGGTGCATTCAGCTTGATCTTGAAAATCTCGGTTACTAGGGCAGATCTATTTAACAATATGTCTTCGGTTCATTCATCTATAGCAAATTAACCGCTGGAACTTATACATATCGTTAGATAGATAAGGTCTTTTGTATACTAGCATACCCTTTGTTAGTACTGGCTATTGTGGTTACGAAATTTTACTTTGTTTAATTGTATTTTTTTTTCCCACTCTACTTATCAGTGTTCATTAAATGCCTATTATTCAAAAACCTTTGTTTTATGCATCTTTTCAGGTTCAATGCCCATCTGTGTTTCATCAAAGATAAATACTAAACTAAAAAGGATGCTATCACAAGTTGTTATCTTTTGTATAAAAAACATTGTTACAAGCTATTGTAAATAACATCTATTTTAACAAAGCATGCTTGCTTCTATCTATTATTATTCACGTTGCTAATTTAATTATTGTATATTTTTCTAGAAAATTATATTCTTTTATGCATGTTGCCATATTCAGTAGTCATGTCACCATCCTCTTCAGTCTACCACCTACCTTTGAGGATCACATGTTTGCCTATACACAGAAAAACCAATGCGGCTAACAAAAAAAGCAACCCACCAATACAGTTAAATGTGACAACAAATAAATAATTATTGCAAACAAAAAAATACCACTTACAGTTTAAACGCAGAAATAATACCAGTTACCACAACAACAATAGCACTTTATAATTAATCATTACCAACAACAAATACATTTTTAAATATTATACATTTATCGCGTGACCCGCTTGTTTTTCTTTTGCAACACGCCTTTTGCAACGCTCCAATAATAAAAGCAGTTTATTATTCTTGACCCGCCCTATTCATCTTCACTCACATCCTCTTCATTCCTTTGAGATCCGACAGCTACAAATCCGGGACCAAAACCCAATGGTGATTCAGGTTTTTCCGATCCGATCTTACAGGTTTTGTTGCAGCTACAGTGAACTGTGAGTGCCTTCCATACTCTTTTGTAATTGATATTAGGGTATTGGGTACCAGCTATTTGCTGATTCCACAATTGTTTTGTCAGTTTAGCTACAGTACTTTATTCCTGCCTCTTACAAACACTTGGTTGTAACTATAGTGGACATGTAAGAAAACATATGGTAGCCTCACAGGGTTTTGGGTTACTATTCTTCCCTAATACTATTCCTCCTCCCTCACATACTTAGCTTTAGTTTGAGATCCGACCTTACGGGTTTGTGGCGACGATGATTCGATCCGACCTTACAGGTTTGTGTCAGCTACAGGAATCTGTGGGGTGAGCTACAGTGCTATGAATAGTGCGGTTATTATTTTTTTAAGTTTGTGGTTTATTATTTGTAACCCATCTTATTCATCTTCACTCACATACTCCACTTTCCTTTGAGATCCAATAGATGATCTACAAAACTATCAACAGTAACATAATTTATATTTTCTCTGGGTTACAAAAAAATATAGGCCAGGTTGCGCGATAAATGTAATATAGACACAAGCACATAGACAAAAAATTATCGATGATAGACAATCTACCAACTACTCTTTTTTTTTTTTTTTTTTTTTTTTTTTTTTTTTTTTTTTTTTTTTTTTTTACAGATGTGTTGATTTGTTTTTATACAAAACCATTTAACATATTATTTTGTAGCTACCTTACATATACACAAACCCCGCAGCAACGCGCGGGTACCCATACTCGTTAGTTAACAAATATGAAAAAAATTAATAAATATCAAAAATTTAGTTAACAAATTAGTTTATTTATTTATCTATATATATTAGTTAACAAATATATATATTAGCTAACATATTAAAAAAATTAACAAATATCAAAAAATTAACAAAAATAAAAAAATTGTTTATTTATTTAAATTTATTTTAGTTATATTTGATTGCAGGAAATGTTTGATCTGAGGACCCACATGCATTCACCCAGGTGGGAGACCATCGGAGATGGCATCAACGATTATCTCATAGGTCGCTACAGGGATAACAAGCACGACATAAAGCGAGATCACTGGACTATACCAGGTGGGGCTGACAAGGTGGATGAGATACGAAGGTAAATTTTTTATTTTTGTTAATTTTTTGATATTTGTTAATTTTTTAATATGTTAGCAATTGATATATGTTAATTTTCTATTTTTGTTATTATGTTAGAAACCCTCCTCCGAACATGGAGCCGTCTATGTGGGAGGAGCATATTCAGTTCTACCTCAAGGAGAAGAACACCAAAAGGGCCAAAGTCAATAAGGAAAATAGGAAGAAGAACAAGATCTATAGCTGCCATGGATCTTGGTCATTGGCCGCATATCGACACGAATATGTAAGACACATTATGATTATTTTACATATTGTTCATTATATGTATGGTGTTTGATTTGTCGTTTTTAATTTGTTTCACCTCATACGCATGTGTGTGTGTGTGTGTGTCTGTGTGTATATATATATATATATATATATATATATATATATATATATATATATATATATATATATATATATATATATATATATATATATATAGGGTAAAGTTAAAATAAAAAAGCAAATATCCGTACACTACGTAAAAAGAATTTTTTTTCAAAAAAAGTTCGCGAAAAAATCCAAAAAAATTCCACAAGATCGGGTATGTTGGTGCATAAAACTTTTGTGAAAGAAGTTTTTCTGATTTTGAGTTTTTATACGTTTTTTTTAATGTAGAAAAAACGAATTTTGATGCGCAAAAAAATTTTGATGCACAAAATTTTCAACTTGTTTTAGTTAGATATGCAATGTTATTTTGATTAAAAAATTCAAAAGAACTTGGGTGCAAAAACGAATTTTTGATGCACAAAAAAGCGATTTAATGCACAAACGTGTTTTTTCATAATTTTTTTTCGGAAAAAATATCCACTTTTAGAAAAACTTCCTTCACAACTTTTTCATGCACCAACATACCTGATCTTGTGGAATTTTTTTTTTTGAATTTTTAGAGAAAATTTTTGAAAAAAAAATTCTTTTTACGTAATGTACGGATATTGTCTTTTTATTTGATCTTTATCTATATAATTTATTATATTATATATATATATATATATATATATATATATATATATATATATATATATATTGGTTCTTGAAAAAAATCCACTTTGGTGGAAAAGTAGAAAAATAGTGCAAATTGCCCCCTCCCTTTCCCACCTCCTTTTTTTCAACAACTACAAGGGCCTTATTGTAACATTTTATATTTTAGAAGGTGTAATTCGTTATTTTTTAATAATTAGTTTATTGAATCGTATATAAGTCGAATTATAACTTCATTATTTGCAGCAACTTTCCCCAAATTCTCTGATCTCTCCCTATAAAATCCAAATATCAATTCGATTATTTTCCACGCATCAACGCAGTTTTTTCTCTCCATTCTATCATTCCTCATCTGATGTCTCAGCTCGATCCTGAATGTAAGCGTTTTTAACTGTTTTGAGTATAATTTTTTAATTTTTGTTAGTTAAAATTGAAATCGAAGCTTATATGTTTGATATTTAGCTGTTATATGAATCGTTTGCTGATTTTTTTGATTTTTTACTGGTAAATTTTCATTGTATGCTCACTTGTTTATCGATAATATGATTTTTTTTTTTTGTTGTAATGTGATGTTTATAGTCTGTTAATTGATTTTTAGATTTAATTTTTTAAGTTATTTTGTATTTTTTTTGTTAGTTTTGTAGATTAAATAATATAATAATAATAATAATAATAATAATAATAATAATAATAATAATAATAATAATAATATAATAATAATAATAATAATAATAATAATAATAATAATAATAATATTAATAATAATAATAATAATAATAATAATAATAATAATAATAATAATAATAATAAAGTGATGTTAATAAAAATAAAAATAATAATAATAATAATAATAATAATAATAATAATAATAATAATAATAATAATAATAATAATAATAATAATAATAAATGCGTACTGATGCACTAATTTTTTAAGTTATTTTGTATTTTTTTTTTTTTTTTTTTTTTTTTTTTTTTTTTTTGTAAAAAAAAAATTTATACTGATGCACTAATTTTATAGAATTTTTTTTTTTTTTTTTTTTTTTTTTTTTTTTTTTTTTTTTTTTTTTAGCTTTGATTATGATGTTTATGTGATTATAGTTTTTACATTATGCATATTTTTATTTTATTATGTTATCTCATTTTTTGTGATATTTTTAATTCATTATATTATGTATGCTGATGCGCTATTTTGTTCGATTACATGTTTTTTGTTATGATTATGTTTAATGTTTTTCTGTGATTTATAAAAAAAATGTATACTGATGCACTAATTTTATATCTGATGCATACTATTATATCTGATGCTATGATATTTTTCATTTACTATTATATTTGAAACTATGATATTTATAACAAAAAATGTATACTGATGCTGATACATTTTACATTTATAACAAAAAATGTATACAGATGCTATGATGTTGATAAACAAAAATGTATACTGATGCTGATACATTTTACATTTGCTATTATATCTGATGCTATCATTTTGTTATATATGTTGATGCACTGATTTGAATGATAATTGTATTTATGTATATTTTTTATATTTTACAGGTTTGATGTCAACTTTCAGTGTTTCTTCTAGTTCTAGTTGTAGTGCGTCGTCCAGTGGTGTTGTTCGTGAACCTGTTGGTAGTATAGATGTTTCTAGTATTAGTGATGTGGTTTGTCGTTCTGATGATAGCGTAGAAACTTCTAGGAAATGGATTCCTGAAGTAGGTGATGATCAGAAGCCTATCAGAGGAACTGTTTTTGCTTCGTTGAATTAGGCTTATAACTTTTATATGCATTATGCGAAATTAGCTGGGTTTGATATTAAGCTTGGGACGGAGTGTAGGGACGATTCTAGTGATATAAGTATCAAATACTTCAGTTGTAGGAAAAGTGGTAAGAAGAGATATTCAAAATATGATAAGCATAAGTCGAGGCTGACAAGCGTATGAAGGGGAAAAGTAAGTGTGTTGAAAAAGGGAAAGGTAAGGGCGTTGACAAATGGAAAGGTATTGATATGTCTCAAGTTAGCGATGCTTTTGTTAAAAAGGCTTTTAGAAAGAATACTTCATGTAAGACTGATTGTTTGGCTTCTATGAGGGTTAGAAAGATTGAGGGAGATAGGTATGAGGTTTATTGGTTTGTTGAGGAGCATAATCACCCTCTTGTTTCACAAAAGGACATGTAGTTTCTGATTAACTCATGGGATTTAGTTTATTCCAAACAGCATTTCCTTATGCAAGTATCAAATTCTAACGTTGGACCAGTTAGGGCCTTTAAGCTAATGAAAGAAATTTATGGAGGGTTTCAGAATATTGGAGTGACGGTTGTTGATTGTAAAAACTTTAGACGTGATATGAATCTGTTTATCGGGGACCATGACGCACAGATGGCGGTTGAGAAGTTGCAGAACATGGAAACGCACTGTGAAGGTTTTTCTGTTGATTACTACATGTGGGAAGGTGATGCGTTGTGTGGTTTATTCTGGGCTGACAATACTGCGAAGTTGAACTATAAGCGTTTTGGAGATATTATTTCTTTTGATGCCACGTTTAGGTCGAACAAGTAATGTTTTCTTGTCCTGACTTTTTTCATTTTCACACTGATGCACCTTTTTGTTTAATACTGATGCACCTTTTTTGTACTGTTTCACTTTTTTGCAGGTACAAGATGGTCTTTGTACCATTCACTGGTAAAATAACCACAACCATTCCGTGACATTTGGAGCTGGCCTTTTTTCTGATGAGACTATCTCTTCCTACAAGTGGTTGCTTCGTTCGTTCCAGAAGGCGTTTATTACTCATCCACAGGTTGTTGTTACAGACCAGGACCCGTCGATGAAGCAAGCGATTGTTAATGTTTTCTCAAATGCTCGTCACCGTTTGTGTATGTGGCACATTATGCAGAAGCTCACGACTAAGGTATGATTAGATTAGTTATGTATATATTTTAATTTTATAACAATGATACACTAGTATGCAACACTGATGCACTAATATGTGACACTGATGCACTAGTATGTAACACTGATGCACTAATATGTAACACTGATGCATTTTTTTTATTTATTTTTTTTTTTTTGCAGGTTGGTTCATCTATCTGTAAAGACACAGATTTCAAGCGAAGGCTCTGTCAGATAGTTTGGAATGATCAGATCTCACCTAGTATATTTGAAGAGTAGTGGGCCAGAATTATTGCTGATTTTGACCTAAGTGAGAATAAGTGGTTGTCTGATATATATGAAATGAGGGTTAGATGGATTCCAGCTTTTCTCCGAGATGAAGACATGTCTGGACTAATGCGTACGACTTCACGTTCTGAATCTGAGAACCACTTTTTTGGAAGATTTACCACTCCACACCTTACGTTAGTTGAGTTTCTTAGCCACTTTGATAGTGCTATGGATTCGCAGCGGTATTTACAGCGGAAGAATGACCATGAGACTCGTTATAAGACTCCTGAATTCCGTACTGAATTGAAATTGGAGAGGGATGCTGCTGAGCTGTACACCTTGAGTGTGTTTTTTGATGTTCAAGATGAGCTTTTCTCTTCTATTACACATTGCTTATCCGTCAACATTGAGAATATTGGGTTGTTTGAAAAATACTTTATTCGTGATACTGAGGTTAAAAAAGTGGAAGGACAGGAATTCGTTTGAAGTTTATGAGGTATGATTGATTATAAATTGATGCACCTTTTATTCTATATTTGGATGCATTAATCTTTTCTATAATATTTATACATTTCTATATTCAGATGCATTGATTGATTATAAATTGATGCACCTTAAATTGATGCATTTCTATAGTCTGATGTAACAGTTCTTGTAGGTCCAATCTAAGTGATAATTTGTGCTCCTTAAAGCTTTAATTTTCGATAATTAAGTAGCTTGCTAGTTGGCCTATACTATTTGATTAGGTTCATGCCTTATTTCAGCTTATTTAAGCTTCTAATTACGCTAGAATATGCCCTCAGTAAAGCATTTCAGCCTGCATTCCTTTTTAAGAATTTTGGCCAATTCAGCCCATGTCTTTGATTTTTAATCAGCTCAATATACGCTCAAATGATCCAAAATTTGGTACATCTGATCTTGGGTAGCTTGTCTAGTTATTCTACATTTTTATGATTTTTTACACTGGCTTTTAGATAGCTTTTCATTAACTTAAAAGTCTCCCTTTTTGCCCTGTGCACAACAGCAGACTTTAGAGCTTATTTCCTTGTTATGAGCTTATTTCCTGCTTACTTATTGCGTATTATGTTTCCATTCAGTTTAAATAGATTATTTTCATTATACTTTAGCTTATTTAAGAATACTTTAGCTTTTTGATAGGTTTTTAGCTTATTTTTGGTTACCTTAGTTTATGTTCTTAATTTGGTCACTGTTATGATTATTAGTGCTTATTCTACCTTTAGGTTATTCTTTTATTGCTTATCTGCTTTTCATGTTAGCTTATCGTGAGATTATTTATTCATTTAGATTAGACTTTACTTGTTTTATCTTCTTATAGTTTGTATTTAGCTTAATATATCTTATCTGCCCATTTTGCTTAAAACTTAATTGTTTTTCTTATATTAGCCACTGTTCACTTTTCATAAGCTTATTCTGAGCTTAATTTTAGTTTTTAAATATAGTTGTTTTTTATACATTTTTATATTCAGATGCATTAATTGATTATAAATTGATGCACCTTTTATTCTATGTTCAGATGCATTAATTTTTTATATAATATTTATACATTTCTATATTCAGATGCATTGATTGATTATAAATTGATGCACCTTTTATTCTATATTCAGGTGTTATATTCTTCGTCTGATATGAGTATCACTTGTTCTATGTCGTCATATTTTTTACGTTTTGAGGATGAACAATGTGCAAGATTTTCCAAAGGAGTATGTTCTTGATAGGTGGTCGAAGACTCCGGATAGTATTTGTTTTGATGCTACTGTAAATGCTGCTGGTACAAGTTCATCTTCTGATGTTCGTGCAATTCGTCAGATTGTTGAAGATACTGTTGATAGGTTGATGCCATTCAAAGAACAAAGGTACTGGTTCCCACTCAAGATGGAAGAACATGGATGAAATATTACGCAAAGAGGCTGAAGCATCGAAGAAGCGAAGAACTTGCTTTACATGTGGAAAAGCTGAGGGTCACAACTCTAGAACCTGCCCGAACAAGGCTAGCGTCAGTGGTGGCCGCAAAAGATCATCCCGTTCTTCTCGTTCCGTTGATGTTGATTACCAGGAGTGACGCTTTATTATGTTTCTGATATGCAGGTTTTATATGTTCAAACATACATTCTATTCCTCTATTTTTTTTATTTCTTTAGGACTTGTTTTTGAATAATGAACTTCAACAAAAATGAACAACAAAGAGTAAGACTTGTTTTGTCTGATGGATTTTATTGAATTGTAATTTGGAGTTGATTTGGATTTATGGAAATTTCATTTTTTTAGTTTTATATATGATTGTATTTTTTTATTATGTTACCATATTGTAAGGAATTAAATATTCCATAGATTTGATGATCACAAACAAGAAGAATGAAACATATTATATACTGAATGATAAGCAAAATACAAGGTACTGCTGGTCCAAGAGCAAGGTACTGCTAGACCAACAAGGTACTGCTAGTGTATTTTAAGGTACTGCTGGTCCAAAGAACAAGGTACTGTTAGTTCAAGAACAAGGTACTGCTAGACCAACAAGGTACTGCTGATTCAAGAGCAAAGTACTGTTCCTGCTGAGAACTCTGCTGATAAGACAGAGCACTCTGCTGATAGTATTACAACTCTGCTGATAGTTCAAATGAAGTAACTGCTGAATCAATGAGTCACTCTGCTGCTACAGAAGATAAGAACGAAGAAGATATTATTTTGTATGAGTCATGTTTATACAAATATAATATCTAGATATTTATCAAGTCATCAAGTTGAACACTCAACTTGACACATGTAAAAGCAAGTGGATGACTAAAAGCTTATCAATTTGTAAATGATCTCCTTATATTATAAAAGGAAGATCATACCCCTTAGATAAAGGTGTGGGTCACTGTGGACAGTGAGTGTGTCACTGTGAGATTAGTGATCAACCAAAGTGCTTCGTACTCTCAAATTACAACAACACAAAGTTGTGTTAAAATGTAAGAGCACTTAAAGAGTGTGTGTGGGAACATTAGACGTGGGGTCTAATGTTGTTAGTTTGTTTAGCCTCAAGGATCTAGTATCCCTGATTAGAGTGTAATCGTGCTTAGTTGATCACCAAGCATTGAGGCTGTGAAAGTGCAATAAACAAACATTGAAACACCACAAAACCTTATTGATAGTATTGTATTCTTTGTTTGAATATTCCGCCAATATTATCATCGTGCTTGTAATAGCCAAAATCCTAGATCAAAGGCTTAACACCCTAGAGCCCATAAACGATCAAGTAAACTCGTTGTTAGTTTAGTAACCTCTAAAACGAGTTTCAACAAGTGGTATCAGAGCGGGGGGCTCTGGATCTAGGAAAATAAAAGGTTTTAGCTAAAGAAAGAAGAAAAATTCGTTTTTGCTTAATTTTTCGCAACTTTCTGCAGAGCAGTTTTGCAAAGGCTATAACTCCTTCGTTAACCGTTGGATTGGGCTGAAATTTTTGTTGAAGGTTCTTGGTATATCAAGTTAAATTCTCACCGGAGGGATCTTCAATCTGAGCCTTAGGTTGCAAGATATGCATCGTTAAATACTGCTGCAGAAACAGTTGAGGTATGGTCGAATTTTTGGTTTTCTTTCAAAGTTCACACACATAGGGGAAGAATCACACACAGAAGAGAGTTGGTTCTTAAAAGATAAAAAGGCTTGTTTATCAATTTATTATTGGTGAAAAAGGTTATTTGTTGCTTATTTGAAGTTGAGGTTGAGTTTTTCAAGATTGTGTTTTGTCATATCTTTGGAAGAAAAGATAACTTGTTTGTGCTTAAATAATTATGGTGATGACTTGTTAAATCTAGTTTTCATAGGTCAAGGGGAGGATGGACGAAGACCTAGTTAACTATCACTTAAAGGAGTTGCTTTGTCGCGCTCAGTGTCTCATAGGAAATGAGGATTTAGTCAAGAGATTTCGATCTACTTATATGGTGTTAGTATAAGTTCAAAGTCAGTTTTAGTACAAGATATAAGACACAAGATTGGTTTATTCAGCTTCATCAACAAGTTGGTAATGATTGGTTTTTCCTCATCAGTCATAAAAGCCTACAAAATTGAAGATTCGAAATGGTTAACATATGGGTTTCAGGGGAAGCTTAAATGTTCAAGTGTTTAACCATTTATTATATGTGCATCACCACAGGGAAAGTTATTGATTATTGCTACTTTTTATTTGTATTGCTACTGATGATTTAAAATTTTGATGTCTCAAGTTCATTTTTAGCGCGGAAAGCTTAATGGAGGGTAGTTTGAGATATTAGAAGGATAGATTTGATTTGTAATATTAGTTTGTAGTTGTAAAAATCATATTTGTAAATTTCCTATTTGTTGATAACAAAAAGGGGAAGAGATGTGGTGGATAGCATAAATTAAGGGGAAGTCAGTATAGTTTCATTCATGGTGAGATTTAGTTATCTCAATTTCTCTACTTCGTCTAGGGAAATTCGTACAAGAAAGTGTTTGTTTTGTAATCATCAAATAGGGGAAGATTGTAAGGAATTAAATATTCCATAGATTTGATGATCACAAACAAGAAGAATGAAACATATTATATACTGAATGATAAGCAAAATACAAGGTACTGCTGGTCCAAGAGCAAGGTACTGCTAGACCAACAAGGTACTGCTAGTGTATTTTAAGGTACTGCTGGTCCAAAGAACAAGGTACTGTTAGTTCAAGAACAAGGTACTGCTAGACCAACAAGGTACTGCTGATTCAAGAGCAAAGTACTGTTCCTGCTGAGAACTCTGCTGATAAGACAGAGCACTCTGCTGATAGTATTACAACTCTGCTGATAGTTCAAATGAAGTAACTGCTGAATCAATGAGTCACTCTGCTGCTACAGAAGATAAGAACGAAGAAGATATTATTTTGTATGAGTCATGTTTATACAAATATAATATCTAGATATTTATCAAGTCATCAAGTTGAACACTCAACTTGACACATGTAAAAGCAAGTGGATGACTAAAAGCTTATCAATTTGTAAATGATCTCCTTATATTATAAAAGGAAGATCATACCCCTTAGATAAAGGTGTGGGTCACTGTGGACAGTGAGTGTGTCACTGTGAGATTAGTGATCAACCAAAGTGCTTCGTACTCTCAAATTACAACAACACAAAGTTGTGTTAAAATGTAAGAGCACTTAAAGAGTGTGTGTGGGAACATTAGACGTGGGGTCTAATGTTGTTAGTTTGTTTAGCCTCAAGGATCTAGTATCCCTGATTAGAGTGTAATCGTGCTTAGTTGATCACCAAGCATTGAGGCTGTGAAAGTGCAATAAACAAACATTGAAACACCACAAAACCTTATTGATAGTATTGTATTCTTTGTTTGAATATTCCGCCAATATTATCATCGTGCTTGTAATAGCCAAAATCCTAGATCAAAGGCTTAACACCCTAGAGCCCATAAACGATCAAGTAAACTCGTTGTTAGTTTAGTAACCTCTAAAACGAGTTTCAACACATATATATGTTTTCATGATTTTATTTTGTTTATGGTTAAACTGGATGTGTTGGTAAAAAAAAACAAACAGATGCATCAATTATTATAAATTTGATGCATCTTTTTTTTTACCCTATTATTAGCATTATTACAAGATTGAGTTGATTTAAATTGCTTATTTTTTGAGCTTATCTTCTTTTACCTGAGGTTTATTCTGAGTTCTAGTGTTCCTTTAGACCATACTTAGCTTAATTTAGCTTATTGCTTTTTCCCGCTTAGATTACATTGGCTTATTTCTTTTTCCTTCTGCTGAATTGCTTTTCTCTATTTTACCTAATAAGCCCACTGATTTGTTTTGAAAAGCTCAATCTGAGCTTATTTTAAGCTTTCAAAAATAGGAGTAGTTATAAAAAGTGTTTATTTTTTACCCTATTATTAGCATTATTACAAGATTGCTTATTTTTTGCATTATGAGCTTACAACTTACATACAAAACAGATGCACTAATTAAACAAAACAGATGCACCAATTTATGAAATCAGTTACAACTTACATACATACTGATCAAAAATCAACTACAACTTAATGATGTACAAGGTCATAGTGATTCTTACACTCTCTCTATCGCATAAGGATATATTCAAAACATAAATTTATGCATAAATCAAAGCTTGTTCAATTATGGTAAGTTATTGAGTAATATTAATGATTTTATGAATGGCTTCTGTTACTTCATTTGTTATCACTTTTATTATAAGAACTGTTCTGGAATAGATAGTTAATGAGTAACATATGAAACAAAAGGCTAACAATAATAATCTATTCGTAAGTAATCAGTTCTGAGCAAGGTGGGTGATATCAATGGGAAGGTGGGTGATATCAATGGGAAGCTGTGCGAACGGTTGCGCGATACAAACACTTCAGGTTTGCGATACTAACACTTCAGTAAATCTAGTTCTAATGTAAGCTTATTACATCATATTGTTTGCTCGGATGTCTTTTTGCAGAAACTTCCATTTTACCATATTCTTCTTTCCATTCTCGTCAAAGTATTGCAACGCCCATTTTTGCAGCTTTGGGTATGCAACACTTTGGAAATTTCGTTTCTGAGCGTCATTTAATTTTTTGAATTTCTCGGATTCCATATCTGCCTGTTCCATTTTTTCGTTTATGAGATTCATTAACATCTTCACGACATACTTTTTTCAAAGGCTCGTAATTTGCCCGTTTTGCGCAAAACACTCTTTCTTAAATCCCGGCTTGAATTCCCTTTTTCTTCCACAGAAAGTCTCCATATGTCGCATCAAGAATATTGCAGACCCGAATGGGTTTTTTCTTGTTTCATGCTCCAGCTTCATTATCTTTAATTTTGCTTTAGCAATCTTTGCTGCACTGTGGTGGTTTACCGAGTCCAAGTATGTTGCAAGTGCTTTTGTCTGTTATACAATTAAATACAAATGAGATGCATCAATTGAACAAAGCAGATGCATCAATTGAACATGCTGCACTGTGGTGGTTTACCGAGTCCAAGTATGTTGCAAGTGCTTTTGTCTGTTATGCAATTAAATACAAATGAGATGCATCAATTGAACAAAGTAGATGCATCAATTGATCTCAACATATGACTTTGTATTAGATAAGTTTGTAATCTTAAACTAGAAACAAGGGTTAACAAAAAAAATTCAGCTGTGATAATCTATGAATAAGCTAATAAAAAAAATGTAAAAAAATATGGAATAAGTCTAAGAACAGCCAAATATCATTTTCACCAAATTTCAGCTAAAAAATGACTGATAATGAAGCAATTAAAAATCAAAAAATATCACTGATCTGGGCAATACTTATGCTGATGCATCAGTACATACTGATGCAGTCAGTTTTTTACCAAAACTTGGACCAATTCCTTTTGTTCTGAAACCGTCCCTTGAAATATTAGTTTGTGATCTAAAAGGAACTCAAAAGCACCAAAATCTAGCACAAAAATCAACATGATTCTAGACTAGCTTATTGGATCAGATGATAACCTCAATTTTGGAGAATCAAGCTTAACACTATCAATACCTTTAAAAAAACTGATAACCTCAAACAAACAACTGATTCAGCTTAGATTAAGCTAGTTTGAACTATCCCTAAGTGCATATGAACAATGAAAGCGATTTGACCCCAAATTAAACTACACAGATTCATCAAATTAAACTACACAGATGCATCAATTTAAACAACACATATGCATCAATCTAACCAACGTAAAGCTTTACCCAAACACTTTTTTTAGCCTTATAGCAGTTAAACTGAACGTATGCCATGTTCCGAACTTAAATTTACTATAAAAAGGCTGCAAGTTCATAACTTATAATGGAATATGCTACTGACGTTGTATGTGCCTACATTAAAAGGCTGCAAGTTCATAACTTATAATGGAATATGCTACTGACTATAAAAAGGCTGCAAGTTCAGAACTTAAATTGCTTATCTAATTTCATTTTTTTTGTTGCGATTTTTTTCTTTCTTTTCTGGCTCTTGCTTGAGTCGCTGCTAACGTTGTATGTGCCTACATAAGAACACAGTGATAGTTAGTGATGCTGCAATTCTAACCACAGATGCACCAGAAAATATTCTAAACAGATGCACCAAAAAACAAACATTGATGCACCAAAACAACCAATTTCATACGGATGCACCAAAAACAAACAAACATATGCCGCAATACAAACACAAACAAGTGCACCTAAATATAAATTTCATGCTGATGCCATAATATTATATATATTCATTGATGCACCAAAACCGTCGCTATAATCAGAACAAAATATATCAACTAAACACACGTAAAATTCCATATCAGCATAATCAGTAACAATCACAAATCGCTATAATCAGAACAAAACAAGGAAAAAAGTATTGAAACATGTGACAGGTGATTCGGACAATAAAAATATATCAATTAAACACACGTAAAATTCCATATCAGCATTAGAAAGCATCACAGTCTCCTTCAATAATACAAACATGCATTCCCAAAAACATAATAACTAACATTTCATAACTTCCCTATAGCAGAAAAAGTAAGTATGAACATGATTGACAATCCAGTCATTTGCAACAATAAACATAAAAAAGAGCGACCAGAAGTCATTATCAGTATAACATAACTGGCACCAGGTTGCAAATTAACAAATATCATAAGTCATTATCACACTGGTCCATTATAAAATATTCTAAACAGATGCAACAAAAACAAACATTGATGCACCAAAACAAACAATTGCATACGGATGCACCAAAAACAAATAAACATATGCTGCAATACAAACACAAACAGGTGCACCTAAATATACAATTTCATACGGATGCCATAATATTATCTATATTCACTGATGCACCAAAACCATCGCTATAATCAGAACAAAATATATCAACTAAACACACGTAAAATTCCATATCAGCATAATCAGTAAAAATCACAAATCGCTATAATCAGAACAAAACAATGAAAAAAGTATTGAAACATGTGACAATAAAAATATATCAATTAAACACACGTAAAATTCCATCATCAGCATTAGAAAGCATCACATTCTCCTTCAATAAAACAAACATGCATTCCCAAAACCAGAATAACTAACATTTCATAACTTCCCTATAGCATAAAAACTAAGTACAAACATGATTGATAATCCAGTCATTATCAGTATAACACAAAAAGAGCGACCAAAAGTCATTATCAGTATAACATAACAAATATTGATGCACCAAATAAAATATTCTAAACAGCTGCACCAAAAACAAACATTGATGCACCAAAACAAACAATTTCATACGGATGCACCAAAAATATCAGAATTCATTATCACACTGGTCCATTATAAAATATTCTAAACAGATGCACCAAAAACAAACATTGATGCACCAAAACAAATATTTTCATACGGTTGCACCAAAAACAAACAGATGTTGTAATATTAATTTTTAAGATGCACCTAAATCAAATAAAATACAAGCATATGTTGCAATACAAACAGGTGCAATACAAACATTTGCAATACAAACAGGGTCTATAACGATGCACCAAAACCAAAAAATAATATGTTTGCAATACAAACATGTGCAATACAAACATTTTCAATACAAACAAACAGATGTTGTAATATTAATTATTAAGATGCACCCAAACCAAATAAAATACAAAAAATAAAATAAACATATAAAAATAAAAAAATGTTTCCATTTGATTCAATAAGAATTGTATATACATATGAACCATTCAACAATAATATACATATTATATGTACACATATGAAAATCAGTGTATGCATATGTAATAATTTTTTTTACAAATGCAATAATTCATTCACACATTTTTTATTTTTACAATAAAGAAATTGTAATATAATGTAACACCCTCATCAATTGTCCTCCTTTCACTTACTATTTTGCGAATTTCCTGTTTCAGGAGATTTGTTATCCTCGCGTTCGACATCCATTTCGGTAGCTGTAATTGAAATTGAAGATAAATGTCATGTTACTTTTAAATTTTTTTTAATAAAACAGATACTATTATTGTTTTTGTTATCATATCCATGAAACAAATTCACTATTTTCTTATAAAATAGATAATATGAATATTTTCTCATAAAAGAAATGCACTATTTTGTTATCATATCTATGCATATTTTATGATACAAATTCACTACTTCTCATAAAACAGATAAAACAAATGCATCATTTCTTCTATTAAATCTCATTCTAATAACACAGATGCACTAAAATTATTTCTCCCTATCTAATAACTCAGATGCACTAAAATTAAATCACATTATTAGAAAATTTATAAATCACATTCTACTAACACATATGCACTAAAATTATTTCTCTCGCTCTAATAACACATATACACTAAAATTATTTCTCTCTCTCTATCTCTAATAACATTGATGCTTCAATAACTAATAACACATTATGCTCCACACATTAGACTTTAATTTCTCACTCTAATAACACAGATGCATTAAAAATATATATTTTAAAATTCTTACATTCGGCTTGATTTTCTTCTATTATTATATTCTTCCCCCGCGTTCTTGGACTAATTCGAGTAGCTGCATTTGAAAAAATGCATCAAATTAGACTATTAATGCAAAAAAACGATCAGTTTGTTGATCGGAATAGGGAATACATAAAATTAGTGCACTTACGGTTCCTGAATCTTTTTTTTGTCATTTTTATATTGATCGGAAACAAACAACAATTCTTGTGATGTGATTTGATCGGAATTTAATGTAGAATTGGCGGTTATTTTTTAGGAATTGGCGGTAATTTTTTGATCGGAATTGGAGTTAATGAGAGAGAGAGAGAGAGAACGGATTTTTTGTGGTTGGTGTTAATGAGATGGGGACGGGTTGGATTCACGCATTAGGCGTGTTTTGGTTTAATGTTTCAGTTTTTACCCTTATTTTTGGACTATTGTCAAATTATACCTTGTAACTTTTTTTCTCACTTTTCTATCTAATTACACTTTTCCCTAGAACCGGACCCTATATATATATATATATATATATATATACAGTTTAAGAAGAGTGAGAACTGTCAGTACCCGTCCCTCATACTAAGCTTCCACGACCAGCGTTCCAAGGACGGTGTATGGTTGCAGGACGAGACTCGTGTTCAATACATAAGTACCGTTTTATTTTTTAATTATTTTATTTTTATTTGTTTTTTCAGGCACTTTAATGATTTATTGAAACATAATATAATAACCCGAGTAATATATTAATTTTATCATTTTTTTTTCAACTACATAGGAAGAGATGTGCGAACTTCGGGATCTGGGAGCTAACACGCCTACTGGGATAGCCTACATAGAGAAAGAGATACTTGTCATGGTTTTAAAGGGCAAGCAGCGGGGTTATATAGCTGGTAGGGGGTAGGGTGTTAGCAGGTTGTGGCAAGACAAAGATCCTCATGCCACCTCCCGGTTCGTACAGTGGGCCCGAGATTGAAAAGATGATGGCCGAGAAAGATTCCAAGATCAAAGAAGTTGAAAAAGATGCTAAGGCCACTAAGCGCCAACTCACTGCAATTATGACTGTGTTACAGGCTAACCCCGAGTGGGCCTAGTTGATGATCCAGTTGTCTTCTCAAAGCGATGTAAGCTTGGGTAGTGGGAGTGGCATCGGCGAGGCAGGCTTGGGGATTGGGAGTGGCATCGGCGAGGCAGGCTTGGGCAATGGGAGTGGTGCCGGCGAGGCAGGCGGCTCGGGCAGTGGCGATCTTGAGGATGATGGTGGTTCGAATGATGACGAGGGGCAGTGAGGTATATGTATGGGTTATTTTGTACACTTTAACATTTTCTCCATCCGTATGCTATTGATCCTCATCCGTATTTTGTACACTTTAACACCTTCACTTTGTCCATCCGTAGGCTATTGACTCATCCGTATGTTATTATTGTACACTGTAACATTTTGGCGACTTGAACATTGTGGATATAGCACCTTTTGTGGTATTGGCAGCTTGATCCGTAGATTAGAACAATCATTTTGTAGAATTTGTAATGTTTTAATGTAATTGAGGGTGTTTAACGATTATATATAAATGTTTTAGCCGTTATAGCTTGTTTTGGAATATTGGCATGTTGGTATTGGTGGTGTAAAGGTTTGTGTTGTGTAGATTTTTTCGAGAAAAATTTCCAAAAAAAATCTGGAAAACTGTTGCTATGCAGGCTGTTGCGCAGCAGCAGTATTATAAATTACCGACGACATGTCGTCGGTACTATAAGTTTATATTTAATTAATATGTTTTAAGCTGTTGTGCAGCAGCAGTATTATAAATTACCGACGACATGTTGTTAGTACTATAAGTTTATATGTAATTAATATGTTTTAGTACCTGCGACATGTCATCGGTACAATAAATTTATAATTAATTAATATATTTTATTATCGGCGCCATGTCGTCGGTATAAATTAGAGATAATTTGACTTTCGTTGACCGGTTTGCTAATTAAGAGAATAATTAACTTTAACATACTGATGACGTGTCGTCGGAACAATATTTGTCGAATGCCAAAATTGTTTGACTAAAAATGGCGTGTTAGCAGGTTGTGGGTCCCACATGAGCGTCGACAAATGTCGTCGGCACATTAAGTCCCGACGGGGCATTCTCGACTATCACCGGCTGTCACTGTCGTCGGCATCCACTACGTGCCGACGTCATATCGCTGGCGCGACGGTTTTTTGGTCGTCGGAAAAAAATCCTGATTGTACTAGTGTATTGCGACTTTCAAAGAAAGAAAATAGAGTTTGAGAATCAAATAAAACATATTTGATACCGGCCTTTCATCTTTTATTTTAAGAACAGCCAAGGATTAACAGCCACATAGTTTTTATTAGCTTTATTTTTTAATTGTACGTGCAATGTGCTGTAATAAACATATATGCCAATGCTGTTTTTTTTTTTTTTTTAAAGTATGTCGATGGATCGACACTAGCTAGTAAGCTGATAATTATAAAACAAGTATGAAATATATAATTCAGAAAACTAGAAAAGTGTGAAGAAATGGTACATCTGGATATAGAGAGCTTTATTTATAGGCTGCTGGAATGTTGAAATTCCAGTATTGAATTAACATGAGAATAAGTATCATGTTTGATAGGATCGATTCACAGGTTTCTTTCACAGGTTCAAATGTTTCAGAATCGATACATGATGACAACTGATAATTTTATAAAGAATCGAATAGGAAACAATGAAGATTGGGGTGAACCCTTTAATAAATCTAATATTATAAACTTGAAGGGTTGAATTATTACAAACAGACATGTCCCTATTTAAACTAAACGAAAAGGTATGATATGAGGGATTGTGATGGTTCACAAGAACCAATAGACATGCCCTTTAAGCATAACTGCCAAATTAACTGAAATTAACTAAATTCCTAACTGTCAAATGAAATATGCAGTCCTATTCTAACATAACAAAGATTAATGGATTATGGTTTCCAACATATTCCCCCCTAATCTATTAATCTTTGTTTCTTCAATCTTCTTGTTCCTTGATTCTTCCTGTTCATGCTTTCTTTTTCTTCTGTTTTCTTTCTCTTCTGTGTTATTCTGATTGAAACAAGAGTTTCAATTCTTGTATACTGATCGACAAATTTCGATGGTCTGTTGTTCGATAATGGCGAACAAAATTGGTTTTTCCTTTCTGTTGTTTGGTAACGGCAAACAAAACGGCGATTGAAAAACATGGTTTCGATATTTCTGTGTTTGGTAACGGCGAACAAATCTGTTGTTTGGTATCGGCAAACAAAATGGCGGTTGAAAATTGCAATCGATCTTCATTATGAAACTCTGTTTTCCAAGCTTTTTCTATGTCGTTAATCAGTATCTCTTCTTCTATGGCTGTCCTCTTTCTTCAATGTAGAACACATGTTTCTTGCAATTCTTCCAGGATCTTTAACCGTAGGCTCTGATACCAAATATAGGCTGCTGGAATGTTGAAATTCCAGTATCGAATTAACATGAGAATAAGTATCATGTTTGATAGGATCGATTCACAGGTTTCTTTCACAGGTTCAAATGTTTCAGGATCGATACATGATGACAACTGATAATTTTATACAGAATCGAATAGGAAACAAGGAAGATTGGGGTGAACCCTTTAATAAATCTGATATTATAAACTTGAAGGGTTGAATTATTACAAACAGACATGTCCCTATTTATACTAAACGAACAGGTATGATATGAGGGGTTGTGATGGTTCACAAGAAACAATAGACATGCCCTTTAAGCATAACTGCCAAATTAACTGAAATTAACTAAATTCCTAACTGTCAAATGAAATATGCAGTCCTATTCTAACATAACAAAGATTAATGGATTATGTTTTCCAACATTATTAATTAGCAAAGTGGAGCTCTTTTTTAATTTTTAATTATGAGGGTCTGCCATGAAAGAAGGAATCAAGTTTCACTTTCACCAGATAAACTTGATTGACGGGAGGCTTCTAAATTTTTGAGGTTGCATGTTCTAATCTTCAAAAATAGTAATCGGTTTAGCCTAGTGTTGCATACCGAAGTATTGAAGGGTCATGGATGACTAGAACTCGAACCCATTGGACTTTGACTGTATGAGGGTGATTTACGTCTAGTAAACTATCAAAGGATCAAGATAAGAAATGCGCCGAATGTTAGATTCGAGTCATCTATCGTTTATTATTAGACATACTTGACTTGCCCAAATTTAGAAATCATTAAACCTAGACAATATCCAATTTGAATGTTTATCGGTTTCAGAAATATATTTTGAACAAATCTCGATCAACAATAATTTGGCGGGATAATTACCTAGTAATATATGTAACTGATCATCCTTTTTTTTTTTTTTTTTTTTTTTTTTTTTTTTTTAATTAGCCTTCTTTTTCTTTCGATTGTATACCCTAAACTTTTAATTCGACTTTTGTGTGTATTTTGTTCATATAAAATAACTATTTTACCCTTTGCTGTTAATAGAGTGGTTACAAAATTTATTACATAAAATTCTCTTTTTACATGAGTAAAAATACACACAAATGTCGAAGTTCAAAAGTTTAGGGTATATAATAGCAATAGAAAAAAAAATGAATGCGATAAACAATTAGAAAAAGTGACAAGATAGATACATTTCTACGTAATTATCTCTAATTTACTATATGAAAAAGGACAACGGAAGCACAAGCACAATTGGTTAAGAGTAACACTAGTACAAAATCAGTTTTTTAAAACGGTTAAAACATATTATTTAAAGCGGTATCGGACCGTATTATAATAGAGGGTTTTAAAAAATAAGGGTGGTTTTTTATAGCGGTTTTGAACTGCTTTAAAAGATGGATCATTTATTCGAATAAAAAAGATAGATCACTTACTACGGTTTTCAACAACCGTTCTAAAAGATTATGTAGGAATAAAAAAAAATATAAAATTTGAGTGGTATTGATATAACATTTATTTCTTTGATAGTTTCTTTTGACCAGTTCATTGTATTCCACCTTCATTAACCATGGCATCTTCACCAATACCTGGACATCATATCACCACAGTTAGATCTGTAAAATTGTTTTGAAATTATAAAACATTATAAGATAAAAAGAAAAATGATGTTAGTGAACCTAGTTTTTTTTTTTTTTTTTTTTTTTTCAAAGAGTAAAATCTGAAATTAAACTGCATCTTTAAAATCTTCAAGAAAGTCACCCTGCAAACAAACATTAGACCTTAAAATTGAATTATTAGATCTAAAATTGAATTATTAGATCTAAAACAAACAAATTTTAAAACTAAAAATATAAAAGAAAATTAGATCTACGTACACGAACATTACCAGATCTGGTGGTTGTGTGTGGGTCACAATTTGGACGAGTTTAGTTGATGATGTCATTGTACCGGTGTGCTTTCTGTTTCAAGAAAGTGGCGGTGGTGGTTCATCTAGTGGAGGCTACATGTTATTTGTATATGTGTGTGAGAACTTGAAGATAAGAAAGAAATATAACATATGTGGGAACTTATACTAGTGTGGTTTTGAACTTTTGATTATTTTTTGAAACGGTTCCCCAACAACCGTTGTAAAAAAGGTGAAAAATGAGAAATGAGAGGGAATAACATCCTGCTTTTAATTGTGAAATTTTTTGAAAAGGGCATTTTTATATAGCGGTTATTAGATAGCCGTGTTATAAAATGTTGTGTGATAGGTAACCGTGTTAAATAAGATTTTTTTAGAACGGTTTTACAACAAAGTGTTCTATAAAATAGTTTTTTTTGGTTTTTTAGAGCGGTACAGTGTGAAACCGTTATAAAAAGAGCGTTGTAAAATATACTTTGTGTAGTACAAGCACAATTGGTTAAGAGTAACTCTTTATGACACTGTCGACACCATCCACTTTATTTACTTGACACCAACGAGGAACAAACGAAAATAATTGATTCAATACATGACATTCCTACAATGTGTTTTCTTCTTCTTTATTTACTCTAGTGGGTGCAAAAGTTTCGCTTTTGTTTTTCATCCCTACCAGAAAACACATGATCAATCCTAATGCATTCTATCTGTCACCTTAATGAATATCTTCTTGGGTTGAATAGAAGTTCCACCCAAAGATAAGCATGCATACGTACACCATATTACATATATCGATCTCTAAATGGAAGGAACAAGGTAAAAGAGCCAGGATATTAATACAATTGAGTGGGATATTTGTAAATATTGTTCTAGAATAGTTTGCATGAATCATCAGGTAGTGGATGTTTGCTTACCACATTTTCCATTTCTTTTTGTGTAACTTTAGAGAGTTGATTTGATGAATATAGATAACATTAATTTGTCATTGCTTTGTGGAGCTGCTTTAATAATTTTGTATATACAGTTGATGGGAATGGATAGAAAACCTTAAGTAGCGTTTGTGCAGTGGGTATGGGAGAGAAGGAATGGGTATCATTTATCATAGAAGTTTTTAGTTTGTATGCTTGAATTTTCAAATTGGTTATCACCCATTCAGACAAATCTAATGTCATTGTTTTTTTTGTTTTCTTTTTTTTTACAACAGATATATTATATATTTCATAAAAAGCCTTTAGCAAGAAGCTATAAGGATACAACTAAAATAAAAATCAACATGAAAAACAAGACAAGAGTCAATGAGAAACAATTGCCAATATATGGAGATGATAGGATTCACAACCCACTCGTGCTAATTTAGGTTCACTTTAATGTGACTCCATATGCAACAAAAAGAGAGGCTTTAAACCTCAAAAGAAAATACAAGTCAACACATGAATCAATTCTTGAAAAAATGTCATCGTACATATGATTTATGAAAGGGAAAATCATCTGAAAAGGCATCATACTTGCCACCTTATTCTTTTGTTGGCATCAAACTTTTTTTTTTCTATTGTGGGCACATACTCCCTTAATCACCTCTATTGTAACTATTTTAAGGGAGATGTATGACGTGACACTACTTAATCACAATAATTACGTTATATCCCCCTTTTTTATAACTTTGGGTGTCTTTTGACAATGTTTGATAGTTCGAGGTTGTGTATTATATTATTTTTCATTAAAACCCAATTCTCTCTCACACAATTATACGTTTCCCTCTTCCCCATTTTTTTTGTTTTTCCTAAACGGTCGACATAACTAACCCTAATTCCACAGACACAGTAATTGACCCACATTTGATGTGCGTTTTCATAATTCAGGTACATTTACTTTGATTTCGTTGCTTATACTATGTTTTTATCAATATAATTACCCTAATTAGGCTAATTTTCACAAACCCTAATTTTTCGTATTTTGTGATTTTTGTAACAGCATGATACCTGGGACCAATTTACATCAATTTGATGTACACAATGATGGGTTCTTTGCACATTCACCTTTAAGGTATAAGGATGGGGTGATTCTGAATATGGTTGTTCCAAGGATGACCTACGAAATATTTGCTCAGTTTGTGGAAGAAAAAGTTGGTAACTACTTCCAAGGTTTGTATTACAAAGTTCCAAATATTGATTTAGAGAAAGGCTTAGTTAGAGTAACAAATGATAAGGAAATAGCATACATGTTTGATGTTGCTGACTTGTTTGGTAGGCTAGAGCTCTATTTAGATCACTTAGATATGGATCTGTCAGAGTATCTAGGTAATGCAGATACCTCTTTTATGGATGAAACTGTATCTAAGGCAAAAGGCACACCCAAAAAAAGGTATTGCAATGAGTTTTCTGTGGATGAGTTGATTCATTGGGCTGAGATGGAGGTCCAGGTTGAGGGTTCATCTTCTTGCCATCCTAGAAACTCAGAGGGTGAGAGTAGTGGGACTAGGGTGAATGTTGATAAGGGCAAAGGGAAGGTTACAGAGGATGCAACAGATGGTGATGATGATTCTGAATATGATAGTGACTTTGATAGTGACTATAATTCAGATAAGTCAGTTGACTATCTTAGTCCTGGTGAAGAGGAGTTGATTGAACTAAGGAAGAGAATGAAAGCTAGTAGAGGGAAGGAAGCTGAGGGTATTCCAGAAATGAATGATGACACTATACCTACTGATGACACCATACCTACTAGTAACCATGGAACAGAAACATAAATGTGTTAGGAATTTTGAATTTGGGTCATTGGTAAACTATAAGTGGATAGGATCTGTGTTTGGTGAAAAGATTAGGGATAACCCTGATATTAGGTTGACTGCTATAGCTGACCTAGTTATGAGGAAGTATAAATGCAAGGTATCCCTTAATCAATGTAGAAATGTAAAAAGGTTTGCTTTGACAGCATATGAAAAATCAGTTGATGAGCATTATGCATTGTTGAGATCATATGGAAGGGCAATATTAGATACCAATCCTGGGTCCACTGTGAAGTTAGGTGTGACTGTAAATCCAGATCAGAAAACCTACTTTGATAGGTTTTATGTGTGTTTTGCTGGATTAGCAAATGGTTGGAGGGCTGGTTGTAGGAAAGTTATTGCCTTAGATGGCTGTTTTCTTAAAAGGCCAAACCAAGGTAAAATTCTTACAGCCATTGGAAGAGATGGAAATAACCACATTTACCCAGTGGCTTGGGCAGTGGTTAATGTTGAAAACAAGGACAATTGGAGCTGGTTTTTAGAGTTGCTTGAAGGAGATTTGGGTTGCACCAAAGGACAAGGTCTAACTCTTGTGTCAGATCAACATAAGGTATGTTTGTATCCAAAATTATTTCCTTAGTGTCTTATTAATACATATATTATAACATTGTTATTATATATAGGGTCTTATTGAAGCTGTGAAGGATGTAATGCCATATGCCGAACACAGGAAATGTGCAAGGCATATTTATGAAGGCTTTAGGAAACAATTCACAGGCTTGGAGTTTAGAGACTTGTTTTGGGCAGCATCAAAAGCCTCATATCCACCACTCTTCTACAAGACAATGGACAAGATAAAAATGGCAAACCCAAAGGCTCATAAGTATCTTATGGATAAGAATCCCAAAACATGGTCAAGAGCTTTTTTTGAAGTTAACAGAGGATGTGAGGCGGTTGAGAATGGATTTAGTGAATGTTTTAACAGTGTTATTTTAAGTGTTAGGGACAAGCCATTGATAACTATGCTAGAATCTATCAGAGTGATAGTACTAGAGAGGATGCACAGAATGAGGGAAATCAGTAAGAAATGGAACCCTGGAGTTTGTCCCAGCATTCAAAGGAGATTGGAATTGCTGAAAGATCAATAAAGGTAACTCTATTTTAAATTAATTGTGTATTATCTTATGAAAGATGTTGCATTGACACATATAACTGTGTTATGTTGCAGGTTCTGGCATGTTATCCCTGCTGGTGGGAATGTGTTTGAGGTGAGATCAGGAAGTAACGCATTCACAGTTGATGAACCAAAGATGTCTTGCACATGTAGAATGTGGCAGTTATCAGGTATACCTTGTGTGCATGCTACAAAGGTAATACTCTATCTAAACAAGCTACCAGAGGCCTATGTTCCATCTTGGTTTGAAACAGACATGTATTTTGTGGCATATCACCATTATTTAAAACCAGTCAGAGGTATGAATTTCTGGCCTGATCAGAGTATGTACTCAGTAGTTTTACCTCCTAAACCCAAAAAAATGCCTGGTAGGCCTAGAAAGAAAAGAATTAGAGCAAAGGGTGAGGGTGGTAGCTCATCAAAAGTGTCAAGGGTAGGTATTGAGATTACTTGTAGTATCTGCAACCAAATTGGGCACAACAAAAAAGAATGCAAAGAAAACAGTAAGGGTTGTAGCTCAGTTGAAAAGGCACCTAGAAAAAATGTTGGAGGTAGGCCTAGAAAGAACAAGGTTAACCAGGATGAGGCATCTGTGGCAGATGATGTTATGCAGGTCAGACAAAGAAAAGAGAATGAAACAAGTGGGTCAAATAGAAAGAACAAGAAAAGAGGTTGCACTTCAACTTATGCAAGATGGTTTGGTGAGCAGCAGAATGAAGAGCAAACTGAGATTGACTTGACACCTGTTCAAGTTGATCTCATGCAGACACAAGAAACTCAAACACAAAAGGTCAGAGTGAGGAGGCCTAGTGAAAGAATTATCAAAAGGAAGTTGGCAAAACAATTGGATGGCCAGGGCATCACTCCTCAGTCTGCCATGAATATAGATGATGCTTGAACTACTGTCATTTAATGTGCCCATTTTGTACATCTTTTGATGGCAACTTATGTAAACAATTGGTAACTAATCTTGGTATGTAATATGGCTAGAACAAGTAGTATTTAGTAGCCACTAATGTATTTAGTAGAACAAGTAATATTTAGGGCAACTTATGTAATGACCATCAACCAATAGCCCATTTTGTACATGATACATGGCACTTTTGATGGTCAATCCAAAAACTGTTATGTCATAACATAACAAAATGCAGTATGCAGTTTGGTATTCCTTTTACTATTCTTCATGTGACCTTATCTTTTTGCTCTATATAACATAACAAAATGGATTCCAACATTCATAACATTCATCAAACATACAAACATTTTGTCACACCCCCAAAATCGGGTCCAGCGGAAGCATACATGTAGCTGGGGTGCAACTCAATTGGTATCACAACACAAGTGTAAAGAACGGTTTTTCACCTCAACCATTTAGAATAAAATTGTTTAACAAAAGTGTTGAATTTACATTGTAAAAGTTGTGCGGAAATAGGCCCTTTAAAACAAGTAAAACGGTCCCAAATGTTTATCAGAGTCTTCTATGACCATGCCATGCCCTGCCAAAGCCTCCAGTAGCGTGCCTTTGCTAAATACCTGAAAATACATGCTAAAACGTCAACACGAGGTTGGTGAGTTCATAGAGTTGTTGTAAAATGTAATGCCTTTGGATAATGATTTCCCAGCAAAGGCATTGTAAATCCACTCAGTCCCAAGCCTTGGCCATAACAAGACTTGCAACCTGTGTGTTTACAACCCACTGCCAAATGAGTTTTGGTTTGGTGAATAAAAGTAATATGTGGACCACAAGATTCACAGTACATTTGGTTGATCAATACATTCGATGATGTGACCAATTCATTCGGTTGTGTGACCAGTTCATTCGTCATGTGACCCGTTCATTCGGTCATAATACCCGTACATTCGGTTATGTGACCCATTCATTTTGTCATGTATGTACATAGTAGTGGAGCCGGTTCATTCGGTTAAGTATGCATAATGTTTGAAGTACTTGTGTCCATGAGTAATAAAAATTAAGTGCAATACTAGTGAATACATTCGGATGAATAACAAATTCATAAGTGGAGCAAGTAATGCTTTGATGAAACAAGTGGCATAATCAAGTAAATCATGTATACATTTGGATGAAAATGAGCATGTATTCTCCCCCAAAATGATTACAAAACAAGTAAAAGGAGGGGCTATGAAACTCACCTGGTATGATAGCTACGATGACAAAAGTGAATACACTGAAATGAGGCACGATCTCTAACCGCGACCTAATATGAATGATGGAATCTAATGTAAGAAATGAGATGATGCTGCACATGCAAATACGTATGTTATCGATACCACTTGATGATTTTTGGAAAATAACGTTTATCGTCGAAAAATACATTTTTGACGTCTCGTTAAGTTAATAAACACTTTTCGTGTAAATAGGTTGAAACGGTACTCCACGATCCTTGTTTGGTGTTATATTGGTTAATATAATGTTTTCGTCGCAAAATAACTCTTTTTACAACTTTTGAAAATATGCCCGAACGGCCTTGTAAAACTAGCCGTGAAATATAGCTCGTTATGAGTTAGAAATAAAACTCAACGTTTTTGTAAACCTTGTAACAATATCTAAATATCGTTATATTCAACTTTTGACCAATTATGTCTCGATCAATTAGATAATCGGCTATCAACTTAGTGACTTGTAAAAATACTAGTTTTCATACTTAAAACACTTTATAAAAGTGGGCTGTCAAAATAAGTGATGAATTGTCGGGCTTTAAACGTGTATATCTCGGTCGTTATAAGCTTGTTTTCTACGTTCTTTATATCCACGGTTTCGTATAAATATAAACTAACATATTTTTAATGGCTCGGCTCATCTAGATCACGGCTAACGACTCGTTTTGCCCCTTAAAGTTCGGCAATCAGCAACAGTTTTTCTGAAAAATATAGTTTTCGTCGCGTAACTTAAATAATTCATAACTTCTTCGTTATAAGTCGGATTTTAGTGATTCCGGCGCCCACGGTTTCGTTTTTGAAAGAACTTTCTGAATATGAAGGCCAAAATAGCCCAAAAATTACTGAGTTTTCCAGATCTGCCGATTAAGGACAGACCCTTAACTATGGTGTTTAAAATCCGTTTCTAGTGTTCTAAACTTAATCATATCACCTCAAATCAACACCACAAGTTCGCAAATCCTACCATACACCTTCTTAGGGTGTCATGGGGTCCTAAACATCACCAACCTTGGTGGATCTCATGGGGATGTTAATGAAATGTATAGATCTAGTGACTTAAAGAGTTTATGTTCAAAAGTGGTATAATAACATAAGTATCTTGCATGGATGATTAATATAACTTGAAAATACATGAACATATATATCAAATGAAAGTATAAAATGATCAAAACATGTTCTTGAAACTTACTTGATGATTGGATGAGTTTTGATAAGAAATGAGTAATAAACTTGAGGTTTGATCACAAATCCTTAACAAGGAAGGTAAATGGAGCTTGATTATGACTTTAACTTGAAAAATTGATGGATGATCTCTTGTGTTCTTGGTTGGGCCGAGCAAGGTAGAGAGAAAAAGAGAGAGTTTGATCTCTTGTAGCTAGTTGTTGTTGTAGTGAATGTGTTATGGAAATTAATTAGAAAACATGTGTACTAATGGCATTAATTGGACAATTTATGAATCCTTGGCTTATTAGAGAAAGGGGGGGCGGCATGTGCAAGCCAAAAGAGAAGGATTTGATGTGCATTTAAAGCTTATGTCCCCATTTAATTAGAATTAGTTAGTTTAGTGCATACATTGAGTGTTATCGGGTACCGAGTTATCTTGAAATAAATGTTAACGAGGTGAAATAAAATATGACGAAGTTGTAAAAATTATGAAATTGTATTCCTGATGAGAATCGGGTGTTAGAATAATTATCGAGTTGAAAATTCGCAAACCGACGCTGTTATAGGCGTTTTCCGGAAAATATAGCAAATGGTTTTAAAACACCGGGTAAATTAATAATATAATTTTTATATCATTATATTGAATGGGAAAACATATTAGGATCACTGTCGGGAGTATCGGGTATATGTTAGTAATAAAAACTGAGTGGTAACGTTAATTACAAATTAAACATACGTAAATTGAAATAATGCATATCCGTGCACGACCTAGGATACTGATGATGTTACTGAGGACATGTAGACTATTCCAGTCTATATGATGAGTCCTTAATGATGATGCATGAATACGCCGCTAAACCTTGCCGGTTACGCGTATTTGAATACCCGTAAACTTAGTTTACGAAGTGATGAACGATAACCATGAATAGTGAATTCTTCCGGGAATGAATAGTGTAATGTGAATAGTAAAATTTCTGAACGCTTCTCAGAATCTCAAATTGACTCCAAAAACGATGAATAGTAAAATGATGAATAGTGATCGGTGAATAGTAAATGATGAATAGTAATTTCCCGAGATGAATAGTAAATATGGAAAATATCCTGAAAATGCGGGTTGTGACACATCTGAATCCATGGATTCCAACAAGAATAAAGGTATTCTTCAATGTTTTTTGTGCAGCAATCATTGAGGTTTCTAGTGACAGTTCTGGTTCAGATTCATTTGATCCACTTTCATGGAAGGCTTATTTTCCAAAAGATTACAATCCAAACGATTACTTTGTTACTTCAAAGGTGAAAAGTAGCACAAAAGTGACCAACAAACATGACATAAATACAGTAACATAACAAATGGTCAAAGATTTCATAAATACAGTAACATAAGATTAAAAAGATCCTTAGATCACTTCGATAATGACATACCAACCAAAACACAGATTACACACAAACATCCTAACATGATGATAAACAACCTATCATACAATTCCAACTTTGAGTTTCTAGCCTTCAACTCATCTTCCAATCTTGACTTTGTAGCCTTCAACTGATCTTCCAACCTTGACTTGTCCAAAGCAAGAGACTCAATGAGAGGACCTGTGACACACGGTTAAGGTGGTTAAACCTTGTATACTTTGTGTGTAAGATATATTGAGTTTATATGATTAAGCACGCGGAATTTACTTAACCACACTTAGAAGGTTATGTATGTTATGGAAAATGGAAGAATTATATTTGTTTCTTAACAATGAACAAAGAAAGTTTTTCACTAAATGATTCAATATTATTCAAAATAATACGAGTGATCTTGTGTTTATCACTAGGGTTACAAAACCTTGAATCTTATGTTACAACTTGTGATTTGTGTTTGTTCTATGTCTTAACAGATATTCACTTATATTTTTCACACACGTACATAATCACTAGTCTAAGATCTCTTTTATAGTTGCAAAAGATCTTTACAAATTGCTTAAAGTCTTGGCCGACTTACTTGGTTAACTTATGCTTATTGTGTGTCAGTACATAAGATACAACATGTATCTATGTATACAACTTGTTAACTAAGCACATGGAGTAAGATATTATCTACCGTATATGTTTGACCAAAATACAATAAATATCTTTTCGATCTTATCCTTGAAGTAGCTTTATGACTCACTGATCAGCAGTACCATATACAACTAGCAGTACCTTCTACTTGAACTAGCAGTACCTTGATGTACTAGCAGTACCTTGATCATGAACTAGCAGTACCTTTGACTTAGAGTAAATTCTAATACTCTAACTTCAGAATATTTAATTCCCAACACTCAATTATGGGTCCACTATCCTCATTGTTCTTCATTCGCTTCTGCCTTAGATAGAACCAATACACCAACTCTTTGTAGTATTCACTAAGAAGATCTTCATCCAGAAACTCATACACATGACAAACATTGCATGTGACGAATCTCTTACCCGGATTCCTCTTTGTGGTGGCTGTTTGCACTTTTAATTGATGATTACAGTTACAAAAATGTTCAATCTTACCTCCAATTAAACGGGATTGAGCTGTGCTTGAACTGCTCATGCTTTAGGGTTCTTGTTCGACCATTTATGGAGAAGGGATTATTTGGGGAAAGAGGGAAAATAAATAAGTTGAAAGGGGATGGTAGGGTTTGCAAGTGGAAAAAAACAATAGATAAAAATCACCCTCCAAGTTACAACATTGTCAAAACGGACCCAAAAGTGTGAAAAAACGGGGTAAAACGGGATTATTTTGATTAAGAAATGCCACGTCATCAAAATAGTTACAATAGTGATGATTAAGGGAGTATGTGCCCACAATAGAAAAAAAAAGTTTGATGCCTACAAAAAAATAATGTGGCAAGTATGATGTCTTTTCAGATTATTTTCCCCTTATGAAACTTGCAATCATAGTGAAACATGTTCTCGAAAACACAAGTCAACATATGAATCAATTCTCGAAAATTTAGGTTCACTTTATTATGCATCCTTCATTATTTTTATAAAATTCGCTAATATTAAAGACATTTTGAGAAACATTTTTCACATTTTTTGCTAAAATTGTCAATAAGAAGAGTGAATTGAATTTGATGTGATCGAGAAAATTTAAGAGATGGTTACTAATTTAGATGATTTTGAATGGTTTTGTTTGGAAATTGTGTATTGTTTTACAAAAAAAATAAAAATAAAAAATAAAAATATAAAAATCATAAACTATGTGTTGTTAGCAAAAATCCTTATTTTTATTCTTCTCATGCTTTGCAAAGTTTTAAATCCGTTGTCATTATGCTTTGCGCGATGACTTGTTACCTTCTCAACCAGTCATCATTAAATTTAAAAAATTTAAAACATAAGTGATAATTTATCAGTCATTAAAAAGAATAAAACCACCTTGTCTTCTTGTCCATCAAAGCAATGACCATTGTTGAAATTTACTGTTGTCTATAATATAGTTGTGGATGAATGGTCCAAACTAGTTTTATACACTAGAGTGTCGTTAGCATGTCAGGTAATTTTTGAATCATTTTTTTTTATTTTTATCCCAATTATGTTTTTCACTGTAGTGAAGTTGAATTATATTCATTTAAAATTGTCTGACTGTTAAAGTTGTCAATATTGAAGTACTGGTCTTTATTTGAAGGTAAAGTGGGTGCTGATGGTGGTAGACGAAGGTGGTTACCTGAGTGTCCTCTCGTGGTGTTAGTAGTCCAACTAATGGAGTCGATCAATGGTCACGTACGATACTTAAAGCTGACACCAATATTAGTTCGTGTGTATTGATTGTCAAAATTAGTTTTATAACTATGTGATCGTTGCATGTGCAGTAAAATTTTGAATCACTTTCGTCATTATTTTATCCATCCCAACTCAATCAAACTAGTTTGTCGCATTGTAGTGACGAGTTGAGATTCGTAGGTGTCGATTTAAAAATTGTTGGTTTTGATTATAAGTTGTATGGTTTTGATTTATGAGGTTATGGGTTTTTATTTGAAGGTGGGTGGGGTGGCTGATGGTGGTAAACGAAGGTGGTTACCTGAGATGGTTCTTGTGGTGGTTAGTTGTGAAAGATCGGAGGTGATACAAATGGCAACTAGATCTTGAAATTAACACTTGATGTAGTTTATGGACAAAGGTGTAGAATGGCGGGGACATCCTGATCTCGGGTGCCTTTGGCGCCAACTATTGTCGATCCCACAAGGAATTTCTCCGGGCAACTCTCCTGGCCTAGTGGGGCACCAACTGGAGTGAGCCGAGACTCTCGGACTCTTGAGCTCTCATCCACAAAGTCTCTCCAGTGAGTTCATAGGTTTTGCGGAGGTGGGTACCTATCTGAGAGCAAAGTGTCAGGGATGGGATTCGACCCAGAGTCTATTGACTCAAGAATGAAAGCCCCACCTGGACCAATGCCCCAGTCATATTGATGTATCTTTATATTATGTGGGTTTCTAATAATTAATCCATTTTAGTTGAGGGAAAATTTTCAGTTTTGTAGTTAGAATGGCCGGAGATTATATCTTTCACCGGGAAAAAAGTGGTGATTGACTCGAGTTAATAAATGAACAAGATGAAGGCGTGTGGAATAACCAAATTGCCTTATTTGGCAGGTCAAACAAGTTACAAACAAGTTCGGTGATGTAGAATGACAATATTTCACGTCCGTTAAGCTTATTTAAGTTAAAATTATAAGCACATAGAATATTTATAGAGTTTTTCCATTAAAGTTCAACTTCTTATACCACTAAACCAAAATGTGGATTTGGGGACCAGCAAAAAATTTGGGTCGACATTCTCGTCTCAAATTTTGGCAATAGGCCACTTTTTTTCAATAAAAAATGGCAGTCTAGGACTTTTTTCACTGAACAAAAAGGATTTTTCACTTTTTTAGAGAATTTCGCAAAAAAAAAAAAAAAAAAAAAAAAAAAAAAAAAAAAAAAAAAATCGCATTATTTTAATCCCGCCAAACAAAATTTTTTTTTTTTATATTTAAAAGCTTTTTAACTCAATTTTTATTTCTTAAAACAATATAAAAACTTTTTAAAAAACAAAATGGAATAACAATGTCGTCCCATTTTTTCTAAATATTTAAAATAACATTTATAATCCAATAACTTATTTAAAAATACTTATATATAAATTAACTTTAGAAAATTATTTTCTTTAAAGTTATATGTTAGTGTAAAAATTAATTTTAAAAATTACATAAATTAAAAAATTTACAAAATCAATGCTTTACTATTTATCAAAAATATTTTTGTTGTTAAAAATATTAATTATAATAGGGTGTTGTGTAATCTGATAAACCACATGGTTCAGATTGGAGTAAAAAAATTAAAGAAATAACTGAATTGGAAGGTGGTTGGGGTGATTCATGGGGTAAGAAAAAAATACAAGAATAAACCTCAAGACGGGACTGAAGGGTCAAATTAAATGAACAGACTACTGATAAAGGGAGTAATTGGTGAAGGTACAATGATGGCGATCCTTTGTCCGCCGATGATCAAACTTATATTCTTGATAACGTCTTCAATCACCATCCATATAAATTTTAGAAAACAAAGTTCCAAGAAAGTCGTTGTTTTTTTGTTGTATCAACCGATGGCCGTGAAGAAGACTTCTCGTACATTAAATGTGTTGAGAATTATGTAAATGTGGTGATCTCGACTATTATTAACTAGATCTGAATATTGATGAAATGGATGTTGATCGGACTAAAGGGTTAAATGAACAGACTACTGATAAAGGGAGTAATTGGGGATGGAACAGGAAGGAGGAACAAATGATGGTCCTAGACCAGGAGGACCTTTTACTGCAATGAGACAAAGGCTCGATATCTTCATAGCGGATGAGCAAGAGATAATTAACGAAATTAATCCCATCATTCAATCTATTCCATTGTTGAATTCCATTTCTTGTTAATGTTAAAGTTATGAAACACGAATGCTAACTATGTATATATGGGTACCCACTATTTTGTGAAGGTAAAATGATGGCGATCCTTTGTCCACCGATGATCAAACTTATATTCTTGATAACGTCTTCAATCACCATCCATATAAAGTTCAGAAAACAAAGTTCCAAGAAAGTCGTTGCTTTTTTGTTGTATCAACCGATGTGTTGATGCAAATAATGTTCTAAAAACCCTATTTATATCTTTTGATTACCTCACGTTTTGAGGATGACAAAATGTGAACTCACGTTACGTTAAAATTAACGTTCACAAGTTTTTAATTGGAAGATTCCGTTTCTACGCAAATAACTCTTGAACAAAGTTACAACTTGAACTAGTGATCAAAGAAGTGAATTTATTTTTTGAAAATTCACATTTTAAATGGGACAAAACATTTTTTCAAAAATACACATGAAAAATTATTTTTGAAATATTAAGAAATGTTTTAATAGAAAAATTAGTTTGAAAATCACAACAGCTATTTTTCCCCCCAAAATCAGCTCCAACCTTCCCCAAATAAGTTTTCACCATAAAAGACAAAATTTGGAGCGTCCTAGTCTACCACGGCTCCACGGTTCCACTAAATTTAGTGGAGCCGTATGGTATTTAACGGAGCCGTCCGTACAGAATTTCTTTGTAACGTTCAGATTTTCTTTGCCTATAAATACCCACCTCTTTCACAGTTTTAGGCACCCTTCACACACAGAAAAATCCCTTAGCTAAATCCTCTCACACCTTTCACTTCTTAGGTTCATTTAGATTAGTTTTTCTTTGTTTCAAGAGTGATCCAATCATCCTTCAAGTGATCCTCTTCATACCTCTTCACTAGCAAGAGAAGAACACAAGTATCCAAGTTGATACAAGGTGTTGTCATCCCTCTTCATTAGCAAGAGAAGAACTCAAGTAATCAAGAAGATACTAGAGTTATAGTTGATAGGTTTTTGTAACACTTGTTACAACCTTGTTGTATCTTAGTATACATCAAGTTTATTTCCTTTTTGTGAGTGAGAGTGAAGATCAAGTGTGATCTATAGAGATAGTGAAGATCTCTTGAAGCCATTGGGCTTGTGTGATTGATCAATAAGATCAAGGGTCATTAGGTTAGTGTTAGTTGAGTAGAGTGAAGTGAGTGTTGATCATAGTGATCGTGTTGAGATCTTGGTGATCTCTTGAAGCCACTGGCTTGTGTGTTTAGGTCACGTGGACCTTGGTAGATTGGTGCTAGCTAAGATTAGCACTCGACATCTAGCTTAGTGTCGGTAATAGGATAAGCGACGTGTACGGTTTTCTCCGCCTGAAGGGAGGTTGTTGATATAGTGTTTGAAACTCTCGAGTGTGGTACTCGGGGAGTGGAGTAGGGCGAAGAAGAGCTTCGTAGCCGAACCACTATAAATCCTCTGTCTTGGTTTGATCTTTCCAACTCTACTCTTTACTTTTATTTGTTATTATTACTTAGCTTAGTGTGTAGTTCATATTGGTGTTGATTGATTACACATAGAGTTCGAATCAAAGTTTTCAATAGCATACTTTTAAAACAAGATTTTTAAAAGAAGTTTTTAAACCGGTAAACTATTCAACCCCCCTTCTAGTTTCCCACAATTGGTATCAAGAGCCACGTCAGTCAAGATTTTAAAGTATATTGTATTTTAAAACTTGAATCGATCAATGGATTCCGACAAATATCTAGAAGGGCAATCTATGCAAAGACCACCACTTTTCGAAACCGATTGTTTTATTTATTGGAAAACAAGATTCGAAACGTATGTGAAATCAAAAGACATTGATCTTTGACATGTTATTACCGAGGGTGACTTTCAACCTATTCAAAAGAATCCGGAAACTAAAAAGGATGAAATAGTTTCTTATGATAAACAAAGCGATGAACTAAAAAGGAAATTAGCCAAAAATAATGAGGCTAAAATGATGATTTATAATGCTTTGCCTAAAAAGGAGTTTGAAAGAATTTTCATGTGTAATACGGCAAAAGATATTTGGAAAACCTTTTTAGTCACTCACCAAGGTAATAACCAAGTCAAAGAGAACAAGATAGATCTTCTTGTTCAACAATATGAACAATTCTCCATTTCGGAGGATGAGTCAATAGATAATGCTTTTGCTAGATTTAATACTATTATTATCACTAGTCTTAAAGCTCTTGATGAAGGTTATTCTAGTAAGAACTATGTTAGGAAGTTTCTTAGAGCTCTACATCCTAAATGGAAAGCAAAGGTCACCGCCATAGAAGAGTCAAAGGACTTGGCGGCATTGTCACTCGATGAACTTATAGGAAACTTGAAAGTTCACGAGATGATCATCAAGAAAGACTCTGACATTGTCAAAGGCAAAAGCGAGAGAGTTAGATCTCTAGCATTAAAAGCCAAGAAGGAGTCTAGTGATGAGGAATGTTCGAGTTCCGGTAGTGAAGATGAAGAGTACGCACTAGCCATTAGGAACTTTAGAAAGTTCTTTAAGAGGAAAGGTAGATTTCCTAGACAATCTCGCGATGAGAAGAAGTCATCCCAAAGAAATCATGATGAAAGAAAAGGGACAAGTGATAGGAGATGCTTTAGATGCGGAGATCCTAATCACTTCATAGGAGAATGTCCTAAGCCACCAAAATCCAACAACCAAAGAGCCTTTGTAGGAGGTTCTTGGAGTGATAGTGGTGAAGAAGAAGAGAAGAAGCCTAACGATGAAACGTGCCTAATGGCTCAAGCTTCTAACGAGGTACATTCTGACTCTTCTTATTATAGTGATAATAATTCGTCAATAGATGACAGTGAATTACATGACGAATACAACAAACTATGCGTAGTTAGTACTAAGATCTTAGGTAGAAACACAAAGCTAAAACTAAAATTAAAAGAACTAGAACTACAAGTCTTAGAACTAAATGATCAAGTCAAGAGACTTGAGAAAAACAAGGAAGTAGACGTAGGATGCGGGTCATGTATTAGTCTTCAAGTAGAAAATGAAAAACTTAAAGAAAATGCTTTAAGAATCATTAAGTTTGATGAAGGAACTAAAAAGCTTAATGATATACTTGAAAACATTAGATATAGTGAACATGACCGTTCGGGTTTAGGATTTGACCCAAATCAGGCTTCTACAAGTGGTACTAAACAAGTAAAATTTGTAATGCCTGAAAAGTCCATGTCTGAAGGTGACGGCACCATTAAAGGTACAGACGGCACCACTAAATTTAGTGGTACCGTGTGGTGCTGAGGACAAAACTGGGTCAATTCTGAAAAGTAACTTAAGTCCTAAACCAAGTTACGTAGTTGTAAATAGAACTAAAGTGTCTACTCCAAGTAGAGAGGAAACCAAAGGCTTTAACAAACCATTGTCATCTCCCGAACATGGATTTGTAAAGCGTGACACTAGGTCAACTACTCCTCCACCTAGAAAGGTAAACTCTCCCAAACCTCGGTCTAGAACTCCTCTACCGAGAGGTAACTTTAGAAGACAAAATCATCCAAGTAACATTCCCGTAACTTGGAATGATCGTCCACCACAAAGTTACTTACCATGGGAAATGTGTCCTCCATTCTCACATCCTAAACTAACGCAACAAATGCGTAGGATGTTTAACTCTAACAACTTTGGACCCATGAGATATTGGGGACCAGATGTTTGAACATTTGTTTTGCTAGGAAAACATGAGTGTAAATAAACTTTGGAGTCTAACAAAAGGAGTATGATGCGTTATCAAGCAAATCCGGTGACGCAATAGTCAAGTCGTGTCTTTCATGCTTAACATTCAACAAAGGTACCCTAGTCTTCTAGTTTTAAGAGCAAACACCTCAGGCACAGGTACGCTTTCTTAAAACACCCTTTGTTAGTAGTAATGTTTGGCATGAAATAGTGTAGTTAGAATCTAACATGGTAGGCACTATAACACAGAAACTCTATTCACATCTCATCATGTCAAATTCAACTTGTCCAGAAATGTTCGATGATCGCTTTAAGATCATGCGTGACAAGTTTGAATTAAGCATTGATGAGTGAATCAAGTTTCCTTCCTTGCACATATGTAATCTTGCCTAAATTAAGTATCCCTTTAAACTTATGTATACTATATGTATGAGATACATAGTTTAAGTAATAGTCTTTATTGACAATAACGCCCATATCCGCAAATGCGAAACTCACAAGAGACGAAGAAGGTGAGTGCGCAGATATAACCAGGTTAGGGGCATAATAGGTAAAGTAGTTTACCTAACGGCAAGTAGGTCCATTATCATGAATAGTGTTGGCTTTGTGCCCACTTGTAAGAAGTGTCCCAAAACTTCTTACATCAAAGTGTTCAATGTATCATACGATGCATTGAAGATACTACACACTTGAGACTACGATATCTCAAGGAGACGGTTGTAGAAAATGTTTCTATACCAACTCTGATAATGCGAGAGTTGATGTGGATTGAGACATAAAGAGCAATGTTTGTACCTTTATAGGTTTGTTAACAAACTTCTTGGTTCCCCAAGAAACAAACTACTCTTGCTATTTCTACGACCGAAGCTGAGTACGCAAGCGCCGGAAAGGCATGACAACAAACACTATAGATAAGACAACTCCCTGTGAAGAGTAGCAGTCAAGATGCCATTAGACTTGTCCGGGAACCCTATAGTTTGCTCATGAACGAAGCTCGTCGAAGTACGTCATCTCCCCGCGGAAAGACATCTCCTCCGTCATGATAACGTCGAAAGAGAAATCTTTTCTTTGAAAAGTATCTCTTCTCACCTTAACCTTTACATTCTCGTCAAATGACCTCTAAATACTCCATTGAAAATATTAATGTCATCCCTCACATCCCATCATATGACTTTTCAAGTCATTCCTCATATCCCGCTCATGACTATTTCAATATTTCTATGGAAATATTAAAGTCATCCCTCGCATCATACCTTATAACCTTTCATCCCCTCTTATGACTATTTGAATATTTCTCCGGAAATATTGAAGTCATCTCACACATCCATCTTATTCTCGACTCATGACTCTTGAATATTTCATTGGAAATGTCAAGTCATTCCCTAAGCCTCATTTCATGACTTAGTAATATTTCACTGGAAATATTAACGTCATTCCTCGCATCTCATCATATGACTTTTCAAGTCATTCCTCTCATCCCGCTCATGACTATTTGAATATTCCTTCGGAAATATTAAAGTCATCCGTCACGTCATACCTCATAACCTTTCATCCCTTCTATGACCTCTCGAAAGTTTCGCGGGAAACATTGAAGTCATTCTCTACAAATCGCCCATGACTTTTTAAGTCATATTTTCACTCGTCACATGACTCATGAATATTTCACGGGAAATATCAAGTCATTTCTTGTGTCGCGTACTCTGACTAATTAAATATTTCATGGGAAATATTATAGTCATCCTCCTAAACACAACTCATAACTTCTATTTATTTCACGGGAAATACTAGAAGTAAATCCTCATCCAATGACAACTTAGTCAATTTCCTTGGAAACACTAAGGTCATTCCTTGTCATCCCGTCCTATCATTTTTCGTCAAAAAGTTTATTAGGTATAAACTTTTTCCTCGTGTCAAAAAGTCTTACTAAATAAGTAAGATTAATCAGCCAAAAGTCAAAACAGAAGAAAAACTGGACCATCAGACATACGGCTCCACTAAAGAGCCACGGCTCCACTAATTTTTAGTGGAACCGTGGAGCCGTGCATCTGATAAACGCGCCCAGTTACTATTTTCTTCTGCACAAATTTTCCAAACACACAAAACCACTTCCACTTGCTGTCAAAACCGAACCATAACACCATAATTCAATTAATCTTTTGCAAATCACGAATGAGGCATTGAAATTAACAAATCCTAACCACAACATCATCAAATGTAAGTAACTCACTCTTAATTTCTTTTAATTTGAGTCTAGGGTTTGTTCTTGAGTATAAATCCGAATTGGGGATTTTCAAAATTAATTGAACCCTTGTGAAATTAAGATTAGGATTAGACAATGTAGCATTCACATGATTCCCTAAACCTAGGATTTCCAAAAACCCATTTATGTTGCAAAACCTAATCTGAAATTAATCACTAAATTCGGATTATGATTGATTATTTGCAATGGAATCATGTTTAGGATGATTAAAATTGGATTAGGAACATTCTGCATTAAAGCTTTTCAATCTTAAAGCTTGTTGGCGCCATGTTGAGGCATTTGCCAAACACCCCAATTCGATCATTTGTCGAAAAACTTCACAAGTCTAGGATCATGAAACCTTTTTCATGCATTGTTGATGCAAATTAAAAACGTTTTTGCATGCATACATGAACTCTCAAATATGGCTCGAAGTACATAATTGATATGTATTGTTTGACATAATTGATTGAGCAAAAGTGAAGTTAGGAGCGTTTGGGTAATCTCTTTAGGATAATTTTATAGTCGAGATTGCCGCACCTCCACATTGTTTGCATTTAGGCACACACACTAGAAGTGTAATCATAAAAATGCAACAAACTAACATATACAAAAATATTTTTTTGTAGACAAACAATGCCTCGAAATGATTATCAAGATACCAAACCATACATTCTTAGTACTCTTGAAAATCTAAACATTCCTGATGAGCAAAGAGCTTATCTCGCAAAAGTCCAAAATCGATACATACACGAAGGGCGTGTAGTCGATGCACTCTATGTCACGACAGACAACATCAGTGCCTGTTTTCCTTCTATCGAGTTCGATTGTTTATACAAAATAAATGATCAAGTCTGTCCTCGTTTTATTCTCGAGTTCTATAGTCGTGTCCGTACCTACACCGATCTTGACGGAAACGTCTTTCTTGATTTTTGGATTCGACACCAAAATATCATCTTGTCTGTCATCGAGATTGGTCACATTCTCGGTATTCCCTCATATGGTCAGTGTGCATTCACTAAAGACCATTCTCTAGAGTCTCTTTACTACAATCTTGAGAACGAAGGTGCCTATTGTACCGAAGTTCCCGACATTGAAGTAATTAAACAAGTAATCCAAATCCCTCGAGTCACCAACACGTATAAAAAACGTGATGGTTCCATTGTCTACCTCGACCCAAACAAAATATACCTCAAAGAGCTCCGTCCCGATATTAGAAATTGGGAACTTCTTCTGCGTGAGAACGCGTTAAGCCTTGCAGGCAACCGTGATCACGTTCCGGCAAGTCTTGCCCACATGCTCTACTGTCTTAGTATCGAGGAACCTTACAACCTCGCGTACTACATGGTCAAACGGATGGCCAGTATTCATCGTCGTTCCGATGAGCTCATGCCATACGGCATGTTGCTTACTCGTTTATTCAGGTGGGTTATACTAACCTACCCTTCTCTCAATGATGTCGACTATGTCCTAGTCAATCCGGTTATGAAACCTCTTGGTGGACCACGACGTCGCACAAAGAAACGTAAGGACAAAGGGTCCACACGTGGTCGTAAATCCACTTCCGATATTCCCCATTCTTCCTCCTCATTCGGTCACAGTTCGTCCTCTCAACCCATGGATGAGGACGATGATGAGGTGAACGAAGAAGGAAAGTCTCGTCCTAATACTCCCTCTCCCGACACCTTCTTTGACAACCTTGACACCTCATCATTTAGACGAACAACCGACCTCGAAAATGGGATGGTGAACCTATCCCACGTGATGAGAAGGCAAACCACAATGTACAATAGACAAGTGGAGATGCATGAGCAAACTGTCGGGGGTTTCAAGTCTATTGGGAAGGAGCTAAAAGGGATCGGGAGCAAGCTGAAGAAGTTGGGGAAGAAACGAGACTAGTTAGGATTAGCTTAAGTAGTACTATTAACTTAAGTATTATTAAGCTATTATATATAAAGTCATGGCATTAACTTGCTTGGAATGTTCCCTCTTAACATTTTAACACTTCAACATGGTTAATTCCCTTGTTAATTAATCCTCATGTTGGTTTATCTTGCCTAACTCATGCATGTTAGCTTATTTTATTACATGCACTAGATGTTAAAAATGCTTGGATTCATGCATGCTTAATAGTTGCCTAAATACATAGATGATCACATGATCATGTTAGTTGCTAGTTGAAACTAGCCTTAGGAATTCTATGTGTTTAGTAATTTGAGGCTTTGAGGTTTGCAGCCAATGGATTCCCCAGAAATTTCCCCATTTAGGCTGCCTAAAACCTGCAGACCTGGAAAGAAGGTCAAAAGAGCCCACGGCTCCATTAAATAGGCCACGGCTCCACTAAATTTAGTGGTGCCGTAGCACCTTTAATGGTGCCGTGCCTCTGGAAGACAAAAACTGCTATTCTCTTCCACTTTTTGACTTCTTTTCCCTGAAAAACTGCAACCATAACCTGATTCCCATGCACCCAAATCCCCAAATCCAACATTTCAAACTTGCATGCTTATGATTTGGCTATTTAAGCTAACATTGTGCATTGCCATCCTTACACCCATCCTTACACCTTCACACTCACCATACCACCATCATGGGATCAAGGGTATTCAAGAAACAAAGATTCTACATCAAACCAACAAATGAAACCACTCAAATTGATCAATGGATCAAGAGTACTCACACATCACAAGTCTCACCAAACACCAAAGAGACAATTTTCATTGATCTTACCTTGGATGATGATGATGATACACACACACCCATAACCTCAACCAAATCATCATCTTCTTTCACTACACCCCATGCTCCATCCAAGGCAACATTAACCAAACCAACATCCTCATCCTCCGCAACCTTTAGAACCAACACACCTTTAACCTTCACCCCATCATCTTCACCATCACCACAACCTTTAGCCCTCACACTAGCCCTATCACCCATATCACCTTTTGAACTTACCACCAACACATCATCATCTTCCCTATCACCATCACCTCAACCTTTAATGGGTCATCCCATTCTTTATCCCCTACAACCACACACCTTGAGTTGTGCTTGTTGTCACCACAACCAACTCCTTATCATGGGCCTTAAAGATGAATTGAGTCTTCAATTCTCCTACCTTGAACACCTCCTGAAACCACCACACGGACCCATCATTTTACCACCTCCACCACCACATAGCCCAACCAACTAAACATAGTCATGTTTAGTTTTTCCCAATAAATACCTAGGAACCATTTTGAAGTTGGAAGCAAATCTAGAAGCCTCATGTTACTTTAGATGTCTATGTGTCTTCTTGTTAGTTTAATTTGCTTTCCTATTGTAGTCATACTTATGTATGACATTTATTTTATATTTATGTAATGGGCTTTTCATTTTGGCTACTTAGCCATAATTCTTTTATTGTCGTTGGATATTTGTCTTATGTTCTACTTGTTAGATATTGTTTATTTGCCGTCTAACCTTGTTTTGTAGCACGAACCATTGCTCGATTACTTTGTGTTCTCCAAATGAGGGGGAGTACACATCAAGGGGGAGCCTTAACCACCTTTTTGATTTGACAAAAAGGGGGAGAAATGGGAGTAAACTCATTAAAACTTGTTAAAACTAATTTAACCTAAAATGAGTTTATATTTGTCATCATCAAAAAGGGAAGATTGTTGATGCAAATATGTTCTAAAAACGCTATTTATATCTTTCGATTACCTCACGTTTTGAGGATGACAAATGTGAACTCACGTTACGTTAAAATTAACGTAACAATTTTAATCGAAATCCTTTCTACAAAATCACCTTGATATGAATGACAAATAATGGAATCAAAGAAAGTTGTTACATTTATAATTTCAAATATCAAAAATATGAAAAGACAATAATAATTACATACATTTGAAATTCAAAATTTTAACAGTATTTAATATCAAATTTTAGTAACACATTGAATTTCCAAAATACATACAATTTACATTAACTAAATTATAACAAATAAGTAACCTTATGTTTTAAAGTTCAAAATTTTGAATATAAGTAGTTCCAATAATTATGATATTATTAAGATAAGAATTTTAAGTTGATTTTTTCCCTAAAACCAATATAAGAAAAAGAAAATTAAGTCCTTACACTTATTCTATAATTTATATTCGTAAGTGAATCATTTAACTTAGAGATAGTGAACGATCTCTTGAAGCCATTGGCTTGTGTGATTGATCAAGAAGATCAAGGGTCATTAGGTTAGTGTTAGTTGAGTAGAGTGAAGTGAGTGTTGATCATAGTGATCGTGTTGAGATCTTGGTGATCTCTTGAAGCCACTGGGCTTGTGTGTTTGGTCACGTGGACCTTGGTAGATTGGTGCTAGCTAAGATTAGCACTCGACATCTAGCTTAGTGTCGGTAATAGGATAAGCGACGTGTACGGTTTTCTCCGCCTGAAGGGAGGTTGTTGATATAGTGTTTGAAACTCTCGAGTGTAGTACTCGGGGAGTGGAGTAGGGCGAAGAAGAGCTTCGTAGCCGAACCACTATAAATCCTCTGTCTTGGTTTGATCTTTCCAACTCTACTCTTTACTTTTATTTGTTATTATTACTTAGCTTAGTGAGTAGTTCATATTGGTGTTGATTGATTACACATAGAGTTCGAATCAAAGTTTCCAATAGCATACTTTTAAAACAAGATTTTTAAAAGAAGTTTTTAAACCGGTAAACTATTCAACCCCCCTTCTAGTTTCCCACATGATGGCCGTGAAGAAGACTTCTCGTACATTAAATGTGTTGAGAAATATGTAAAGGTGGTGATCTCGACTATTATGAACTAGAGGATAATTACATGGAAGCGGGATCTCCTAAACTCGAATCCGGTTCTAAACCTGTATTTGAAGACGGTTTAGATCTGAATATTGATGAAATGGATGAGCAAGATATTATTAACGAAATTAATCCCATCATTCACCAAAATATTGGCGCTAAAGCACTTCCCACCAAAACTTCCCACCAAAATATTGGCGCCAAAATTTCCCACCAAAACGTTTGTATAAAATATCTGCTATATCCTCAGAAACACATTATATACACTCTTATCCTCAAAACCACTTAACCTCACATTCTTTTATCTTCACACCAATTTCAAAACCTGAGATGCAGCGATATAATCCTTTTATGTGTTCTTGTGGAACAGGATATATAAAACTAAGAAAATCACATAAAAAAGATACACTTAGATGGGTATATTATGCACATCCTCTTTCGAAGGTGAACAATCATACATTTCTTATTTATGTAAATATACAAACAATCATAACATTTCCTTATTTATGTAACAGCCAAGAGAAAAAGATTATGGATGTGGATATTTTATGTGGAAGAATGAATTTGATGACCGGTTACGAGTAATCACTTCTGCTTCAACATCTCATGGTTCTGGATCTGCACCAACAGAGTGCTCAAACTGTAATGCCAAAGATCTTAAGATAAACATGCTGGAATCACAAAAACATGTGCTAGAGACAAGAGTAAGGATGCTGGAGGCAAGACTTGAAATGGCAAGGAATCCCAACGAACACGACCATGCATGTTAGTCGGATGCAATACTCCATGAGCTGTTAGGTGACATCGAAAATCTTTGTATGTAGTAGTGTTGTTGTTGTTGTTGTTGTTGTTGTTGTTTGTTGTGTTATTGTTGTTTTTGTTGTTTGTTGTGTTATTGTTGTTGTTTAATAAAATTTGTATTTGTTTGTTGTGTTATCATTCCGACTCATTCGTTTAACATCTAATGCATAATGATATCATCTCGACGCATTCGTTTAACATCTTCGACCCATTCGTTTAACATCTCGTGTATAACGGTATCATATCGACTCATTCGTGAAGAAGACTTCTCGTACATTAAATGTGTTGAGAATTATGTAAAGGTGGCGATCTCGACTATTATGAACTAGAGGATAATTACATGGAAGCGGGATCTCCTGAGCTCGAATTTGGTTCTAAACCTGAATTTGAAGACGGTTTAGATCTGAATATTGATGAAATGGATGTTGATCGGACTAATGGCATATCAACTTGGCCGAGATGATATGGTTGTACACGAGATGTTAAACGAATGAATCAGAAAGATGGAATAGATGTGTACAACTTCCTTAACTTGGTTAGAGGAGTATCTGAAGAGGAAGCTGATAATGAGTGTCTAGGTGGTGATCTCGACTATTATGAACATTCTTAATATTCAGTTTTTATCTCTTTCAAAACCGCTCCTACTTAACATGCATGATATTGAGTTTCAGTTTTTATCTCTTTTTTCTCTCACTCTAAAAACCCTAGCCGCACCTTTTCAATCGGTTAAAAAATTACACGATCTGTTCTCTCTCTCAACAGTTTTTAGCTCAAGCTCAGCTTTTTTCAAGCCTTAGTTCTAATGATCGGACTGAAGGGTCAAATGAACAGACTACTGATAAAGGGAGTAATTGGGGATGGAACAGTTATGCATGCTAATATAACCAATCGGGAGCAGGTTCTCGGGATCGGAATTATTTTAAAAAATTTAAAACTAATTTAAATAAATTTTAAATTATTTTAATAATTTATAACTAATTTAAATAATTTTTAATTTATTTAATATTAATTAAATAATTTAAATCATTTTTCATATACATAAGATAAAGATAAAGAAAAGAAAAAAACAGAATGGGACGACATTGTCGTCCCTTTTTTTCACAAAAATTTTCCACGAAAGTTAAACACCCTGCCAATTATTTTAATAGCCCGCCACATTTAGGGACGACATAATTTGTAGCAGTTATTGAGGTTGTATACACAGATCTAATTCTTTTTTTCTAAGTCTTCTCCAAAAAAACAAAAAACTGACGCTACTTCTTCTTCAATTATCGATCGACACCACATTCGACTTCAACACCACCACCTTCAACACCACATTTTCCGTGAACCACCACCCCTTCCGTGACACCACATTCGACCCCACTACAACCACCTTCAACACCACATTCAAAGGCAGCAGGTGTAGCAACACCACCACCTTCAACACCACTGTGCATGATTTTTTTAATTTTTGTTTGTTTAAAGGTATGTTTTTTCTTTTAATTTTTTAGTGTTAATTTGTATATTATTTTGTTTAATTTTTGTTTGTTAATATTTGTTTGTTGTTTGTTGTGTTTGTGTTTGTGTTTGTTAGATGGCACCACAACCACCACGGCAGCCGCGTTAGCCACCATCGCCAGCAGCAGTAGCACCACAGCCGCATTGTTTGTGTTTGTGTTTGTTAAAGGTGTTTTTTTATTGTGTTAATGTGTTTTGGGAAGACAATGTCGTCATCAAAAGTTTTTATTAATTAATTTGGTTAATTTAAGTTTGGTTGTTTAATTTAGGTTGTTTTTTTTATGTGTTTGTCGCGGGACAGCCGGGAGAGTCGGGACAGCAGTAGCACCACAGCCGCGGGACACAAGCTCCACCTCTTTTCCTCTTTTTCTCTTTTCTTATCTTCCTTTATTTCAGCCGTGAACTAGGTATATAATTTAATTACTTTGATGGTTGCGTTTTTTTAGTAATATGCGTTTGGTTAGTATGATATTGTGAATATGCCATTTTTTTTAGTAATATGCGTTTGGTTAGTATGATATTGTGAATATGCCGTTTGGTTAGTAATATGCGTTTGGTTAGTATGATATTATGAATATGCCATTTGGTTAGTATGATATTGTGATTGTTAAACTTATGTGACTTTTTTTTAGGGTTTTAGTGATTAATTTTGGACAACCCCCATCTGGAATTAATCATCGTATAGAAAATCCGTCCGAAATTAATTTATTAGAAATTAATTTCGGAAAGTCCCCTGTTTGGGACTGCTTTTTGAATGTTTTGTCTCATTTAGGATATGGATTCGTATAACTGTGTTGGAAATTATATTTGAGTTGATAAGACAAAAGAATGAAAGATGAGGGACTTATGGAGACAAAGGATGAAAGTTTATAAAAGGAAGAAGATCTTTTATATTTTTACTATATATCCTTTGTAACCCTAATCCTCTAGTATATAAAGAGGATTAGAGGCGTAGGATTTTGTGTGTGTGTGTCAAGATGTAGTCAACTAGAAGAGTTCGTTGTGTTCTAGGCATCAAGTTCCTACAACGGATGCCTAGGTTTTGTAATTGTTAGTATTAGAGATGATGGCGAAGAACCTTGATAATAATAATGAATCTTTTGCTATTCCGCTGTGCATCATGTTTTGATCATTATTATTGTGCTTATTGTTTATCCTAGATCAAGGTCTAAACAACCTAGAGTCCAAAACGGTCCAAGAACTTATATATGATTGATTGGAGATTTAAGACACACACATGGGATATTGGATGACACACAGAGGAGAGTTTATTAAGGCAGTAATCATGTTAATACTGATTGGAGGTCGTTACTTTTTCTGCATGGTTTCTACTGCTTTACCAAAGAACTGTTTACATTGTTTACTACAGCTTGATATCGTATATTATTGTTGTCATCTTTCAAACCTAATGCGGAATTAGGATGCTCATTCATGGATGGTACAACATGGTGTTCGTTATTATTGTTGGTTAGTTATTCGACAAGTTCTTTCAAATGGTTAGCATATGGGTTTCAGGGGAAGCTTAAGTGTTCAAATGATTAACCATTTATATGCTACATCGAGGTGAAGGTTTTCATGATTGCTTGTTGGTATTTTTACTGGAGATTTGGGAATTTTTCTGTCTTGGATTCATTTATAAAAGAAAGCGTTTTGGTGTTCATTAATGGAGGGCGATTCAAGACATTGAAAGACTTAATTGGATGTATGGTACTAGTTCGTAGTTATGAAGATCAAGGTTGCATACTTTTTGTTCCCTATTTGATGATGACAAAAAGGGGAAGAATATTTTGAAGATTGCAACTTGAAGATCTTTGGTGATATGCATGGCTTAAGGGGAAGTTCGTTTATCTTTCATACATATTAACTTCAGGGGAAGTTTATGCTTACTTGGTTTTGTCATTATCAACTAGGGGAAGATTGTTGGGAATTATATTTGAGTTGATAAGACAAAAGAATGAAAGATGAGGGACTTATGGAGACAAAGGATGAAAGTTTATAAAAGGAAGAAGATCTTTTATATTTTTACTATATATCCTTTGTAACCCTAATCCTCTAGTATATAAAGAGGATTAGAGGCGTAGGATTTTGTGTGTGTGTGTCAAGATGTAGTCGACTAGAAGAGTTCGTTGTGTTCTAGGCATCAAGTTCCTACAACGGATGCCTAGGTTTTGTAATTGTTAGTGTTAGAGATGATGGCGAAGAACCTTGATAATAATAATGAATCTTTTGTTATTCCGCTGTGCATCATGTTTTGATCATTATTATTGTGCTTATTGTTTATCCTAGATCAAGGTCTAAACAACCTAGAGTCCAAAACGGTCCAAGAACTTATTTGATGATTGCGTACGTAAGTTCTATCAAACTGTTTTACTATTTGAGAGAAATTCGACAGTATTTCCCTTTCACTCCTACGAATATGTCTTTAATGCACATATTTGGGGAGTTAAGGGAAAATGCTGCCGAATTTTTTTCAAATAGTAATTCGGTTATATGCATTCATATATGAGACGAGGCATTCAAAGAGTTGTTCATAATTACGCCTTTTCATGTTTGAATGTGTTTATTTGCATATGTTGTGTGTTGTCTATATATATATATATATATACACACATATTCATTTATTTGAATGTGTTCTTTTGCATATGTGTGTGTGTGTGTGTGTGTGTGTGTATATATATATATATATATATACATATTCATTTATTTGAATGTGTTTTTTTGCAACACAGTCATGACATTTTATAAGAGTTGGACCACTATATCGAACCGTAATTCCCCTGAATTTTTAGATGGTCTTTTTGCATTCGTCGCGCATTGTGAGCCATTGTAACACCCCATCATAAAAAAGATTCTTTGCCCATGTGTTCATTGTGGTAACGCTTTTAATAAAGTGGTTACGCTAAAAACTCTTGAGTCACACATATCTCAATATGGGTTTGACAAAAGTTATACCACATGGAAATATCACGGTGAGCCGCTTCCTCCACCCGTAGTAAACAACACACCACAACCACCTTCACCTGAACACATTGACATGGATGCATTCTTCCAAAACATTTATGCAAATAATGACCCAACTCCACCATCTCAAACAACAGGTTCTCAACCAGCTCAAACAACAGGTTCTCAACCAGCTCAAACAACGGATCCTAGCATTAATAACAAGTACGAAGAGTTACTTGCCAGGTCCACCCAAACGTTGTACCAAGGTTGTGATATGACTGCACTGAAATTTACGTCAGAGCTTTCGCACATCAAGGTCTTATGTAAAATACCTAATAAAGGGTATAACATGATTCTAGCTCTTTTGCAAAAGGCATGTCCCCCTAAGAAAGGATTCAATTTCCCACCGTCATACTATGAAATCAAGAAGACATACAAAGATATCGGGTTAGGATACGAATCGATCCGTGCTTGTATAAATGATTGTTTTTTATTTTGGGGATCAGATGTTGTTGGGAATTAAATTAAGCAGTTGGTACGGTTCTTTATAATTAGTACGGTTGAAGAGTTGCTGAAGAACACACTAACAGTTAGTACTGTTGATGAAGAAAGTTCGTACTGCTTATAAGATTAAGATGAAACCGTATGAAGATAAATATGGAATTGATATGATGTATATCTTATTTGTATAGATTGATACGGTAGATAGCTTACTTGTAAAGGACTCTTTGTGCTATAAAAAGAGATCCTTAGTTAGGGTTTTAAGATATCTCATACGTACATGCATTATTAAGAGCTTCACGTTTTTCATTGTAATCGTTCAATATATTGAAGCAAAGTGTTTGGTTAAACATTGTCTTGTTATTCTTATTGTTACATTCATACGATCACATACAATCACCAAACACAAATTCTTCTAAGTACTTGGTAGTAAATTCCGCTTGCTATCAAGTATATACTCAAAGTATCCCCAACACAACTCGTGTGTTTAGATCCGGTCAAGTGGTATCACAGACAGGTTTCTGATACTTTGAGTTTAGAAGATCCAGAAGTACTTATTTTCTTGCAACCAAGAAGATGGACATGGAAACACCACAAACCTCAATCCTTGCTAAACAGAATGAATACGATCTATGGCAGCTCAGAACTGAGCAATATTTCATGGTGCAAGACTATGCATTATGGGATATCATTATCAATGGTGATTCCTTCAAACCTATTTCCACTGAAAAAACACGTGCTGATGGTTCCAAGGCCATAAAGCTCAACACGGAGCCTGTTACTAATGAGGAGAGAATCAAAAAGAAGAATGATCAGAAGGCTAGAAATTTGTTACTGATGGCAATTCCTAATGATCAAGTGCTGAACTTTAGCCAATATGAGACTGCTAAGACTCTTTTTGAAGCAGTGGTGGAGAGATTTGGTGGCAATAAAGCTACCAAGAAGGCACAAAGAACTCTCCTTAAACAAAGCTATGAGAACTTCACTACATCAAGCAATGAAACTCTGGACCGTATCTTTAATCGCCTTCAAAGGATTGTTAGTTAGCTTACTGGGTAAAAGATTGTGATTCCACAGGAAGATCTTAATATGAAGTTTTTGAATAGCCTACCTGCTGAGTGGAACACTTATGTTGTAGTTTGGAGTAATAAACCAGAGCTTGAGAAGATGACATTGAATGAGCTCTACAACAACCTCAAGATTGTTGAGCAGAAGGTGAGGAAGAATGGAAGCACCAGTACTAGTTCTGGTAGTATGGCATTTTTATCTTCTTCCAGTAGTACCAATCATGAAGAAGAAGAAGCAGTTTGTACTGCTAGCCCTAAAGTTAGTACTGCTAGTTTAAAAACTAGTACTGATGTCTTAACTGATGAGACCATATATGCATTTGTGTCAGAACAATCTGGTGGGTCTCAGATCTTTAATGAAGATCTTCTTCAAATTGCTAAAGATGATTTGGAAGCTATGGATTTAAAGTGGCAGTTGGCTTTGATAAGCATCAGAGCTAAGAAGTACTACCAAAGGACTGGGAACAGGATTACCTTTAATGGAAGAGATGTTGATGGGTATGATAAGTCTAAGGCGGAGTGCTATAATTGTCACAAGATGGGGCAATTTTCCAGGGAATGTAGGAGTCCAAGACAACAAAGCCACCAGGGTCAAGGGTTTAAGAATCAGCAAGGAACAAGGAGAACAATTAATGTTGAAGAGCCTTCTTCCAAGGCTATGGTAGCTGTGGATGGAGCTGGATTTGATTGGAGCTTCATGGAGGAAGAAGAAGAACCAGCTAACTTGGGTTTGATGGCTTTCTCAGACTCAGAGGTACATATTGTTCAAAAGTGTTCAAATACGTTTCAAGCTTTAAAAGATTAAGAATGTCTTAAGAAACAGTAAGATGATCTTAGAGTAGAATTTAATCAAGTAAGTTTTAGTCTGTCAAATCATAAAAGAGGACTAGCTGTTTTAGAAGAACAACTTGTGTTTTATAGACAGAATGAGTCAAACTTCTCAGATGAGATAGGTCTACTAAAAAGGGATTTGCAACTAAAAGATGATAAAATGAGTGGACTTGTATATGAACTAGAAAAGCTTAAAAAGGAAAGAGAAAACATCCAGTTAAGTGTAGATACTCTTGAACATACTTTAAATGGAGTAAAGAAGATAGTAGAGAGTCAAGTGATCAATAAAGCTAAGTCTGGTTTAGGTTATAAGTCAGTTGCACCCCCACTTAGAGGAATGTTTATCCCACCAGGAATTGATTTAGCTCATACAGGTTTAGAAGAATTTAAGGATATGGATTTTCCTGGATATGGTGTTAAAGCAAGTGAGAATCCTGTTAAATTTGTCAGTCCTGAGGATTCTTTTGTGAGTGCTAGTGATAAATCTCTTTCTGATGAAAAGATGTCCTCTGATAGGAACTCAGATGCTCCAACCATTGAGGAGTGGACATCTGATGATGAGGATGGCAAGGTTAAGGTCAAACCAGATGTTGTTAAGGTAGAAGTTAAACATGCTCCTAAAGTGGTTAAGATTGAAAACATAAAACCAGTTAGGAAAAGTGTTAAATATGCTGAGATGTATAGGACTAAGAACAGATCACAAGTTTCTGAGGATAGTCATAGGAACTGGAACCACTCAAAATCAAACCAAGTGAATGACAAGTTTGCTATGATTAGAAAAGTGTGCTTTGTGTGTGGTAGTTTTGATCATATGGCTGCTTATTGGGAATCTAACCCATGGAAAAAGAGGGTTTTTGGGAATTCAAGGGTGAGTGGGAACTACAATGCTAGGGCAACTCAAAACAGTCCAACTCGATTGACAAGCCCTAATGCAAATCATAATATAACACCTAAAGTAGTTATGCTAAAGTCTGGTGTAACATTCCCGTTTTCGATATTCGCAGCAGAAATATAAGTTGGGGTGCTACTTCACAGTTCACAGTCATGATGATAGAAAACGACTCGAAAAGAGATGTTTTTAGATAAAATTTGCACGTCACTAATATCTCAAACACACACACACGTAAAACCAAAGTAAAACTCGTACAACTACCAAATAATAAGCTACGCAAAAGAGATAAGTAAATAAGCAATAAGCTAAAGAGAATAAGATGAGAATAAGAGAGAATGGAAGGCTTTCATATCCGAATGATTAAGTAACAAGGCTTGCGCAACACTACATGAAAAACCAACATGAAATATGATGCCCCATGCCTTCTATTTATAGGCTTTGTGTTAGGGCAACATATACAAAATAGATTCTAGAAGGTTTAAGACTAAAGTGGGTGGTCCATAGGCTTCTAATGGACCGCACCAATGTTGCAAACATAAAGCCCAACTCGTGCAACATTTTATCTAAATGAACAAGACTTGTAAATTTAACAAAACTTGTTCCTAACAATCTCCCCCTAAGTCTTGATCATCAATGTTGCTCGACGTCTTCTTTGCTTCTTAGGATTCCGACGTCTTTATAATCTTTGTTTCTTTGTTCTTGTTCTAAGATGATATGATGTTGTCTCGATCTGCCAATCTCCAACGTCTTCTTGTCTTCTCCATCATGCTCATATGTCTTTGACTTGTTTTTTGCAACATGTTCTCACTTTTCAATCTTAAACTTGAGAAAGGTTGAGATGCTTGAACTTTTGACTTTACTATATCATATGTTGAACTTTTGATGTTACTAAGTCTTTGAGAGAACATTTCTTCAAGATATGAACATAATGGATTCTTGATGGTCGAACTCCAGCTCATCAGCAGCAGCAGCAGCAACAGCAGCATCAGCACGAACCAACCGGTACTTACAGGCTCAGACTTGAGATCGTCAACAACATAGTGTGAAGACTTTCTCAAATCCTAACCTAGACCGTTCTGAACCGGATTCCCCCGAAAGGGATAACACGGACACACCGAAGTGCACCCACAATTCAGTGAGTCACTGGAGATCACCCCACGACTATAGACCGTTTGGAGCAAACACTAAGCGTAACCCACAAGGAGTTACCGAAGTGACCTGCTGTCAGAGTTGTTTGATGTTGTTCTGGCAGGATTTCCATTCAATCATTGATAATCACAATTGTGACTTCTCTCATGAATGTTCTCGGCAGATTGCTAAGATCTGCGAAGGACACTTTCCTAAGTTACAACTGATGCCCATGACGTAGAACACCAGAGTAATTCTAAGTGTACCTAAGAGATCTTTTGATGAATCTCATGGCTCTAGACTCAATTAGTGCACATTTGTTTGGTCGTCGGAGGCGTGGAGCAGATTGCCTCCTTTTCAATATCAACACTCTCGTAATGAGAGGTCGATAGATTATGAAGGGTTCTCCGTGTGAATGAAACAAATGTCTTTTGAGAGACACTTGAGTGGCTTAGAAGGTTTATTAGTGCGTCACTGGGTCCATGACGTCTTTAGTCTTCAATACCGGTGATGCTCATCAACTAGTAGATTATGAATTGAACCCGGTGTCTGCCCTAAGGTTGAACAAATGTAGGGCTATTTCTTTTCACCCTTTTCTTTGCTTTTCTTTTTAATTCTTCAACCCCTTCTTTCTCCTTTCATTCATTTTCTCCTTTTTAATATCATACCTAGGACTTTCTAGTTCTAAACTATTGGTATTGTCCTTGGGTAGATCCCTCCGGCTCTGGCGGATCATAGGACGGTTTTCCCTAACCTTAGTCACCTTATAACTCCATGACTATCCTAATGATGCCATAAAACCAAAACATTGAAAATCTCTCAAAGTGTCGATAATTGTAAAGACATTTTGTTGACACCTTGAGAGTTTGATGATTTTCAGAAATACTCCCCCTTAACATGTGCGCATAAGTAATAAATTTGAAATTTGCACATGCCGAAAAGAGTTGGCACTTTTGAATTGATTGACTTTCAATGAACCTGATCGTTGCGAGACATGCTTACATCACCAGTTAAACTGGCTTGAAATTATTACCCGTCCAGATCAGATTCAAAGATTATCGCTCGAAATCGGTACATTCTACTCAGACACGTCCTTTGCGAGACACGCTTACATCACCAGTTAAACTGGCTTGAAATTATTACCCGTCCGGGACATGTCCTTTCGACTACTGACTTTTCCTATCGTCAATTCGAGGGTCAATTATGAGTTTGAGCACAAGAGATTCCAGCAACTGAGACATCATATTTTAATCATCTTTTACTTCTCCCCCTCAAAAATAGCATACTCATGATGTTTTTGGAAAACGTTTATGATTAAAATATGTTGTTTTTGAGTTTTAGGGAAGAATTTCAAGAACATTTATATTTCTTTGAACAAATATTATATTTTCAAATACTCCCCCTTAACAAGGGAATACTTGTCCTTATGAGCAGAATGTTTGAAAAAACTTTAGAAAACATTATGGTTTTAATTCTGCTCATAAGTAAGAAGCTTTCGCTCATTTTTTAGGATTGAGGCACTGAAGCGTACCTCAGGGTCCTTTCTTTGAGGTCCGGGTTGTACACTGTTATGTGTGCACAAGTCGTAATAACACAGTCATATATAAGTAAGAATTATGAATGAATAATGAATATTGAAATCAAATTCTTACAATTAACCGCCTTTGCCAAAAGTGGTGAATTGTGGATCTGTCCTCTGAAATAATCTGATGGCAAATGGAGGACGACCACCAACATATGTTTCCAACCTCCCCATCTGATCCCTTTGGTGCGGGAAAATCTGCTTCATTGAACGTGTAAAGTAAATCATCTTGTCTGCGAACGGTGATCTCAGAAATGAATGTGTAGCCAAGCTTTTGTGATCCCTTAGCATCAAGCACCGCCTTGATACGAAGATCAATGAACACCTTTTCACGGGATTCCATGAGGCCAAGCTTGTACTTGTACCACGACTTACGTTTGTCAAACCAGTGGTGAATTCCAAGTTCAGCGTCACGATCATATTTTGCAAGTTTGTTGATGAAGAGTTTACGGTGTCTAGCGTCTTCCTCAATGGTAGGATTGATGTAGTTTGAAGCAGGAGTGAATGTGATTGAGGTAGCATATTTGACTTTACTAGAAGCCCCATGTACGAGTAGTTCCAGATCTTGATTAAAGAAGAATTCGAATGGGATTTGTGACATTCCATGGTATGGTCGGATCACAGGAAGTGGTTTTGTCCAGTCAGTGATGTATGGACGTTTCTTACTGTCAAGACCACCTTCCCTGAATACATCTGGATTTGTCCAATCGAAGTCTTTGGATAGTGCCCGAGCAATGTTCTCCAGATGATATTCCAACTCAGCAGCATTTGCAGATTTAGCTTTTAAAAGAATGAAGGCATCATTTTTTATTCTATGAAGCTCTCTTTTCGTCATCTTCTTAATGTTGAATGCATGTTTGACTTTCTGAGTGTATTCAAACGTGCTATCTTCTATTTTGGAAGCTTCGTCGTTGTTGATCTGAGCCCTTGCAAGATGGTCGAACTAGTCGTTTCCTTGTAAATCTTCATCAGTATCCAACCATGTTACCACAGCTGGTTCTTCAGAAGGTTTCTTACTGCTGAAAGGTTTAGACTTTGTTGTTTTTAGAGGTGGTTGGGGTGGATCATCTTGAGGTTGAAACTCAATGTCTTCATTTATGAAATGTTCAAAGTGATGCTCGGTTGCCTTAGGACCAGATTCTTGATGTTTTGGAGGTGGTGAAGAAGTTTTCTGTTATGTTGGTTCCTGAATGTGAATACCAGATCCACTCCCAGTCTTTTGTTTCTTCTGTGTGGGATTTGGATCTTGGTCCTCATTGTCGTCATCACGAATCCTTTTACCCTTATCAGTAGCAACTTTGCAAGAAACCTTCTCAATGTGTGCTTCAATAGACTTTATGAGACTGATTTCTTCAGGAGAAGGAGATGACATAGCATGGAATCTGTTGAGAAGTTCAAGTTCGAGTTCTTTAGTGGTGAAGTCTTTGAGTTGCTTGAAGCCAGAATTGGAGATGATTGCTTCTTTGACCTTGACATCAAGTTGAGCATCGACATGCTCGTTAATATTTTTCTGAAGATCAGCTGTGTAGCATTTGACATAATGTCTTGTCTTAGTTTTGACATTATCTTCTACATCAAAAGCAAGAAACTCATCCATATTCTGCTTTGTTTGCTGCATCTCCTTGACTTGATCAGACAGATCCTTGACAAGGTTTTTCATCTCTGTCATTTGTTCTTGCAACTTGCTCTCTTTTCTTGCTTGAGCAAGTTTGGCTGCTTTCTTTATTTGCCTGGATATGGGTGATAGGACTTCAACTCTTGTGACTTTGGCGATTTTACTGACATGTTTGCCTTTCATGACTGTTCTAATTCTTTCTGCCATTGTTGCTTTGGCTTTGGGTGATGGTGATTTTGATGGTGATGGAGTGAGTGAAGGTATAGATGATGAAGAATTAGGAGGTGTAGGATCCTTGTGAGATGAAGGTGTAGGTTTTGGTGAGTTTCTCGGTGATTCTGGAGGAGTTGGATGCTTGGGAGGTGAATTAGGAGGTGTGGTAGGTTTGGGAGAAGGAATGGGAGGAGTCTGATCTCGTGGTTGTTGTTGAGGAGATTCATTAATATCCATAGGATCACGAAGTGGAGAGATAATGTAATTATCGGCTTCATCATCCTCCTTTTGTTTCCTTTCCACTTCTTCCTTCCTTTTCCTTTCTTTTTCAGCAAGTGCCTCCAGCTCATTTGCAGCTTCAGTAGTCTTTGATCCAGTAATTTCCTTTTCTTCCTCAGAATCTCCCCATTCACCAGTGTCATCTTGGTGACGTTCCTCCTCTTGATGTGGGATGTCATCAAACATTGAATATGAAATTTCTTTTTCTGTGAGGACTATCTTTTCTGATTCAGATTGTGTTTGATTCTCCAAGTCGGGTTGATTAACCGAGCTTGATTGAGGAGGGGGAACCATAGATGTAGCCATATCGGGTTGATTAACCGTATCTGGCTGAACTGTAGAAGTTTTAGAATCACCGGGTTGATTAACCGGATTAGGGGTTGAAGCTGGTACTGGAGAGACTTCTGATCCTCCTGTTCCCTTATCAATTTCCTTCTTCTTCTTTTCTTCCAGTTCCCTCATCATTTTAACATGTAGAGCTGCTCTTTTCTCTTCATCAATCTTCTTTTGTATAATACTTGCCTTAGCTGCATTCTCTATGTCAAGCTGTGTTTGAAACTCAGCTTCTTTCTCATTAAATATTTCTAATTCAGGTTCAATGTCTTCAGAGGATTCAGAAGATTCATCACGAATACCAATGTCTTCAACTTTTGGTTTTGGAGCAGTCTTTACAATTCTCCTCTTGCTTGGGGGTTGTCTCTTTGAAGCACTCGATGCACTTCCAGCTTTACTAGCTCTACTACTTTTGGAACGAGTCTTGGAAGAACCTGTTCCCTCAGTTAGTTTAGTTATGCCGACAAGCTTCTTTTCATAAGCCTGAATGTAATCTTCATAAGCAGGAGTTTCCTTGACCTCATCAGTAAGTAGAACCTCAAACAATTTAAGACCTTGTTTGTGAGTGCTATCCTTTGGAAAGTATACTGATTTGAAATTCGTGTCCATCTTTATCACATGTCTTTCTCTGTCTTCAGGTCGATTAGAAATATCATGATTCTTATCAAGGAGAAGACTGATCAGCAACTTAGTGTAACGGACAAATGGAATTTTAGTCAATGGTTTTTTATATTGAGCCCGTATTTGAAACATAAGATCTTCCCAGATAATAGCAGCAAAATCAAGGTTATGTTTGGTAACAATTCCCCAGAAGAGTTGAGCATGAGAAAGTCTGGGATGTTCGTGACCACTGTCTCTTCTAGACACTGATCGAATCAGAATGTAGTACATTGCTCTCCATGGTTGAGGAATGGACTTAGCATTGATATTTGAGATAATGTTGAGTGGAAGATTTGGATCTACATCATATCCAATGCCAATGAGAAAGTTGAGAATGTCTTGTTCGGTGGGTGAAGGCCAGTATTGTCGTGAGATATCAGGTGGATTAGGTAGAGATAAAGCTTCACGTAGATGTGCTGGTGTGACTTTGACTTGTTTTCTGTCAAGAGTGCATGTGAAGAATTTGTCACTGTCATCAGGGTTGATAGTGCTCCACATCTGATGGATGTATAACTCAGGAATACTATCTGAATTCTCCAAAATACTACGGCATTCATGTCTTTTGAGGATTTCAATAACAATGCGACAACTTGGTTCAGCACACTTGATGTTGTCAAAGACAACTCTTGAATTGTTCTTGCCATACTTAGCCGTGAACCCTTGTGGGAATAATTCAGCTTTGGTGATCAATGGAAGTGGTCGTTGTTGTTGTTGTGAAGACATTGTGGATAATCTGAAACAGCATTATGAAACCAATTTGCAGGATATATGTGTGTTAGCATTAGATGAGACTAAGTGTTTGCACATAACATCCTTTATATAAGAAATCTTATCTTTAATTTGACAAGACTTAAGGAAATTTGTAATTTCTTTGGAAATTTGTAATTTCGAAGGCAGTTGTCAAATGCGAGAGACTTTGACAAATGCGAGAGAATTTGCCAATTGCGAGAAAAAATACCAATTGCGAGAAAAATTGTCAAATGCGAGAGAAAGTCCAATTGCGAGAGAAAATACCAATTGCGAGAAAAATTGTCAAATGCGAGAGAAAGTTGATGTGTTTTTTTTAGGTCTATAATAAACTACCAAGTTTTAAATTTATTTATTGCTGAACTAACCTATAGACTAAAACACTAACGAGCAGTGTACCCGATCAATGTGTATAGTTTTTAGGTAAGCAAGGGTCGTTCACTAGGAGCGAAGCTAAAATGATCTAAAGGTATTCTAATTATTAATCTAACTATTCTATCCTATCCTAGAAAGCAATTAAAGATAAGGGAGTTTAGCCTGAGAGGCTACCACGATATTTTGTGTTATATAAACTAAATACGGGAAAGTAAATAACTAAACTAAGGATAGGGAACAATAGATCGATATAAGGAAGAACGGGTTAGCCACGTCTAATCCATTTTATAGTTATATATGCTTATATCTACTTGTTTTAATTCATTCAATTGTTTTGCCGCCAATCCGATTATCAATCCTGTCACGATTAAATAACCTACCATCGTGGTGGGAAAGAGGACATGATCATAGTGACCTATCTAGCATCAATACTAACTTATTGCTTTAAACCGTCTAACCTAGTTTGGCATTACGCGCTACTAGCCCTAATAGTGGCATGAGGCACGGTTCCGGTGTGTTCCCTCTAAGCCGTCTATATAGGATTCGGATTACTACACTTATGATCAATTAAAGTAACCACAATTACAGATAGTTAAATTACAGCAATTAAACCAATAAGATCATAATCTAGTTACATAGACTTTTACTAGTTATAAGCAATAAACGAGTTTTTATCGATAAGCACCCAATCCAATAACAAAGTAAACACATCAACACAAGCATAAAAACTAATAAAACTTCATAAAAATGACTAACACCTAAGGGTGTTAGCCCTTAATCTCTGTAAAAGATAGAGTATACATTGCGAATAAACATAGAGAATTCATGAATAAAATACTTATGCTAACCGAATGATACATGACGTTAAGTATTGAGATGTTCTTCATCGATCTTCGAGGAGGTGTTGGGGACGAGTTGGGGGTGTCCCCAACTGATAATGGTTATTCCTATGATGATAAAATCGTCCATAGGGCTGTGGTATTTATAGGGGTAAGGAAGAGTAGCCTCCAAGTTTACCAAAAATATGCAGTCTGCTGTTACGACCCCGATACGGCGCATCTAGAAATCCTATGCGCCGCATCTCCTTCAGCATCAGATAGATTTTCTTTTTCTCTTCGCGTGGCCGCTTGAATCAACTAAAACGGAGTCCGGATGAAGATTTTATGACCAAAACAGTGAAGCATCTTCTAAAGTTGTTACGTAAACATTATTTCTTCATTTAGCTTCGATTCTTCACTTGATTTATCGGTTAAGGCTCATATACGACGTATCTCAAGGATAGGATGCGCCGCATTCGATGTAATCCCGTCTTGGTCTTCAAATATCTAGGGCTTCTATACGGCGTATTCATAGAATCCGATACGCCGTATTCTTCAAATCAACCAAGTTTCATATACGGCGTATTCCCAAAGATGGATACGCCGTATGCATCAAAGTCAGGCAAGGTCTTGAACTCTTCTAAGTATATGGATACGGCGTATCTAATTAGCGTTGATACGCCGTATTGAGTGTCTGATCAGTAGGCATTCTTCAATATCTTCGTTTTTGCTCCAAAACACATCTTTTTCCATAACTTTCTCCAATTGCTTCCGATATTACTGAGATTTACAAAAGTAAATGATTAAGTACCAAATCTCACACATAATAGTATAAAATGAGCAATATAAACAGGATAATGATGCTAATAATATGTACTTATTTGATGTCATCAAATATCCCCCCACTTGAACTTTACTTGTCCTCAAGTAAACCTTAGATTAAACTTATGAAAATGTATCCTAATTAGGATGTATTTTTATAATTAAGCACTTTTTCGTTTTATCATAATTGCACAACCAAACACTTAACGAATTAGAAACAAAATAAAATATTTCGATAAAAGCAAATCTAATCGTTTAACTGTCCAGTCGTGAAGAATATTCTATCATAAGCTTGGCAAGGATACACATCTCCCCCACTAAAGCTAAGGAGTAACAAGTCTAAAGCGGTAAAAAGGGTTTTTTTTGGTTAAGGGTTGATCATCCTTTTTAATCTCTATCGATCTCATATTCCAGAAAAGGCGACAAAATTACAAATACATGATCGAATCCACGACCACGATACTCGCAATTGCTCAATTCCTTAACTCGAATAGGCTAAAGATAGGACCAAGTAATCTTCACCAATAATATTATATCAAAAAGGGCGACAAAATCATAAATACATAGTCGAATCCACGACTACGATACTTAAGATTGCTCAAATCCCTAATCTCAATAAATCAAAGGTTTGGATGAAGAATGATATAGGGTATGGATAATATTTGGGATATAAATTGGTGTAAAATGAAAAATAAACAAAACAAATACATTAAAATCCTAAGTGTGGTTAATTACTTTCCCAACCATCCCATGAATAAGACTCATATCATTGAATAACTCACGCTTTAACACTTGAAACACACGCTTTAGGTAGACACGAATTATACTCAACAAGATCTCAATCAAAGAATATCCTTAGTTGGCGTTCCCATAACGGCCAACTCCCATTCAATACATAAATATAATATATAACAAGTAGTGGTGATATCGACCACTTAATACAAAACTTTACATAAGTTGGTTAAAACAAACATCCAACTTTTCCTTTTTCTTTTTCATTTCTATTTTTTATTTTTTATTTATTTATTTTTTCTTTTTTTTTAAACTACTAACATAAACATAGATGTGTAAAATTTCACCACATCACTATAACGATAATTCTGGATAATTTTTCCATACTTTTCATGACTTCAGAAATTACAGTAATAGTGAAAGTAGTAAGCACATGAAAAATAACAAGACTCAAATTATACAATATCTACTTTCACTCCAATTGCATTGTGCAATTTCCCGACCTTAACCATAGATAATGAATTACGCACGCGAACACAGGTAATGTAAGGAAACACACTTTGCCTAAAGTAACTAACCACGGACTTTAATCTACAGGGTAGGCTAAGGTGTAAGGGTGTAACGAAACATTTTAAACATTGGTGTAAGAAACGAAAGGAATGGCTCTGAGGGTTTTTCTAGGGGTATCTTACTCTAAAAATGAGAGTAAACAAAGGGTTTATACGGGGGTTAACTAACCAGTGTACTTAGTTAATAACACAAAACATATAATAGGCTTTTTGGGTGTAATCCTAGAAATTTACCTTGTTAGACAAGTCACTCCAATTATATCAATAATACTCATTATGGTGGTCTCTAATAGTATACAAGCCAAGTTCTAAAGTTTACAAGTCACCGGCACACTCATAGATTTGTGAATTTTGATAAGTTCACAATTTTTGAAAATAAGGTTATGTGTGCAGCTATGCAACTTAGATTAAACAAAAACATGCTAAAAAAATTAAATTTTGATAATTAAGCATAGATTAAAGCATATTTTTGAAAATTTAGGACAAGTAACGTTCTAATTCTCCATCCCCCCACTTAAGTTAAACAACGTCCTCGTTGTTTGTATTTAAAATTAAAAACAAGAGATAGAAAGAATTAGAACGGAGAACTCCCCTGAGATTTGCTCGGTATGATCCATCATGTAAGAATGCGAGCATATAAAATGTGGGAGTTCATCAACATCTTCATTCGTCCAGACCTGTAAATATATAGAGACCACAGAAAAAAATAGACTCGAGAAACATCTCATTAATCATCGGTTAGAAAACGATAAACAAAAGAAAAACAAAGAACTGTATTCAATTCTTGCAGGTCGATACGCCGTATCTAAAAAGATAGATACGCCGCATTGATGTCAGCAAAACAGTTCGGACTAAAGTATTCCAGATGATTCGATACGCCGTATCCATAGGGGTTGGATACGCCGCATCGAAGGCCTGGGACAGACTCGACAGAAAATTAAATTGACATAAATTAAAAGATAAGCATGGGTTGCCTCCCACGAAGCGCTTGTTTTTGTTCAAGTCACGAGCCTGACTCCACCCTTATTTACTGTGTAATAGGGTGTTTTCCCCCCACTTGAAATCAAGTGCGGGTGATAGTTATGTCCGGATCGTCCATCTTCATTATTACCTGAAAGACAAACAACCAAGAACAGCAGTACAAACAAAAAAAATAAAACCTAAAGTAATGAAAATTAAATAAACACAAAAAAAAAATAAAAGAGAAAAATATTTTTGGGGTCACAGAAGATCGATGCGCCGTATCCAACAGACAATGGATACGCCGTATACGACACAAGTTAATACGCCGTATCTAACAGACAATAGATGCGCCATATTATCTTCCTGTAACAGTTTTTTTTTTTTTTTTTTTTTTTTTTTTTTTTTTTTTTTTTTAACACAAAATCACACAAACTAAAAAAAAAAAAAAAAAAAAAAAAAAAAAAAAAAATTGGTCACAGAACATCAATACGCCGTGTTCAATTGACCTGTATACGCCGTATTGATATAAGACATATACGTCGCATCCACAAACAAGGATACGCCGTATTGCCTCTCTGAGACAGAAACACAAACACACAGAAACAAATAAAACTAACTAAACTAAAATACCAATAAATAAAATTAAAACAATCACTCCCCGGCAGCGGCGCCAAAAACTTGATGTGTTTTTTTTAGGTCTATAATAAACTACCAAGTTTTAAATTTATTTATTGCCGAACTAACCTATAGACTAAAACACTAACGAGCAGTGTACCCGATCAATGTGTATAGTTTTTAGGTAAGCAAGGGTCGTTCACTAGGAGCGAAGCTAAAATGATCTAAAGGTATTCTAATTATTAATCTAACTATTCTATCCTATCCTAGAAAGCAATTAAGGATAAGGGGGTTTAGCCTGAGAGGCTACCACGATATTTTGTGTTATATAAACTAAATACGGGAAAGTAAATAACTAAACTAAGGATAGGGAACAATAGATCGATATAAGGAAGAACGGGTTAGCCACGTCTAATCCATTTTATAGTTATATAAGCTTATGTCTACTTGTTTTAATTCATTCAATTGTTTTGCCGCCAATCCGATTATCAATCCTGTCACGATTAAATAACCTACCATCGTGGTGGGAAAGAGGACATGATCATAGTGACCTATCTAGCATCAATACTAACTTATTGCTTTAAACCGTCTAACCTAGTTTGGCATTACGCGCTACTAGCCCTAATAGTGGCATGAGGCACGGTTCCGGTGTGTTCCCTCTAAGCCGTCTATATAGGATTCGGATTACTACACTTATGATCAATTAAAGTAACCACAATTACAGATAGTTAAATTACAGCAATTAAACCAATAAGATCATAATCTAGTTACATAGACTTTTACTAGTTATAAGCAATAAACGAGCTTTTATCGATAAGCACCCAATCCAATAACAAAGTAAACACATCAACACAAGCATAAAAACTAATAAAACTTCATAAAAATGACTAACACCTAAGGGTGTTAGCCCTTAATCTCTGTAAAAGATAGAGTATACATTGCGAATAAACATAGAGAATTCATGAATAAAATACTTATGCTAACCGAATGATACATGACGTTAAGTATTGAGATGTTCTTCATCGATCTTCGAGGAGGTGTTGGGGACGAGTTGGGGGTGTCCCCAACTGATAATGGTTATTCCTATGATGATAAAATCGTCCATAGGGCTGTGGTATTTATAGGGGTAAGGAAGAGTAGCCTCCAAGTTTACCAAAAATATGCAGTCTGCTGTTACGACCCCGATACGGCGCATCTAGAAATCCTATGCGCCGCATCTCCTTCAGCATCAGATAGATTTTCTTTTTCTCTTCGCGTGGCCGCTTGAATCAACTAAAACGGAGTCCGGATGAAGATTTTATGACCAAAACAGTGAAGCATCTTCTAAAGTTGTTACGTAAACATTATTTCTTCATTTAGCTTCGATTCTTCACTTGATTTATCGGTTAAGGCTCATATACGACGTATCTCAAGGATAGGATGCGCCGCATTCGATGTAATCCCGTCTTGGTCTTCAAATATCTAGGGCTTCTATACGGCGTATTCATAGAATCCAATACGCCGTATTCTTCAAATCGACCAAGTTTCATATACGGCGTATTCCCAAAGATGGATACGCCGTATGCATCAAAGTCAGGCAAGGTCTTGAACTCTTCTAAGTATATGGATACGGCGTATCTAATTAGCGTTGATACGCCGTATTGAGTGTCTGATCAGTAGGCATTCTTCAATATCTTCGTTTTTGCTCCAAAACACATCTTTTTCCATAACTTTCTCCAATTGCTTCCGATATTACTGAGATTTACAAAAGTAAATGATTAAGTACCAAATCTCACACATAATAGTATAAAATGAGCAATATAAATGGGATAATGATGCTAATAATATGTACTTATTTGATGTCATCAAAAGTCCAAATGCGAGAGAAGTTTTTCAATTGCGAGAGCAATTACCATTTGCGATAGCACCCACCAATTGCGAGAGCAATGGCAAATGCGAGAGCAAATGACAATTGCAAAAGCAATTGCAAATTCGAGAATATCTTATACAAGAAATTTCGAAACCCGTTTGACGATGATTTTTTACCTAGATTTTTCTACGCATCTCATTTTTTACACAAATTAATGATATCACGCTAATTGCAATGGATTCACATAGCTATTTTTCGCATTTTGTCCAAGTTATAACAAGTATTAACCACAAAATCTCTGGAATCAACCTGCTTGTGCAACATGTTCTTCATAAACCCTAAATTTCAATTAACGGCTAATTGATGTTTCTGGGCTTAATCTGATGCATCCTAAGTTCAATTCATATCATAACAACAACATAACAACACTCTAATTAAACCAAAACATTCGCACACGATTTTCCCCAAATTATGAACATAAACCCTAAATTCAAGAATAAACATTCATATGGATTTCTGGTACGATTAAGCATGCATATATGTTATACAATCATGTTCTAATCATAGAAGTACAATCATAATCATACACAACACACAGGATTAAAAAAACCCCAAATCTACGCAAAACCTAGAATTACGAATAATCATTATACACAAAATCCACCGTTGGATCTCTAATTCCTTGAAAACCGTTTGTTAATATCACTTAATAATGATCAAAACACTCACAGATTAGTGAAATCTTGAACGGATGATCAGAATCAATGATAGCCGTTGATTAGGTTGTTGAATGGGAGTAAATGCGAGAGACAGGTATGGCAGTGAAAGTAAATGAATTACGCAGTAATGTCAGAGGGCATTTAACTCTTACTTTTAACTTTTAACTTTTAACCTTTATTCACAATTAGTCCCTTAACCTCTTGTGTGTTTACGCAATTAATCCTAACCAAACAATTTTCAATATTTTGCACTTATGGTCCTCTAAACTTTTGTTGTTACCATCAAAGTCCTAACCATTTAGCAAATAAGCCTTAAGATACACCATCATAACCAATATGAAGAAACAGTGTTACAAAATACATGCAAGTACAAATTTTAAAAAATTTGTGAAAATTTTGTGTCTCCCCCTCAACATTTGTTCAGAAATAAATAAAGACGGTTTAATAAGAACAAAATGTTGAATAAGGGTTTGTACTTGCACACACATTTTTTTTTTTTTTTTTTTTTTTTTTTTTTTTTTTTTTTTTTTTAAGAGAGAATTTTCAAAGATGTTTGGAGATGTTTGACTTTGTTAATTGTTTTTAAGAAACTTTTCCAAATCATTTGGCATCAAACATCTCATACCAATCCGGTGAACCAGATCCACAAATCTTGCATGAGGCAAGGCTTTTGTGAATAGATCTGCCAGTTGCTGTTCAGTTCCCACAAAGTATAATTCAACAGTACCCTTTTCCACGTGTTCCTTGATGAAATGGTACCAGAGATCAATATGCTTGGACTTCAAATGCTGTACTGTGTTGCATGAAATGGCAATGGCACTCTTGGAGTCGCAATACATTGGAATCTTGTTGAATATGTAACCGTAGTCCATCAGTTGTGATCTCATCCAGATGACTTGAGCACAAGAGGCACACATGGCTACATACTCAGATTCTGTTGAAGACAGGGAGGTACAATCTTGCTTCTTTGACTGCCAAGAGACTAGCTTGTCACCCAAAAACTGTGTTCCTCCAGATGTACTTTTCCTTGTGTCTAAGCACCCTGCATGGTCAGCGTCTGAAAATGCAACAAGTTCAAACCCAGAATCCTTTGGATACCAGATCCCCAAATTAATGGTTCCCTTTATGTATCTAAGGATTCTTTTAACGGCTGACAAATGCCGTTCAGTCGGTCTAGACTGATATCGGGAGCAAAGATATGTGGCAAATACAACATCTGGTCTGCCAGCCGTGAGATACATGATCGAGCCAATCATACTACGATACTTCGTAGGATCAATGGGTGTCCCATGTATGTCAGCATCTAGCTTCGGGGATGAGGAGGACATTGGGGTATTATAGGTGTCACAGCTGGTCATACCATGCTTTTTCAGGATTTCCTGAGCATATTTTGACTGACTTAGAAATATACCACGGGGAGACTGATGAACTTGCAATCCTAGAAAGAATTTAAGTTCACCCATCATAGACATCTCAAATTTTTGTTTCATCAGTTTAGAAAAAGCGTTTGAATATTTTTTATTGGTTGAACCAAAAATAATATCATCTACGTAAATTTGAACAATGAGAATGTCTTCCCCGTGTGTCTGTATAAATAAAGTCGGGTCAACAGTTCCAATGGTAAAATGATTAGCAAGGAGAAATGCAGACAGTTTATCGTACCATGCCCGCGGGGCTTGTTTAAGACCGTATAGGGCTTTCTTGAGCCAATATACATGGTTTGGATGATCTGGGTCCACGAAGCCTTCTGGTTGTGACACGTACACCTCTTCTCTGAGTTGTCCATTGAGAAATGCCGTCTTCACATCCATCTGATAGACTGTGATGTTCTTGTGGGTTGCGTATGCCAGAAACATTCGAACTGCCTCAATCCGAGCCACTGGAGCAAACGATTCCTCGAAGTCAATACCCTCTTCTTGGCTATACCCTTTTGCTACCAGTCGGGACTTGTTACGAATCACTGTACCATCTGCATCCAGCTTGTTCTTCCAAATCCATTTCAATCCAACAACATAAACTCCATCTGGTCTTTCAACTAATTCCCAAACTTCCAAACGTTTGAATTGTTCCAGCTCTTCTTGCATGGATTCAATCTAGTTGTCATATGTAAGGGCTTCTTTGATGTTTTTAGGTTCAGATTGACAGACAGTGAGTGCATACATGCAATGTTCACTATCTGAGTGAAGTTTTTGTCTTGTGATGACTGGATTGTTAGGATTTCCAATTATATTTACCAAGGGATGATCTCTTGTCCATTTGTAGGTGGATGGAAAATGTTGAATAGTGTTTTGATGATATGACGGGTCCATATTGCTCGAGGATGATTCTCCTGGTTCTGGAATGGTTGGTGGTGGAGCAAATGGATTGAAGAATGCATTCCCGTCATAATCTGAAGGTGTGGGAACTTGGTTAGAAGTGGGGAAGAATCTTCAACTGCAGGTGGAGGTGTTTGAACCATGGGTGATGAGGGTTCAGGTTGCGGTGCATCGTTATCAACTGCTGTAGAAGTAGTTGCAGATTGATCAGGTGCTTGATTTGGGACTTGTTGAGCAGCGGAACTGGTGGAAGCATCTGATGCACTATTAACACAAACTTCATCAAACATTGGTGCAAACAAATCTTCCAGATCTTTCCTGTTAAAAGGTAAGGGTGCAGCCGAAGATTCAGGGAAGTTTAGACGGTTATGTTCGGGTTCTAAGCGGTCTTGCTCAGAAGCCATTTCTGTGAGTTCATCAAAATTTACGTGTATAGTCTCTTGAATTTCCCCGGTCCGACGATTCCAAATTCTATATCCCTTAGAATTCTCACAGTAGCCAACGAATATCCCAATATCTGCTTTAGCCTTAAGTTTACCAAGATCATCTCTATCATTTTTCGGGTAACACAGTGCTCCAAAAACATGAAAGTAGTTGATATTTGGTTTTTCTGCCTTGTATAAGCTCATATGGAGTTTTGTTGTGTCGTCTGTTGATCATGCCGCGGTTTTGAGTATAACATGCAGTATTAACAGCTTCAGCCCAAAGGTAATCTGGTAATTGAGCATTGATTAACATTGTTCTAGCTGCTTCCACAAGTGTACGGTTTCGTCTTTCAACTACACCATTCTGTTCGGGAGTGCGAGCAATTGAATATTGATGAACAATCCCATTCTTCTCAGTGTATTCCCGAAGGGTTTGATTCTTAAATTCAGTGCCGTTGTCTGTACGAATAATCCTGACGGTGTTACGGACTTGAACTTGAATCTTCGTGAGAAACGTGATGACCATTGAAGGAACTTGATCTTTTGTCCTAAGAAAGTAGACACATGTCCATCGTGAGTAGTCATCAACTATTACCAAAATGTACCTTTTCCCGTTAATGGTTTGAACCCGCATTGGACCACACAAATCCATATGTAGCAGCTGGAGGACATGATCTGTGCTGTGTTCTATTTTGGGAGGAAAATGAGCACGGTGACTTTTCCCTTGTTCACATGCAGAACAAAAATGATCTTTGGCATATCTGAATTTGGGTAATCCGTCAACCAATTTATTCCTTGCAAGGTCAGTCATGGTTTTGAAGTTGAGATGAGACAATCTTTTATGCCATAACCAAGCCTTTGTGGGATTAGCTTTGGAGAGTAAACAAATAGGAGATGAAGCTGTCATGCCTTCAAAGGATATGGTGTATAGACTGGTTCCACGTCTTCCTTTCATCAAATCATTTCCTTGAAGATCACGAATGAAGCAAGTCTTCTCCCTAAATGCTACTTCTAAATCTCCGTCACAGAATTGTACCACTGAGAATAAATTATGACCAAGGCCTTCAACATAGTATACACGACTGATCTCGATGTTCCCATTAACATAATCTCCATAGCCCATTATTGCAGCGAAGTGATCATTCCCGAATCTGACCGTTCCAATGAACTTTGCGATAAAGTTTGTGAGAAGCTTGAGGTTGCCGGTCATGTGTCGGGAGCACCCGCTATCAACAATCCAGAGTACAATTTGAATCACCTACATCACAAATATTGGAAACAGGTGGAGAATTGATAACGGTTGGACCCGTTGGGTTAGAAACACAAGATTTAATTATTTTAGGAACCCATTTAAAGCTTGCAGTGTTTTGTAACCAACGTTGCCATGTCCAACTAGTCTCAGCCTTTTTCCTAATGAATGCACTAGGTGATTTAGTTGTCTTGGGTTTGGCTATGGGTGTTTCAACGGTTTGCTCAGAAACAACTAGTGATGGTTTCCCTAAAATGGACTTGGCAATAGTTTTAAGCCTAGAGGAAGAGCCACTAGTTCATTTCTTTTTCCGTTTTAACAGAGTTTTAGCAATGCAGTTTTGATGATCACCAGATAATATACTAGTACAACAAACAATACAACTAGCATCAATCATAACATCAACATTATCATTCATAGATTCAACATTTGTTACATCATTCCTAGAATTGGACTTAGCTAAGGTCGATTCTATTCCTGACATTACAACTGTGTTATTCAAACTACTTTCTTTAACTTCTGAAGACTTAGATGATCCATTCCTAGACTTCCTGACTCTACTCTTCTGTTGTTTCTTGGGAGTCTTGGAACTGCTAGCCTTAGAGATAGTATCTAGTCCTGTGGAAGTAGAAGTGTTTACATTAGTGGTTGAGTCTGATGCTTGGGTAATTGCTTTGTCTACTACATACATTCCTGGGTCAATCTTATGAACATTTGCTTTGCCTTTGTCTAAAACTCTGATTTTCTTCTTCAGATCAACAATGATGTGTTGGAATTCTTGATTTTGTGAATCTAATTTTCTGTTGAGGCGGACTGTGTCATTTCTGTTTTGAAGAATTTCATCTAGCTCCTTTTCATTTTGAAATAGTTTAAGTCTTAATAAAGCTTTTGTTTCCTTATTATTTTCAGGAACATGACTGTTTTGAAATGATAAAGACCTAATGAGATTTTGAAATTTTAGTTCAAATTCAGCACTTTGATTTTGACACCAATCAAGCCTTTTTTAAAGATTAAAAACTTTGTTTTCCACATCACTGTTGATTTGTCGAAGATCCTCATTCTCTTTGACCAAATTTTCTATCTCCATTTGTAACATCTCAACATTTACAGCATGATCATTCACAAGTAATTCATTGCATGACTCATAAAGCGAATTCATAATCACAGAAACAACGTCATAACACAGAACTTTTTCTAAGAGTCGATCATTTTCATTTTTCAAAGTTTTCTTTTGAAGTTTTTGTCTTTGAAGTTTGTCGTCTTGTTCTTTGAAAATGCCCTTCATAGATGCAACTTTCGCGAATAATTCTAGTTCCCATTGTGTTGCATATTTCTTTAGATGTTTGACATGAGGCAGAATTTTCTTTTGAAGAATGTCTCGGTTTTCTTTCGCGACTGGGGAAAGAAAAGTAGAGACTTCGATTTGAGAATTAAACTCAATTTCATTTTCCAAGAAAAATATGTCTTCCATAATTATATCAAAATATCGAAATAATTTACTTTCTGGTAATTTTGGATTAACATCATCGTCCTCAGTCAAAGAATCCTTGATATGTGCAACATTTTTGGAAACAGGAAGTATTTTTGGAGAAGCATGTATATTGGTGTTAACAAACGTTTGTTCTGTTTCGTCCTTTGAGGGGACAAATTTGATTTGACGTCTTGCATTATAATCATGTTGAACTCTTGAAAAATCTTTGTCAGTTTTTGGTCGACTCTCAAGTTCTTTTTGACGTTCAAGAATTTCAACTTCTTCATCATTACCAAGCACAACAACTCTTTGAAAGGTATCATCAAGTAATAATTCTGCATTGTATAACTTGGGATTTTTGTTGAGTACTTTAGAAAGAAAACGTGGTTGGTCACTGCCAATAGCAAATCCAACTCCTTTCGGAACTGGTTTTACCGATAGCCTTTGAATTTGAGTTATGGATTCACCATTTTTATAGACAATAGTTTGAAACTCTTTAAGTTTGGATTCCAAAGTGACAATTTCTTCAAGATATGAGTCGACACGTTTACTTGAGGCTTGCTTTTCTTCAAGAAGATTATTTTGAGATGTTGAAAGCTCAGATTGAGTTTTTAACAACTCAGAATTTAAAGCATTAATTTGTAATTTGAATTCAAATTGATCCTTTTCTTGTTGAGAGAGAAGCTCAGCCTTAGAAATGGTTAGCTCACGAACTTGATGTTCTAAATTTTGAACTTTGACGTACTCTTTTTGGAAAGCAATCTCAAAACCTTTTTCACGTTTTTCTTGTTTTTGATATCCTGAAAGTTGTAGTTTATAGCACTCATTGTCCTTTGTTAACAATGCAATTTTCTCTTTCAGATTTTTATTGATTTCATTGCATTTTTCAATTTGTGATTGGGTGGTCATTAACAAGGCCTGAAGCTCTGAATCTTGATCAGTCAAAGGATCATTTTGTTCAATAGGATCCAAATTTTCATCTTCAACAGCATCATCAAATGAAACGACGGTTTTATCATCATCAAATGATACAACAGTGTTTATTGGATCATCTGATGGAGATGAGAATGATGAATCATGTTGAACAAAATTGTCATTTGTAGATGAAGATGCAGATGGTGAAGCAATTTCATGTATAAGACATTGTGGATCAGGTACCTGAGATAGACCATCGGTGTCATAGACCGGGCCTGTCTCGGACATGTTCATCTCTTGCATGTTTGCCATGAGCATTACTGCAGCATTTGCCTCAAGATCTTCCATTTCATCATCAGATGCAGCATTTGCCATGAAGCTTTGCTCATTCTGTGTCACCATTCCTGCTGCTTTCTCATCCTTAAGAGCCATTAGAAGAGCTTCCTTGTGATATGCACTGCCCATAGTACGAGGCTTTGGACACGCATTTGCCATGTGACCATTCCCACCACAGTTGTAGCATGTGATTGAAGTATTTGCAATGCCTTTCTGTGCATTCCCAGCCATCTGATTTCTGCTCTGAGTATTTCCCACACTGTTCCTGTTACCCCCTGCAGAATTAAACCTGTTCCCTCCTAACTGAAACCTCTGAGACCCATAGTTTCCACAGTTTCCTGAACCATATCTGCCCGAAGACCGATTCTGAATTTCCACTCTGCCATCATTAATAACAGCTTGATTCCTGGTGTTGGAAGATGAACGAAGACGGTTGTTGGATTTGGTGAACTTGCCAAATGCCTTAGCAATTAATCCAAATGCTTCATTAAGAGAGTTGAATGCATCCTCTTTTTCATCATAATCAGCGTTTGAGTACAACATGGAATATGAGTTGTTATATGGAACCATTTGGTTGTCAGAGTATTGTGATGGTGCTTCATATGGGATGATTTGGTTAGAAGGTTGTGGTTGAAAACTCGGTTCGAAAGATGATTGACCAAATTCCTGGTTTGGTAGTGGAAAGTTGGATTGAGCAACGAGAGCAAGTGAGTTAGGTGTTGGTGCTGGTATGAAACCGCCTCGTGCTGCAACTTCCTTATCTACCTCAGATTGATGTTGTTTCAGAAAGTCATACATTAGTCCATACTTGACCTCACCAATCTTCTTAGTTTGCCTGACAAATGTTGCATATTTCTGCCATTCTGGTCCAAGGCAACCCAGAAATTTTGAATTGATAGCAATCTTAGGTAACTTGATGTCATGACGATCGAGGTCATTTACAACATTTGTGAAACGGTGGTAGTATGATTCAATTGTCTCCCCTAGTTCCATGATGAAATTGTTGTATTCCATGTAAAGCTTTGACTCAAGGTCTTTTTGATTTAACTCAGTCCCTTCCATTAGAAGATGCACATGTTCCCACATGTCTTTGGCAGTCTTTTAAGCATCAATACTTCGGTAAATAGGATTAGGAATCCCCTGAAGTATGTAAGACATTGCCAACTGATTTGCCTCTTGTTGTAGTGTTTGTTTAGTTGTGTAGTTAGCGACAGCAATGGGAGTTGATGTTTCTTCTCTTTCTGTAGTTCCTGGAACAACATTTACTGGAACTGGAAAGGGTCCTTCTTCAATGGCTTGCTTAAGATATTTCCCATGGGGTTTAGGGAGTTCAATGAATCTGAGAAATCTACTAGCCCACTGCACATAGTTACCAGGTGTCAGCATTGGTGGAGTATCCTGATTCCCAGCTTCATGTCGGGATTGCTGACTGCTGATTGCCTCACACATCTTGTTAAACCAATGTGGTTCTCTGGAGTAGGATGGATTGTTCAACATTTGATTCTGTTGCATGATTTGTTGTGGGGATACTTGTGGTGGAGAGAGAAATTGATGCTGTTGCACGAATGCTTGTTGTTGTTGATACTGAGGATGAAATTGCTTTTGTTGAGGATATTGCTGTAGCTGATAGTAGTAATTGAAGTGAGGTGGTTGAGACATTTTTTGTTGGATCTTTAGATAATTAAGATGTGTTTTAAGAGTTATGATTGATTTTTAAGTTTACTTAAGGTTCTTAGTCCAATTGCGAGAAACACTGTTTGAATTGCGAGAGATTCTGAATTGCGAAAGAGGTTGTCCAATTGCGAAAGATCTGAGTAATTCTGATAGATTCACCAAATGCGAAAGAGAATTGTAATTGCGAGAAAAAATTTCAATTGCGAGAGAACTTAGCAATTGCGAGAGATAACTCTGAACTACAAAAGATCAAGCAATTTCGAAAGATTTTCAAAATTACAATTTCGATCACGTTCTCAAACTTTTATACAAAAGATGAGAATAATTCCAAGTCGAGGTAGTTTCACAAACTTATACAAGTAAGGAAACACCGAGTACCAAATCCGAAGAAGCTGATGAATTGCGAGAAACCCTTGTTCAGTCCAATTGCGAGAAACCCTTAAACCAGCAATTCCGAGAAGCCCTTTTTACCAAATGCGAGAAACCCTTGTATTTTTGCAGACCAATTGCGAGAAACCCTTTTCCTTCGAATTTCAAACCAAAACGTTGTAGGATGATGAAAAACGTAAAACTAATGAATATTAGCGATTAATACACCGAATTTGCACCAAAGTTTACAACTTTATCCTTAAAACACGAAGATTTGATGAAAAGGAGTATGCAACGATTTGCAAACTTGCGTTTTTCCCACTTTTTAAAGCAACGAACTACAAAAAACTTACGTAAACTAGGTAAACCAAATGAAATAACGATTAGGTCTACTCTAAAACACTAAACTTAACTACCTTTGGCGAATGATACCACTTGTAGGTCACTAATATCTCAAACACACACACGTAAAACCAAAGTAAAACTCGTACAACTACCAAATAATAAGCTACGCAAAAGAGATAAGTAAATAAGCAATAAGCTAAAGAGAATAAGATGAGAATAAGAGAGAATGGAAGGCTTTCATATCCGAATGATTAAGTAACAAGGCTTACGCAACACTACATGAAAAACCAACATGAAATATGATGCCCCATGCCTTCTATTTATAGGCTTTGAGTTAGGGCAACATATACAAAATAGATTCTAGAAGGTTTAAGACTAAAGTGGGCGGTCCATGGGCTTCTAATGGACCGCACCAATATTCCAAACATAAAGCCCAACTCGTGCAACATTTTATCTAAATGAACAAGACTTGTAAATTTAACAAAACGTGTTCCTAACAAAATTGTTATCATTCATTTATATCAGAGTTACAATATTCAGGTCCCAGCAGGAGGTTTCCAAAATACATTAATAAAAATATGTTATTTATTGAATGATAACAAATTAGACAGTCCATAGCCAATCCCGTGCCAAGCCATGCCTCCAATTACCTGAGAATACATGCTAAAATGTCAACATAAAGTTGGTGAGTTCATAGAGTTTGTGAATGAAAATAGTCCGTTTCAGTTGCTCAGAAATAAGTTCGTTCAGTTGGAAAGTCATTTAAACACAAGATTAAGTGTAATAATTGCCACACATACAATTATTAAGGGAAAGATGTATTTTTATTGCACTAAGTCTCATGGCACGCAAAACATTAACAGAACATCAACAGTCATGAGCTAATGATGTAATAATTACCCCATAATTAAATGTTGGTAACCTTGCCCCCGGGTAGGAGATAGCCACATCTCTTTATTCACTTCAAATATAATGCTTTGGGTTACGTTACGGTAACGCAAAGGGGTTGTCAGCCCAATAGATCTATCCACAATATTCGCGCTCACCCGCAGGTGATTAGAGGTCCATGATGGGAGGTCTTTTTGGCTTAAGGTAACTTAGCATAGGCAATAAAAATAAGAGTAACGTTTGATGAAATTACTTGTGTTTAATACGGGAAAAGTTCAATAGTGATTCATAAATCATATAAAGCAAACAGTGTTTGTAATTGTTATAAGCATGTATCTCCCCCAAAAAGAGTTCAAAATATGAAAAGAGGGGCTATGAAACTCTCCTTAGCAATCTGGATGGAAAACAAAATGAAAGAAAGTTGATAAACGTCTCCGGACAAGAAACCTGGGTTGTTATGTCAATATTCAGTAATCATTTTCAGATGATTATATGTTCGTTTGTTTATTTCATTTCGTTATATATATCTTTCGTTTGTTTGTTTGTTAAAAGATATCTTGCGTCCGTTTAATATATCACTTGTTCGTTCGTTGATCCATCATATCTTGTGTTCGTTCGTTATCGAAATAAATGTATTACAATTATATTAGATTGAAAAATAAAAATAGAAATGATAAAAATAATAGTTATAAAAAGTTACACTTAATCCCCTAAGGTTTGGTCAAATGACAGTTTATAGCCTGAACTTTTGGAAAATGACAACTTTTACCCTTTAGTTTCAAAAATGACATTTTCTACCCTTCGTATTTGTTATTGTCATAAATGGTCCTTAATATAAATTATTTACAAAATTAGCCCATAAAAACTCTATTTAACTAAAATTTAATACGCATGAAATAAGTGCATTTGAAAGATTTTTTTGGTCGAATAACTTTGTGAATAATGAATCATTTTACGAGCTCTCTGTTCCTAAATATAGCTAGCCAGGTCATCTTTAAACATGTCAAATTTCGTAATTTATGAAAGTCATTTGAGGGTTGAAAAATATTTCAAAAGTCAGTCGATCGAACAAGTTTTTAATAAGAATCTGGAATTTGAGTTTTTAGGCTAGCGATGGGATGATTTTTGAAACACTATAACTTTTAAATCACTTGATCATTTTACATGCTTTTTCTTTCTAAAATAACTTTGCTAGCTCAACTTTATTGTGGCAAAATATTAGAATTTTTAGAGATCATTTAGAGGTTGAAAACTAGGTTCTAAATTAGTGAGTTGGGTCGGGTAAATCTGAAAAATAATATCTGAATATGAAATTCTATTTTTAGCGATATGGGCAAAACTTTGGAACTCAATAACTTTGCGAAAACTAAATTATTTTCCACGATTCTTTTTCCTATATTAAGCTTACTGGGTGAACTTTAGGTGTACCAAAAATAAGAATTTAATAGGGTCGTTTGAGGGTTGGTTTTCAGATCAAAAGTTGGGTGTCTGGGTGGGTTTTTGCTCGACTAGAACTCAGAAAACAAGAACCCGATTGGTTTTTTGATTTTTAATCATTGTGTAACTAATTCTTATGCATGGTGTAATTATATTACATATATATTAACATGTTTCTCAAATCTTTGATTTGTTTTAGCAATAATTCAAGTAGTTAGGGTGCGCTTGTTTTCTTCTGGTCGAACAGACAAGATAGAAAAGAAAGAAAACTTTAAATTTTTGTTCTTGTTTATTATTAACTATTATGTTTTAGTGTTTGGTCGATTGGTGTGTGATTAAGGGTGATGTTTTTAAGTTGCTATTTATGGAGGAAGATTAGGGTTTTGTGGGAAGAGATAAGGGGACAAAGTAAGGGAACAATGGCTGACAAAAAATGGGAAGTATGCCACTTGGAAGAGGAGGGGGGAAAGGGGTGAGGTGTTCGAATATTGTCCATGAAGTTTATCTTCCAAGGAGGAGGGTTTAGGCTAATAGGAGGGGACATGTGGGTAGGCTCTTTGAAGAGAAGAGAGGAGAGGAGGGGCGTGTGGATTATGACTAGAGAGGATGCATGTAGTGAAGGTAATATTAGGAAGGTAATTTAGTTGGAATTTGGAACTAGAAATCGACTAGGGTTTAACATGGAACCGGTTTGTGCTTTGTGAGAGAGTACCTTGGGCTTTGGTGTGTTGTACTTAAGGTTTATGAAATGGACTAGGCTAGTTCAAATGTTGGTTACTTAGTAAAACATTTAAGTTTGTTGTTTACATTCATTTAAATCGATTTGTAAGTAAAATGAAATGGAAAATGAATTATGCTTAGAGAAGTTGTACCGTAGGCTTAATAGTGTTGTAATATAATTTAGGATATGAGAAAAATATAGTTTTAACATTTTATTAAGTTGTAAAAATTATATGTTAATGTTTATTAAGTTAAAAAGTAGATATATACGATTTTTGGTTTTCGTGCATTAAGCATTTGTACATTGGGTTTAAAGACTTGTAAAAATATTTAGTGAGTTTAGGAAAAATAATTTATAAGAATTATGCATGTATGGTTTGTAAATTATGCTTTAAAAATAAATATAAATAGGGTTTTAATAAAGATTTTGTAAATAAATGGTTTCATGCATAAAAGACTTGTACTTTAATTTATATGACTTGTACATTTAATATTTTGTAAAAATATTCTATAAATAATTTAGGGTTTGTGAAATTTGTACATAAAATCATAGTTTTATGGAATTAGGGTTTTATCGGGAGGTATAATAGAATTAGGGTTTCTGGTGCTTTGGTAACTTGTACATTAGCTCAGATGAATTGTATTTTTATGTTCTAGGGTTTAGTTATTCATATTTGGTGTTGTGATAAATTTAGGGTTTCCTAGAAACTCTATATAGATAATGAATGTTTTGTTTTGTATATTCATTAAGGAATTATCGTAAAATGGTAAATGGTATTTTGTAATGTTTCCATATAGTGATGTTTATGAAATAAACATTAGGTTTGTTAGGTTAGGTTGCATGGGAGCATGTTTATCAAGGATGTGAGTTACGCCACATAAGATAGGAGATACAATCAAATAAATAAATAAAAAATTATAAGTGGAAAAAGGATAATGATTTTGTAAAGTAATATATTTAAATGGGAAATTTTACGAGTGGTTACATCTGGAATCAAAACAGTTTCCACTGTTAGCCAAAACAAGTGGTTTAATAACAAGCAAACTGCTTCATGTGCAAAACAATTTTCAAATCATGCACAAACAGTTAAAAGGCATTTTTATATGAAAACAGCACTGACTAATCAAAAATGGGTGCCTAAACTTAAACAAGCAGTTCCAACTAATAGGTCAGCAATTCCAACTGCTAGACCAGCAAATCCTACTTCTAGGCACTTAAGTGTTAAGGGAAACAGGGGCAATGTTGTCAAGGCCTCAGCACATTGGGTTAGGAAATCTAATAAACCCAATGTTGCATCAATGACCTTCAATGACTTTTCTCATATTGATGCACAAGGCAGATCCAAACCAGTGATGGTTTGGGTCCCCAAAAGAAACTAACACTTTTATTTTGTGTGCAGGAACATCCTACAAATGATGAAGAAGACAGAGGATACTTAGACAGTGGATGTTCTAGGCACATGACTGGCAACATGTCCTATCTTTCAGATTTCATAGCATTGGATGGTGGACCAGTTGTCTTTGGTGGTGGTGTTGGTGGACGGGTTACTGGTAAAGGTGTAATAAAAACTGGTAATCTTGATTTTAATAATGTGTATTTTGTACCAGAGTTAAAGTACAACCTCTTTAGTGTGTCACAGATATGTGATAAAAAGAATAAGGTTCTTTTTACTGATACTGACTGCCTTATTCTTTCTCCTAATTTAAAGCTACCTGATGAAAATCAAGTATTGCTTAAAATCCACAGAAAGGATAATACATACAGTATTGAGATGAACAACCTTGTTCCTAAAGCAGGTCTTACTTGTCTAGTTGCAAAAGCCACATTGGAAGAATCAATGTTGTGGCACAGGAGGCTTGGTCATGTTAATTTTAAAACAATTAACAAACTTGCTAAAAATGGTTTGGTAAGAGGATTACCTAACAAAACTTTTCTGAATGACCAAACTTGTGTTTCTTGCCTTAAAGGTAAGCAACACAGAGCCTCATGTAAGCTAAAGACCCAGAACTCTATTTCTCAAGCTTTATATATGTTGCATATGGACTTATTTGGTCCTACTTCTGTGAATAGCTTGAATTTTAAAAGATACTGCCTTGTTGTCACTGATGATTATAGTAGGTTTTCTTGGGTATTCTTTATGAAAACTAAGGATGAGACAAGTGAAATCCTTAAGACCTTCATTGTTGAAGTAGAAAACCTAGTTGATAAGAAAGTTAAAATAATCAGATGTGACAATGGGACTGAATTTAAGAATAGGGTGATGGATGACTTTTGCAGAGAAAAAGGTATTAAGAGGGAGTTTAGTGTAGCTAGAACCCCATAGCAAAATGGAGTAGCTGAGAGAATGAATAGGACTCTTATAGAGGCTGCTAGGATAATGTTAGCTGACTCTAAGCTACCAGTTTCATTTTGGACTGAAGAAGTTAGCACTGCTTGTTATGTCTTGAATAGGGTTTTAGTTGTGCAACCTCACAATAAGTCTGCTTATGAGCTTCTTAGAGGTAGAACCCTTGCTTTAAGCTTCATGAGACCTTTTGGTTGTCATGTTACTATTTTTAATACCAAAGACCAACTAGGAAAGTTTGATGGGAAATCTGAGGAAGGTTTCTTTGTTGGTTATTCTCTGCACAGTAAGGCATTTAGGGTGTACAATAAAAGCACCAAGCATGTAGAAGAGAATCTGCACATAGAATTTTTAGAGAATAAACCAAATGTTACAGGTGTAGGTCCAGATTAGATCTTTGATATTGACAGTCTTTCGGATTCCATGAATTATGTGCATGTTACAGGTACAAATACTAACCATAATGCAGGTTTAGAAGAGGAAGATGAAGATTGCATTTTGATGCCAATCATGGAGGAAAGACCATTGCATGAGTCTTCTACAAAGAATGATGATATTCCATCATCAAGTGGTGTAGACAAAGAGAAAGATGTTGCTGAAACCAGTGGACTGAATGGTAAAGAAACAGCAATTCCTGAGAACAGTACGAATGAAGTTGGTACTATTGAGCCCAATATTGATACTGCTGAACCAAGTCAGGCTGATACTCATACACCAGTTCATACTGCTCCTCAAGTTGTTGATTTTGATTTCTTTGGAGATGGTTTGCAAAACATGCCTATCAGCTATGCAGCTCCTTCTACTCCCCATACTATTGTACATAGGAATCATCCACTTACCAATATCATAGGAGATGTACAATCTGGAGTCAAGACAAGAAGGCAAATTCAAGACCCAGATCATCATGGCTTTCTCAGTGTGGTATATGAAGAAAACATCATGAAGATGAACATGAATGCATGTTTGTATGTTTTCTATCTCAGATTGAACCCAAGAATGTGTTAAAAGCCTTAGAAGAATCAAGTTGGGTTAAGGCAATGCAAGAAGAGCTGTTTCAATTCAAAATTCAGAAGGTTTGGGTTCTGGTAGACTTGCCAAAGGGAATGAGAGTGATTGGTACAAAGTGAGTATTCAGGAACAAGAAGGATGAGAGGGGCATTTTGATAAAGAACAAAGCAAGACTGGTTGCTCAAGGCTACACTCAGGAAGAGGGTATAGATTATGAGGAGGTTTTTGCTCCTGTTGCCAGGATTGAAGCAGTAAGATTATTTCTTACTTATGCTTCATTTATGGGGTTTATGGTCTATCAAATGGATATGAAAAGTGCCTTTCTGTATGTTACTATTGATGAGGAGGTCTATGTTTCACAACCTCCAGGTTTTATAGACCCAGACCATCCTGACAAGGTTTATAAGGTGGTAAAAGCTCTATATGGATTGCATCAGGCTCCAAGAGTTTGGTATGAAACTCTTGCTACATATCTTCTGAAGAATGGGTTTCAAAGAGGGAAAATTGATCAAACTCTCTTTATTAAAAAGAACAAGGGTGATATTCTACTGGTACAAGTCTATGTAGATGACATCATTTTTGGTTCTACAAAGAAAGAGATGTGTAAGGAGTTTGAAATGCTTATGAAAGACCAGTTTCAAATGAGTTCTATGGGAGAGCTTACTTTCTTTCTAGGTCTTCAAGTACAGCAAAATCCAGATGGTATATTTATCTCTCAGGATAAATATGTTGGTGAAATATTAAGAAAATTCCAATTCTCAAATGCCAAAGTTGCTAGTACACCAGTTGATAAGGAGACACACTTGTTACTAAAAGATCATAGTGGTGATGATGTGGATGTGCACATGTATAGATCTATGATTGGGTCTCTGATGTATCTTACGTCATCTAGGCCTGACATTATGTTTGTCGTTTGTACCTGTGCAAGATTCCAAGTTCATCCTAAGGTGTCTCATCTGATAGCAGTCAAGAGGATCTTCAGATACCTTAAAGGTCAACCAAACCTTGGACTATGGTATCCTAAAGAGTCTGCATTTGATCTAGTAGCATTCTAAAATTCGGATTATGCTGGTGCAAGCATGGATATGAAGTCAACAACAGGAGGTTGTCAGTTCCTAGGATGCAGATTAATCTCTTGGCAGTGTAAAAAGCAGACTATGGTGGCTACTTCAACAACAGGAGCAGAATATGTGGCAGCAGCAAGTTGTTGTGCTCAAGTTCTCTGGATTCAAAATCTGTTGCTTGAATTTGGGTACAATTTCTTAAATACAATTATACATATAGACAATAGCAGTACAATGTGTATTATTAAGAATCCAGTTCAACATTCAAAAACTAAACACATTGAAATTAGACATCATTTTATAAGAGACTGTGCTGAAAAGAAGTTAATACAAGTTGTTAAAATACATACTGATGACAACTTTGCTGATCTCTTAACAAAAGGTTTTGATGTAGGAAGGTTTCAGTACTTGGTAACAGGTATTGGAATTCTTAATCCTTCAAACGATTAGTGTCTAAGTGTTTTTGGTTTTTGTACTGCTAGTTGTGCTATTTGTATGGTTTGTACTCTTTAGTAATTTTTTTTGTACTGCTTGTGAATTTGTTAGTCGATTATAATAGCTATTAAAAGAAAATATTGTGTATTGTGTTTTCTTTGGTTTTGGACTAACATTTCAGGTTAAGAAAAGCTTTTTGTTTTGGATTGTGCTTTGGAAAGTATGGTGGTTTGGAATGTCAAGTGTGAATGCTTGTCACACAACAAATGGTAATTGATTCACCATGTCTAACCGACATAAGAATCAACTAGTCCAGATCAAAAGGTTTCTGGTAAAGACTACTCAAATTCGTTTATGGTTGACAGTTTACCAAAAACTGGATGGTTATCAACTCACCATATCTAAGTGTGAAGAGTTGGCTAGTCCAATGCAAATGGCTATTGGTAAAGACATGTCAAATCCGTTCATAGCTGATAGTTTGCTAAAAACTATAAGTGGACAAAAATGTTTTCAAGTCCACATTAAAATTACAACTTGATTTTATCTCTGAAAATTTTTGCTAACAGTTTATACTGCTGGGGTTAACAGTTTGTACTGCTGGGGTTAACAGTTTGTACTAATTGTTCAAACTTAGTTCCTACTGAGTTTATGCTCTATGATACACCTCTCCCAGAAGGTCACATATCTGGAAGTGTTGAGAGCAGTTTGAAACTAAACAATTGAATTGATGGTAACTTGTACAAATTATCATATTGGATGCTGAGCTTGAATGTCATATGTTCTAGTTAATCTGATGGTGAAGATTCTTCCAAACAGGGGAGGAATTAAAAGTTTGTTCAGTTGCTGTTAAAGATAATTATGTAATTCAGGGGAGGAATTCAGAGTCAGAGATGAATTATAAACAAGTGCATAAAATTTATTCATTAAAGTGGTGCATTCATTACATAAGCAGAAGTTTTGTTACAATCCTGGATTCAAAATCAACATAACCAATGATCAACATAACCAATGATCAAGCTTACTATCAACATACAAACCTAAGACACAAACCTACCACCTTCACCTCACCATTACTCTAGCTTCCTCTTTCCTTTATCCTTGAAGTCTGGCATGGACTTGTGGACTCCTTTGCCATTGATTGAGTCCCACACTTTCGAACTAGGAAGCCCCATCACTTGTTTGTCAAGTCTTGGAAGTGGTTGATGTCTTTTAGGCACTTGGATCTTACTCATTCCTGCCACAGCTTTCTCAATCTCTCTTGTTAATACAACTGATAGTGGCTGTGTTTCTTCATCATCGTCATCAGAGGAGGAGGATGAATCATCAACATAAGATGGAGGCGTTGGAAGGTCATCAGAAGGTACTTTTTCAGCTTGTGGATTTGGGTTTCTGATGGTCCGAAGACGAATAGTTTGGTGGAAAATAACTTTTCCAACCTTCACTTCCTGAATCCGAAGACGAATCCGATGAAATCTCAACCATGTTTGGATTGGAAGAGCTCATTATCTTTGGTAGTTGTTGTTTCGGGTTGGTGTGTGTAATGGTGACAATATTGATAATTCGAGGCTTTTTATAGAACCAATGGAGATTTAAAGCCATTGAATGCAGGGTTGGTTTTAGGAATTAATTCGTTGGGTTGGTATAAGGAATTAATTCCTTGCAGGAATAAATTTAATTATGGTAATTTTTGAGGAGTTGACCAAAAGGTGGATATGTGAAGAAAATTCCCAAGTTTTTCAAGATTGAAGAAAAGTGTTTGAAAGAATCCACCCCATCATATTACATTGAAATTTAATTCAAGAAACTTACTGATTTACGCAGAAATCATAAGTTTAGGGGAGGATTGTTGGGAATTAAATTAAGTAGTTGGTACGGTTCTTTATAAGTTAGTACGGTTGAAGAGTTGCTGAAGAACACACTAACAGTTAGTACTGCTGATGAAGAAAGTCCGTACTGCTTATAAGATTAAGATGAAACCGTATGAAGATAAATATGGAATTGATATGATGTATATCTTATTTGTATAGATTGATACGGTAGATAGCTTACTTGTAAAGGACTCTTTGTGCTATAAAAAGAGATCCTCAGTTAGGGTTTTAAGATATCTCATACGTACATGCATAATTAAGAGCTTCACGTTTTTCATTGTAATCGTTCAATATATTGAAGCAAAGTGTTTGGTTAAACATTGTCTTGTTATTCTTATTGTTACATTCATACGATCACATACAATCACCAAACATAAATTCTTCTAAGTACTTGGTAGTAAATTCCGCGTGCTATCAAGTATATACTCAAAGTATCCTCAACACAACTCGTGTGTTTAGATCCGGTCAGATGATAACAAAAGTCTGAATAATTGTCCAATTTGCAACGCGAGTAGATGGAAAAACCTAAAGAAAAAGGGGAAAAAAGTTGCCAACAAGGTGTTGCGTTACTTTCCGTAAAAACCTAGACTACAACGTATGTTCAACACAAAACACATCGCAAAGTGGATGACTTGGCATGCTACTGGACAGTCTAAGGAAAACAGTAAGATGAATCACTCGTGTGATGGTAGAGCATGGAAAAATTTTGACATAATGAAACCCGAGTTTTCTTGTGACCCTAGAAACATCTGATTAGGGTTGGTGCTGATGGTTTCAATTCGTTTGGCAACATGAGTCAAAGTTACAGCATGTGGCCGGTCATATTGACAACATACAACACACCCTCGTGGATGTGTATGAAAGAGACTTCTTTAATGTTGACGATGTTAATTCCCGGCCCTAAATCACCTGCAAAGGACATTGATATTTTCTTGCAGCCTTTGATCAAAGAACTCCAAGAGTTATGGAAATGTGTGTGGACTTTAGACACTACTACGGGTACTCATTTCAACATGAAAGTGGCGATTTTATGGACCATAAGTGACTTTTCAGCTCGAAGTAGTTTGTCTAGGTGGAGCGGACAAGGCTACTATGCATGCCCAACATGTAATCAGGACACTCCATCGCTTCCTGTGAAGCATAAAATCACTTATGTTGGTTATAGGAAGATTCTTACGCGTAAACCATCCAATGAGGAGAAAAAATAAGGAATTCCATGGTAAACCTGAAAGAAGCTTCCTCCTAGAGACTTTACCAATGAAGAAATCATGATTCAAATTAGTAAAGTCTTTAAACTTGTCTCGGGGAAACATCCACCTGTTGTTAAAAATAACCCTAAACCTAATCTAGAAATCGAATTAAATTGGAGTAAGCGTCCTATCTTTTATGAACTGGAGTATTGGCCCATTCTTCAACTAAAACACAATCTCGATGTCATGCACATCGAAAAGAACGTGTTTGAGAGTGTGCTGATTACCTTGTTAATGAACGACAAATCCAAAGACACACTAAAGGCAAGGAAAGAGTTGAAAACTTTGGGAGTTCGAAAGGAGTTGTGGCTTGTTGATAAAGGAAACGGGAAGTTCGATAAGCCTCATCCAAAGTACTCTTTCACACCAGAAAACAGAAAATGGTTTTGTAAATTCATCAAAGGAGTTAGACTACCTGATGGGTTTGGATCCAACTTCAAGAAAAAAGTGACCGCTGATGATAAAAACATAACGGGCCTAAAATCTCATGACTGTCATATAATGATGCAGTGGTTACTTCCTTATGGAGTTCAGCAATACTTACCCAAAGACATTTCACCCCCATTAATCGAGCTCTGCTTATTCTTTAAGTAGATTTGTGCTCAAAATTTGATGCAGCAGGACATGGAGAAAGCTAAAAAATAAATGATCGATGTTATGATTGTTGAGAATTATATTTGAGTTGATAAGACAAAACAATGAAAGATGAGGGACTTATGGAGACAAAGGATGAAAGTTTATATAAGGAAGAAGATCTTTTATTATTTATAGAATATATCCTTTGTAACCCTAATCCTCTATTATATAAAGAGGATTAGAGGCGTAGGTTTTTTTATGTGTGTGTCAAGATGTAAACACCAGGAAAGGTGTAGGTTGTGTTCTAGGCATCGAGTTCCTACAATGGATGCCTAGGTTTTGTGTATGTTAGTAGTTGTTAGAGATGATGGCGAAGAACCTTAGTGATAATAATAATATTCTTTATGATTATCCGTTGTGCGTATTATTATCATTGTGTTTATTGTTTATCCTAGATCAAGGTCTAAACAACCTAGAGTCCAAAATGGTCCAAAAACTTATTTGATGATGGCGTACATAAGTTCTACAGGTGGTATCAGAGAGGGGGGCTCTCGATCTAGGGATGTTACAAGGTTCGTTGTCGAAGAAGAGCAGATTTGATGCAGTTTTATGAAGGTACGATTTGGCATAAACAATTTTTTTTTTTTTTTTTTTTTTTTTTTTGGTATCGATCAGTTCAAGATAAGTGTCGACATAACACAATTTTGCAAAAATTGATCGGCTGACCTCGTACTGATTTGACGATAATTAATTGATCGGTGAGTCTTTCAATATGTGGGGCTGATTACAATTTAATTCATTGTTGGGATTTAATTCAAAGAGACTCGCATTAAATGGTGGTGAAGCTATCGTAGGCTACAAAGATAGAAGATTGATTTTTTAGTTATCATGGGTCGGTTTCTTTTTGATAATTAATTAATGTTCGTCGCTTACTGAATTGTTAAAAGTGAATTGGGATTATTTGTCCTCTTTCGCACATGAACCTCGTACTGCATTTAATTAATCAAATTGTGGAAGATTTAATATGTGGGGCTAGTTGTGGGAACAGAATCACTTTCTTTGAGTGACATATCTAATCAGACTGAATAGGATTTTAAGAGCTGTCACGATCATTCACATCTATTTCAGTAGTGCATCGAGGACAGATTTAATTGGTCATTTAGTGGATATTTGATACTGCTGCTTGAAAATAGTTAATACTGCTGTTGGTGCATGTAATACTGCTGGTTGACTGTATCAAAGTACTGCTCCTTGAAAGTTTATTCTGCTGCTAGTATTATTTGTTCCTGCTGCTTGATGTGAATTTTTTTTTACTGCTAGCGTTACGTTTCTGCTGCTGCGCGTCATGTTTGTACTGTTAGCGTTATGATACTACTGCTAGTTGTCGAGAGTTTCTGCTGCTACTTGAAATTTATTACTACTGCTCGACATCTTAGATACTACTGCTCTTTGTGATTCCTACTGCCGAGTTTAAATTATTTATGGCAACACGTAAAGAGTTTTATGTTTCGATATAGTTGCATGATTTACAAGCAGTAAGGGGAAGTATATATGATTGATTGGAGATTTGAGACACACACATGGGTTATTGGTTGACACACACGAAGGGATTTGGTTTTTGTTCTTAAATGTTTTTAAAGGCTCGAATTAATTTTCTTATTGGCGAAGAGGAGTTTTTGTTGCTTATTTGATGATGCAGTGGAATTTTTCAAGGTTGTGTCTTATCATATCTTAAACGGCCTGCAACGTTTAAAGGTAACTTGTTTGTTCATCAAGGTGACTACGAATTGACAAAACACTTGAAGGAGTTACGTTATTGTACTCAGTGATTATTGTCAAGAGATTGCGGTCTCCCTATACGTGGAGTATACGTTCGAAGTCGTATTTAGTACAATGCATAAGACACAAGGTTGGTTTCTTCTACTTCAGCATCAAATTGGTAATGATTAGTTTTCTTCAACAATATATAAAGCCTACAGATTTGAAGAATCATGAAGATGGTTAACATATGGGTTTCAGGGGAAGCTTATTGTCTAAATGATTAACCATTTATTTGCTACATCGAGGTGAAGGTTTTCATGATTGCTCGTTGGTATTTTTACTGAAGATTTGGGATTTTTCGGTCTTGGATTCATTTAAAAAAGAAAGTGTTTTGGTGTTCATTCATGGAGGGCGATTCAAGACATTGGAAGACTAGATTCGAAGTATGGTACTAGCTCGTGGTTATGAAGATCAAAGTTGCATACTTTAGTCCCCTATTGATCATGACAAAAAGGGGAGGAAGATTTATTTTGAAGATTGCAGCTTGAAGATCCTTGATGATATGCATGGCTTAAGGGGAAGTTCGTTTATCTTTCATACATATTAACTTCAGGGGAAGTTCGTGCTTACTTGGTTTTGTCATTATCAACTAGGGGAAGATTGTTGGGAATTATATTTGAGTTGATAAGACAAAACAATGAAAGATGAGGGACTTATGGAGACAAAGGATGAAAGTTTATATAAGGAAGAAGATCTTTTATAATTTATAGAATATATCCTTTGTAACCCTAATCCTCTATTATATAAAGAGGATTAGAGGCGTAGGTTTTTGTGTGTGTGTGTCAAGATGTAAACACCAAGAAAGGTGTAGGTTTGTGTTCTAGGCATCGAGTTCCTACAACGGATGCCTAGGTTTTGAGTATGTTAGTAGTTGTTAGAGATGATGGCGAAGAACCTTAGTGATAATAATAATATTCCTTATGATTATCCGCTGTGCTTATTATTATCATTGTGTTTATTTTTGGGTTTAAAGATACTGCTGCTTTCAATGTTATGTTGCTGCTCATGGTACTTAAGGAAAATACACCAAGTATGATTCTGCTGCTAGGCATAATCATTCTACTGGTAGTGTATACATTCTGCTGCTGGGTTTATCTGATGAATGGTGAAATGAGCTAAGAGTCATTCTACTGCTAGCCTATGAAGATTTTGCTGCTAGAGTTATGATTCTGCTGCTTATTAGAAATGTATAGTTTGTTAAGATAATTATGGTAAAGATACGATTTGATATTATCTTTTATAGAAAGTTTTTGTAACCGACTAGGACTCTTTAAGTCTATAAAAGGAGGATCTGGGGTTAGGGTTTAGACACGATTGTTAGCATACGTATTGTATTCACTTCAAGGTTCTTTGTAACCCTGTTACTTTTGAGTAACCGTATTTAATATATTGAGGTGATAGTTGAGAGAATTACTGTGCTTGTTTATTAATTCTTCTTAAGATTAAGTGTTAGATTCCACATAATACTTAATAGCATATTCAAAGATAAGTCTCTATACCTATTGTCTTAGATTTATATCTAGGATAATTAACAAGATCGTTAGCTCAACTGGGATCAACAAGTGGTATCAGAGCTTGTGATCTAGAGACTGCTATCAAGAAGAGTTTCATATATTCAGATTTGTTCATCATCTGCATAAGCAATGGATTTCGATACTACTCATATAGTCACTGCCTCAAAGGTGCCAATGCTCAAGGCTGGTGAGTATGAACTCTGGAAGTTGAGGATTGAGCAATACATCAAGATGATTGATTTTTCCATGTGGGAAATCATTCATACTGGAGATACTTTGCCTGCTAAGTCTGCTGATGGGAAAGATGTACCCATTAAAACTAATGAGGAAAAGGCATTAAGGAAGCTGGAAATCAAAACTCAGAATATGCTGTAGATGGGAATACCTAATGAATATCAACTGAGTTTTGGTAACACAAAGTCTGCTAAGGAGTTGATGAATGCTGTGGAACTCAGATTTGGTGGGAATGAGGCCACCAAGAAGTCTAGGAAGAATCTGCTTAAGCATCAATTTGAAACATTTACTGCTTCGAGCTCAGAAAACATTGATGCTACCTATGGTAGGCTTCAGAGGTTGGTTAGTCAATTACAGCTAATGAAGGTCTCAGTGCCACAAGAAGACATCAATCTTAAGTTTCTGAGGAGTCTACCATCTGAATGGAATACTCATACTGTGGTTTGGAGGAATAAGGCTGACTTTGAAACAATGAATTTAGATGATTTGTACAATAAGACATCAATCTTAAAGGTTTCTGAATCTGAGGTTAAGTGTAAAACCCAAAAAAATCTAAAACATGCAAAATGACCAAATTGCCCCTGAAACTTTAACATTTAATTAAAACATATATAAAGTACCAAATTAATTCCGAATCTCTGGTAATGAGCTATATATGAAGCAAATTAATTTTGAGGCAACATTTTAACATTTTTCCAATGTACAAAAATTAATGTTACACACAAAATATATATATGGGCCAAAAATTTGTATTTAATTATTTATGTTATATTTATAATTATTCAAATCAAGATAATTACAAGTAAATTAGGAAATAAAAATTTAGCATTCAAAAATCTGATTTTGTCAAGGGTTTAGACCGAATCTCCAGCCATTCCCCCCTAATCTCGGTCAATTTCATTTATTTAATTAACTCCCATTATTTTCACCCAAAAACCCTAAATGTCGACACAACAAAAATCCCTTTTCCTCCATCCGATTTTCTGGAAACTCTTAGGCATTTTTTTGGTGTTCTTAATCATCCAAAGAAGCTAGGAAAAATAATATTTGGGTCGTAGAAAGCTTGTTCGATCGTAGGCCATTTTCTTTGTCGAATTTTTCCATCCGAGGTACACAAAATTCTTGTGACTAATCCGTACGTTCTAAATTCAGTTTATGATTTTTATAATGTTATTTAGATCACATATAACTCATATAAATTGATAAAAATGAATCATGCAAGCTTAATGGATCATACGAATTTTAGAGAGCAAAAACACACTTAAAATACAAATATTATCATGCGAATTTTCTGAGACTTGTTCATAATTTTTCTGTGTTCTATGATGTTCATATAAGTCTGGAAAAATAGCCTTTTGATTTGTGGAAGCTTAAATCATTTATTTACGAATTGTTTGTGTAATCGGATTTAAAAAAATGAAAACCTAATGGAACGATTTGGGTTTAGGGTTTTCTGTGTTAGATCTAGTTATTAATGGTTTCTAATGATGTTGTAATGATTGGATAATGATTTGGTACAATTAGGGTTAGGTTTTGACAATTTAAAAAGTTTACCGATTTGAAAATAAAATTGAAAGGGTGTGTTTTGCCAATTGTGAAACTTGTGGGGTATTTTTGTAACATGTATTGGATCTGGGGTAATGTGTGAAAAATATAAAATGAGGGTCCTATGTGTAAAATTTGCAAGAAAAGATTTAATTTGTAATTATGTTATTCGATTTGCATTTATTTAAAATGGAGGGACTAAAAGTGTAAATTCTAGAAACTTAAGGTTATTCGGTGTAAATAATGATATAAAGGGTGTAATGGGTAATTTTGAATTTTTAAGGGCTTAATATGTAATTATTAATAATTTATATTTCGAATTATAAGTCTTGTAAATTCAAGGGACTAGTTTTGTAATTCATGAAAATTGAAGGGGCTTTCGTACCAATATTAATTTAAAGGGTATATTCTATAAATTGGTAAAATAAAGTGCTTGATGTGTAAATATAAATATGATAAGGGTTAAATTGTGATTTATGTAATTATATGGTTTAATTTGTAAATTAATTAACTAAAGGGGTATAAATTGTAAATTGTGAAACTTAAGGTATTAAAAGTGTAATTCTGAATATCTTGTGTATTAAATGAGTAACTTGAGGTATTTTCATTTTAAACCTTTAACTTTGGTGTATTTACAATTAAAACCCTAAAATATGGAAACTTGTCATATTTAACCCTAAACTTTTATAACTTGTTAAAATGAACTTTATTTCCATAATAATCCTTAATAAATGACTTAACCTAATTTATGATATTTAATGCTTGCAAAAAATAGAAACCTGCTAAATATGGAAAGTTACTATTTCTGGAAAGTTACTAAAAATAGAAAGTGACTTAAAATGAGTAAACTTACTTAAAGTGGAAACTTGCTAAATCTGGAAAGTTACTTAAAATGGAAAGATAACTAAAACCCATTTGTAATTTTGCCTTCTACTCCTTTAGGTCCGAAGAGGGAGTAATTTGGTTTCCTGTCGGTATTTGCTACTTTTGTTTTGCTTGCTAATAAGGTACAGATATTCTACCCTTTCTCAGTAAGGGTGTCCTTCTCATGTCTTTTGATCTTGTTTCACTATAGGATTCCCTGAGCCATTGTTATGTTCCCTTATACTTGATTCATTCTTCATGTTTCATTTGCATCTTTTATTGGTTTGATTATGATCTGAGCCTTTTAATTGGGGCTTTCTTATTGAATCTTTGCCCTTGCTATGCTTTCCTTGATTCGTGAACCTTGCTATGATTCCTTTGATACTTGATATCACCTGTGCATCACCTTGTAATATGAATATTTAAAACCCTTGGATACCTTGATGGGTCATAGGATTTTATAAAGGGATGTAAAAACTTTTCTTAATTACATATGAAAATGTTTTGAAAATTTCTTTTAAAGACTTTCTTTATGAAGACTGTTTTTAAGGATCACTTTTATGAAAGCCATATTTAAAGGATTACTTTTTGAAACTATGATATGAACTTTTAATATAAACCCTTAAATTGAACCTTTGTTATGAACCTTTGAACAAATTGATATGAACCTTCTGATATTGACCTTCTGATATTAACCTTCTGATATTGACCTTCCTGATATTGGACCTTCTGATTTTGAACCCTGATATGAAACTTGATCTGGATACTTGATACTTGATACTGGATACCTGATACTTGACACTTGATACCTGATACCTGACACTTGATACCTGATACCTGACACTTGATACTGATACCTGATACTGGATACTTGATACTTGACCTTGACCCACAGTTTGAGACTACGAGCCACCCACTAGGCATGAGGGTTTCATGTCCATGTCATTTATGCACCGATGGCATGACTCTAGGGCAGGAGAGTGATGACCTGTCCTGTCCCTGACTTAATTTGATTGGCGTGTGAGGTAGATTTTGGCCACCTGGGGCGTATGGATGCATCCTAGACTTGTTTCTGTTTCTGTACATGATATATTACTGGTTATACTTGGTGACTGATGGTTTGTGCGATACACGTCTTTCACATCCTGGGAGCTCACGACTCCAACCCTTGGAGGTATCCCCTCACCCTGTACTTGGTATGCTGAGGTCGCCCCTCCATACACCCTGATATTTGATTTGATTTGATTTGGGCTCGTAGTGGATTTTTGTTACTGTTACCCTATAACCTGATACTTGACTTGACTAGACTTGACTTGATTGTACTTGGGCTTGTGGTGGGTTATGGTTTCCTTTATTCTTATCTATTGTAACTAGTTCTTAACTCTTGATATACCTGCACAACCTTTTATATTTTCCTTCCTAACTCTTGTTATATCTTGTATCGTTTCTCTTACTTCACCATTCCTTTATTACTGCTTTGTTATCGTTATATCTGTTCACTGAGCTCTCGTAGCTCAGCCGCATTTCCTTTTCCTGCGGCAGGTATTTAAGCTAGGAGCCGGGGTTTTGTTTTTGGGATGAGAGCACTTGTGTGAAGCTTTAGTCTTCCTACTTTACCATTTGGATTTAGACTTTGTTTATGCCATTGTTTGGGCATTTGGATTATTATGTACTTCTTTTATTTCCGTTTCATTGATCTTATGTACTTGATGTAAGTCGTGTTGACTTACTTTACCTTGGTTATTGATGATAAGACTTCCGCTGTTTTGTTATTGATTGTTCTGATGTGAAACCATATTATTGTGACATCTTTGCCCTTGTCGGGTCGGGGTGTTACAATTTATGGTATCAGAGACCAGGCTTCCCGAAACCCTTAGGCTTAGGCCATTGACCTGTGAGGATTGGGTAGACATTAGGTTTCCTTTCGCGTACTCTCCTTTCTTATCCTACTCTATCATATCTTGTTCGATCTTGCTAATCGTTTTGATAATCATGTAGATGGTTAACACTCGTCACAATGCGTATTCTGGAGGTAACCCTGAAGGGGATGCTGAGATCCCTAATTTGGAGGCTATGGTTGCTAATGCTATAGCCAACCTACTACCGGGTCTTAACACCAATGAGGTGATCAATCGGATCATCAATAATGGAGCAAGTTCTTCTGGAGGTTCTGGTGGTGGGGGTCGACCCACTACTATCCATGGGTGGCTTGAGAGCTTCAACAAGCTCAAGCCCTTGTCATTCAGTAAGGCTGAAACTCCTCAAGCCACTGAGGACTGGATTACGCATTTGGAGAAATACTTCGAGGTGTTGGGATGTGAGGACGAGTTTAAAACTCGTTTGGCTACTTTTAAGTTAGAAGAGGATGCGCTGAACTGGTGGAAAGCGCATAAGCAGGCGAAAGGGGGTGATCCATATGTTCTTACTTGTACTCGGACCGAGTTTCGCACCACCTTCTATAAGAGGTATTTTCCTGATTCTGAGCAGCAAAGGTTTGAACGGGAATATAATTCGATTTCCCAGCGAGATGATGAGGATGCAGGGGAATTCATGAAGAGAGTTCAGAGGTTGGCTAGCTTTGTAGGACCAATGGCTGGAGATGCTAGACGCCAGGGTAAGCATTTCAAATAGGCGCTTAAAAAGTGGGTACTTGATCGTCTGCTAAATGCTGAGTTTGTGGATGTGTCGGCAGCTTGCGACGTAGCTCGCAACATTGAGATCTACAATGAGGGTGTTGGATTTAAGCGGAACCGTGATGGGGACAAAATTCAGCCACGGGGTCAGAATGGAGACAGTAAGGGGCAGACTTGTAGGAGTTTTGAGTCGCGAGGACAGGCGGATCGGGGACATGATCATAGGGGTCGGGATTCTAGGTTTGCTACTAGACAAGGATATGATCGTCAGGGGCGCAACGACAACCAAAGGCAGTGGATGGATCAGTCTTCTAGAGGCTATCAGTAGGATCGAGCTACTGGATCAAACACTCAGAGGGGATCGTCTGAGAACGATAAACCTATTTGTGTTTCTTGTGGGAAGAAACATACTGGAGCTTGTCGTACGACTTCTGGTGCTTGCTATAGGTGTGGTTCTACTGAGCATAAGGTGAAGGATTGTCCTAGACAGAATCCGGCTACAGTTGGGAACTACCTTAAACCTCCCCCTACTCCTAATACCGGTCGTGTTTATTCGATTACTCGTGACCAGGCAGATAAGGCGTCTGGTATGTCATTGTTTCATTTCCGTTCTATTTTCCTTTCCGTTTCCTTGCAAATTTCGAGGACGGAAATTTTCTTTTAGAGGGGAAGAAGTTGTAAAACCCAAAAAAATCTAAAACATGCAAAATGACCAAATTGCCCCTGAAACTTTAAAATTTAATTAAAACATATATAAAGCACCAAATTAATTCCGAATCTCTGGTAATGAGCTATATATGAAGCAAATTAATTTTGAGGCAACATTTTAACATTTTTGCAATGTACAAAAATTAATGTTACACACAAAATATATATATGGGCCGAAAATTTGTATTTAATTATTTATGTTATATTTATAATTATTCAAATCAAGATAACTACAAGTAAATTAGGAAATAAAAATTTGGCATTCAAAAATCTGATTTTGTCAAGGGTTTAGACCGAATCTCTAGCCATTCCCCCCCTAATCTCGGTCAATTTCATTTATTTAATTAACTCCCATTATTTTCACCCAAAAACCCTAAAAGTCGACACAACAAAAATCCCTTTTCCTCCATCCGTTTTTCTGGAAACTCTTAGGCATTTTTCTGGTGTTCTTAATCATCCAAAGAAGCTAGGAAAAATAAGATTTGGGTCGTGGAAAGCTTGATTCGATCGTAGGCCATTTTCTTTGTCGAATTTTTCCATCCGAGGTACACAATATTCTTGTGACTAATCCGTACGTTCTAAATTCAGTTTATGATTTTTCTAATGTTATTTAGATCACATATAACTCATATAAATTGATAAAAATGAATCATGCAAGCTTAATGGATCATACGAATTTAGAGAGCAAAAACACACTTAAAATACAAATATTATCATGCGAATTTTCTGAGACTTTTTCATAATTTTTCTGTGTTCTATGATGTTCATATAAGTCTGGAAAAATAGCCTTTTGATTTTTGGAAGCTTAAATCATTTGTTTTCGAATGGTTTGTGTAATCGGATTTAAAAAAATGAAAACCAAATGGAACGATTTGGGTTTAGGGTTTTCTGTGTTAGATCTAGTTATTAATGGTGTCTAATGATGTTGTAATGATTGGATAATGATTTGGTACAATTAGGGTTAGGTTTTGACAATTTAAAAAGTTTACCGATTTGAAAATAAAATTAAAAGGGTGTGTTTTGCCAATTGTGAAACTTGTGGGGTATTTTTGTAACGTGTTTTGGATCTGGGGTAATGTGTGAAAAATATAAAATGAGGGTCCTATGTGTAAAATTTGCAAGAAAAGATTTAATTTGTAATTATGTTATTCGATTTGCATTTATTTAAAATGGAGGGACTAAAAGTGTAAATTTTGGAAACTTAAGGTTATTCGGTGTAAATAATGATATAAAGGGTGTAATGGGTAATTTTAAATATTTAAGGGCTTAATATGTAATTATTAATAATTTATGTTTCGAATTATAAGTCTTGTAAATTCAAGGGACTAGTTTTGAAATTCATGAAAATTGAAGGGGCTTTCGTACCAATATTAATTTAAAGGATATATTCTGTAAATTGGTAAAATAAAGTGCTTGATGTGTAAATATAAATATGATAAGGGTTAAATTGTGATTTATGTAATTATATGGTTTAATTTGTAAATTAATTAACTAAAGGGGTATAAATTGTAAATTGTGAAACTTAAGGTATTAAAAGTGTAATTCTGAATAACTTGTGTATTAAATGAGTAACTTGAGGTGTTTTCATTTTAAACCTTTAACTTTGGTGTATTTACATTTAAAACCCTAAAATATGGAAACTTGTCATATTTAACCCTAAACTTTTATAACTTGTTAAAATGAACTTTATTTCCATAATAATCCTTAATAAATGACTTAACCTAATTTATGATATTTAAAGCTTGCTAAAAATAGAAACCTGCTAAATATGGAAAGTTACTATTTCTGGAAAGTTAATAAAAATAGAAAGTGACTTAAAATGAGTAAACTTACTTAAAGTGGAAACTTGCTAAATCTGGAAAGTTACTTAAAATGGAAAGATAACTAAAACCAATTTGTAATTTTGCCTTCTACTCCTTTAGGTCCGAAGAGGGAGTAATTTGGATTCCTGTCGGTATTTGCTACTTTTGTTTTGCTTGCTAATAAGGTACAGATATTCTACCCTTTCTCAGTAAGGGTGTCCTTCTCAAGTCTTTTGATCTTGTTTCACTATAGGATTCCCTGAGCCATTGTTATGTTCCCTTATACTTGATTCGTTCTTCATGTTTCATTTGCATCTTTTATTGGTTTGATTATGATCTGAGCCTTTTAATTGGGGCTTTCTTATTGAATCTTTGCCCTTGCTATGCTTTCCTTGATTCGTGAACCTTGCTATGATTCCTTTGATACTTGATATCACCTGTGCATCACCTTGTAATATGAATATTTAAAACCCTTGGATACCTTGAAGGTTCATAGGATTTTATAACGGGATGTAAAAACTTTTCTTAATTACATATGAAAATGTTTTGAAAATTTCTTTTAAAGACTTTCTTTATGAAGACTGTTTTTAAGGATCACTTTTATGAAAGCCATATTTAAAGGATTACTTTTTGAAACTATGATATGAACTTTTAATATAAACCCTTAAATTGAACCTTTGTTATGAACCTTTGAACAAATTGATATGAACCTTCTGATATTAACCTTCTGATATTGACCTTCCTGATATTGGACCTTCTGATTTTGAACCCTGATATGAAACTTGATCTGGATACTTGATACTTGATACTGGATACCTGATACTTGACACTTGATACCTGATACCTGACACTTGATACCTGATACCTGACACTTGATACTGATACCTGATACTGGATACTTGATACTTGATACTTGATACTTGACCTTGACCCACAGTTTGAGACTACGAGCCACCCACTAGGCATGAGGGTTTCATGTCCATGTCATTGATGCACCGATGGCATGACTCTAGGGCAGGAGAGTGATGACCTGTCCCGTCCCTGACTTAATTTGATTGGCGTGTGAGGTAGATTTTGGCCACCTGGGGCGTATGGATGCATCCTAGACTTGTTTCTGTTTCTGTACATGATATATTACTTGTTATACTTGGTGACTGATGGTGTGTGCGATACACGTCTTTCACATCCTGGGAGCTCGCGACTCCAACCCTTGGAGGTATCCCCTCACCCTGTACTTGGTATGCTGAGGTCGCCCCTCCATACACCTTGATATTTGATTTGATTTGATTTGGGCTCGTAGTGGATTTCTGTTACTATTACCCTATAACCTGATACTTGACTTGACTAGACTTGACTTGATTGTACTTAGGCTTGTGGTGGGTTACGGTTTCCTTTATTCTTATCTATTGTAACTATTTCTTAACTCTTGATATACCTACACAACCTTTTATATTTTCCTTCCTAACTCTTGTTATATCTTGTATCGTTTCTCTTACTTCACCATTCCTTTATTACAGCTTTGTTATCGTTATACGTGTTCACTGAGCTCTCGTAGCTCAGCCGCATTTCCTTTTCCTGCGGCAGGTATTTAATGTAACACCCCAACCCGACAAGGGCAAAGGTGTCACATATACGGATTCTTATCAGAACAAACACAAGCATATGACATAAATAATACAATAGGATTCCAAGGGTTACAAACAAAATCTGAAATTACAAGGTTACAAGTGAGATATACAATAATCACTAAGTCTGAATATAACTTTTCAAATCATCTCTAATCCAATTTAGCTAGCAAGGTCTTCTAAGTTCAAGGTCCTCTCTAATAACAACCCAGCTTCCAACTAAAACCTGCCGTACATGAAAAGAAACGTACGGCTGAGCTTAAAAAGCCCAGTGAACAGATATATAATAAACGGAAACGAAAGCAAGAGATATGAAAGTAAAAGGAAAAGAACATATACAGTATAACGAAATAGATAAGTCAAGGTACACAGAGAGAGAGAGAGTAAAGGTTTAGGACAGTAATCCACCACGAGCCAAGAAACAGAAATATCATATCCATGTAACCATATCAGAAATCCAGAGGGGATGCCTCTCAAGTAACCAGATAATATGAGGGGTGGCCTCATGTATCCAACAGAAATATATGGAGTAGCTAGCTCCCAGAACATGAAAGACGTGGATTGCACCCACCGTCAGTCACCAGAAATCAAATCATATCATAACATATCATATCATAACAGAACAAATCTAGGATGCATCCATACGCCCCCAAAACAGAAATATCGGCCATAATCATATAGTGTGCACATATCAGAACAGAACAGGGACGGTGTGGTTAATCACTCTGACCACACAAGAGTCATGCCAGTGGTGCATCACAGACACGGCCATGTTACCTTCATGGCTAGGGAACACATTTTGGCTCGGGTATCAAACTGGGAGTCAAAGGTCAAAGGTCAAAGGTTCATATCATAATCAGAGTGTCACATCAGAAAGGTCATATCAGAAGGTTCATATCAGAAGATCAAATATCCCAGATCAATATCCAAAAGGGTCAAAGTATCAGATGGTCAAATCTTCAAAAGGTTCAATATCAAAAGTACTTTTCAAAAGGTTTTCTCTTAAGGTTTATTTAAAACAATCCTTCAAAATAGTTTTCATAAATGAACTTCAAAAATAGTTTTCTTAAAGTCAATATATCATGCTTGAAAAACCCTTTCAAAATACTTTACTTAAACATTTCCATCTCATATCAAAAAGGTCTTCATATCATAGGTCCCAAAATCAGAGATCAAAGGTCGAAGCAAAGGTGTCATAGCAAAGGATCGTAACAGAGTATCAAATCAGAGATTTAACAGATCAGAAAAGAATCATAGGAAACCTTACAGAGAAGGTCAGAATATCTGTACCTTATTCCAGAAGCAACCACAAATCAGAAATGGATGACACAGAGTGGATCAGGACCTCTCTTTCTTCACACCTAGAGGGGTAGACAAGAATTACAAACCCTTCCTTTTTAAGTAACTTTCCATTTTAGCTTTTAGATTCATCAAGTTACTCTTTTAGTCCTTTAGGTTTCATAATTTACACTTTATACCCCTTTAGTTTCAAAAGTTACACTTTAACCCTTCAATTGTTCGTAGTTACACTTTAGACCCTTAATTTATCAAAGTTTCACAATGGTCACTCATTTTATCATATTATAAGAATGTATCCTCAATTTTACAGAATTTACACAATAGGTCCCTCTAGTTTTCAAAGTTACATATTTAGTCCCTTATTTTACAATTTCAACCTTATATTATTAATAATTACATATTAACCCATTAAATCACCAAATTTACACATAACCCCCTGAATAGATTATATTACTCAAAACAGCCCCAAGTTTCCAGAAATTACAAGTTTTAGTCCCTCCATTTAATTATTTTATAATTCGTACCTTAATTAAACCCTAGAAATATTTTAATCCTTTAAAATACAAAAATGACACTAGACCCCCTCTTTTATATTTTATACAGTAGGTACATGTTCCAAAATAAGTTCTAAAAATAACCCTTGAGTTTTAAAAGTTACAAAACTCACCCAAAACAATTTAAACCAATCGTATAACACTTTAATTAGCCAAAACCCTAACCCTAAAAATACAAGTCATTTACCAATCATTAGATCATCATTAATCATCATTTAATCACTCGAAAACAGCCCCAAAAGTATAATCCCTAAATCGATTTACATTTTATTTCTTTTTCTTCTTTATTTTCTTTAAATCGGTAAACCAAATAAATCCACAAATAATTCGATTAGGCCCCAATAATTCGAAGTAACATTTTTCCCAGATTTTTATGATCATGTAGAGTCCAAATAAAATAAATAAGGAGCCTCAAAAATTCGGATTGAATTATTTATGTTTTATACACGTTTTTAAGATTTAATTCACAAATATTATAATAAGCATGCATGGATCGACTTATACATTTTATTTGATGTTCTTAACATATATAGGGTCTGAGAAAAATACCAAATCCAGATTTGAACGTGTGGAATGAGGTGTACGAATTCTTTTGTACGCGATTAGCCAAAACGGGTCAAAAATCACCACGACTTCAAAAACGATCTAAAAATCATGAAACCAATTTTGACAGGTCACATATGATGTGAGGAACACAATAAAAATAAGAAACGAATTTTTAGGAGGTCGCAAGAATTAATTCGGTCCATACCTTATTTTGTTCTAGCGACAAAGAAATAATTCACCAAGATCGGACCAAGCTTCAAATAATTCGAATGGTATTTTTCCTAGTTCCTTTGGATGATGATCAATCACAAAAAAATGGTCTAGGGATTTTAGGGTGTCGATTGGAGGCCAAATGATTTTGTTTGTGTGTGTAAATTCACTCGGCAATTAGGTTTACAAAAGAGATAATGTGATTGAGTTTTAAAATGGGTAAACCGAATCAAATGGGGGGAGAAGGACCAGGAATTTCGTGATTAGGTTAGCCAAAATTATGGGGATTGATTCATTCCATAATTGTCATATTTACCTTATTTAAATAAACTTAATATTACATATAAATCCATTCGGTGCTAATAGGGGTATTTTAGTAATTTTGTCACTTGTATAAATGTTAAATGAAGTCGTTAAAATTATTTGGTAACATATCTCGTGTATTGCCAGAAGTTTGGAATTGTTTTGATACTTTATAAGCCTTTAATTTAAATTTTTAACGTGCAGGGGCATTTTGGTCATTTTTCATGTTTTCAGATTTTAGGGTTTTACAACTCTTCCCCTCTAACAGAAAAATTTCGTCCTCGAAATTTGCAGGAAGCAGAGAGAGAAGAGAACGGAATACTCATACGGGATGCGAACAAAATTTCAAATTGAATTTAATTGTATCTACAGCAGAGAGCTCTTCAAGGAGTTTAAGATTCATAACTGAGGTCAACAGGATGCAACACGAGAGTCCAAACTAATCCAGATATTTAACGAACGAAGGTAGAGTATACGCATAGGTAGAATGAACCTAAGGTCTCACTAATCACAGATAATCCATCGGGAATCAAGTTCTAAATTTCTTAGGTACTTCCCAAGATATCCTATGACCACAATGAGGGCACGTTATATGGTGTAAGTATTATCACGTTAATAATACCAGCACCACATAATTATGCCTTCATGATGATCATACTTTATCTCAAGTCGTAAACAAAGCCACCTATCTTAATCCACCTAGTACTCTATAGTCTCAGAGGTCAACAAAATCGATGTCATAGTCAAGAGGGAAAACAACTACTTGCAAGAGTATCGGAATCCCAGATCGCCTATCAGATTAAGGTATGCTGTCCACAAGCGTCAGATCTTCTCCAATTCATCAAGGCCATCATTGGGCGTATGAATAGACACGGAACTGAAATACTTCTAAGGAACTTAAATCATCAGAGGATCTTAAATTTGAGAATACTCGGAGGTGGAACAAAATTGTGAACTTGCGTCTGGTTCGTCAAGCCTCCTGCTGTTCTTCTTGGAGTAATGTGAATTTCTGGCACGATCTTCAAATCCTTCATCCTCCAGTCTGCCTCCACTCTCAATTCATCTTAGTACAACCAAGGTGAATAGGGAAGTTAGACTGTATGTCTTCATCAGCTCCAGGTTCGCCATCTTGAGTAGATTTCTTCTTCCGCATCGCCAACACTTCCGTTTTGTAAGGGATACCTTCACTCTTCAGGGTAGCCGCCGTTGTTGTTAACATTTCGAGTGCTCAATCAACCAATCCCTTATCAGAATGGAATCGAAGTTGACCATCCAAAAAGACGGATCAACCAGGCAAATTTTATCATTCAAAAGTGAGAGGGAAACATTCTTATATGCATGTCTAAACATCACAAGACTTTTCATAGGAATAGAGAGGGGTAAGACAGAATCAAACAGCGTCAGAAGATTCATAGGTGCTTATCAAAAGCAAGAGACAAACAACAGAATGTATTTAGTACGTCATCATCATGGAGATTCTCAGAATTGCCCGGAGAGGCATCAGGATGATTAACAAATGGATTAGATATCAGAGTCGGAATCTAAAGATAAGGTTCAATAGTGTCATGCAATTTCTATACAGTTCTCAAAGACATAAATCTTGTAGGCATAAACTTTCAATCTCCAAGAGGGATTCAACAGGCTTAAACCAAAAGTAAGGCACGAATCAGAGTGATGCGGAAGCGATGATACTTAAACAAATGCTTTAGTCTACCCATTCCTCACTGGTCAAAAACTTACGTTCCTATAGGGAAGTCCTAAAGCAACTCTTACAGGTTATCTTATGAGCGCCTACAGTGGAAACTTAGTGGTCCTAACTTCACAGGTCAGGGTAAATGTATTACAAGTCGCAGCCTGGCTCTGATACCATAATTGTAACACCCCAACCCGACAAGGGCAAAGGTGTCACATATACGGATTCTTATCAGAACAAACACAAGCATATGACATAAATAATACAATAGGATTCCAAGGGTTACAAACAAAATATGAAATTACAAGGTTACAAGTGAGATATACAATAATCACTAAGTCTGAATATAACTTTTCAAATCATCTCTAATCCAATTTAGCTAGCAAGGTCTTCTAAGTTCAAGGTCCTCTCTAATAACAACCCAGCTTCCAACTAAAACCTGCCGTACATGAAAAGAAACGTACGGCTGAGCTTAAAAAGCCCAGTGAACAGATATATAATAAACGGAAACGAAAGCAAGAGATATGAAAGTAAAAGGAAAAGAACATATACAATATAACGAAATAGATAAGTCAAGGTACACAGAGAGAGAGAGAGTAAAGGTTTAGGACAGTAATCCACCACGAGCCCAGAAACAGAAATATCATATCCATGTAACCATATCAGAAATCCAGAGGGGATGCCTCTCAAGTAACCAGATAATATGAGGGGTGGCCTCATGTATCCAACAGAAATATATGGAGTAGCTAGCTCCCAGAACATGAAAGACGTGGATTGCACCCACCGTCAGTCACCAGAAATCAAATCATATCATAACATATCATATCATAACAGAACAAATCTAGGATGCATCCATACGCCCCCAAAACAGAAATATCGGCCATAATCATATAGTGTGCACATATCAGAACAGAACAGGGACGGTGTGGTTAATCACTCTGACCACACAAGAGTCATGCTAGTGGTGCATCACAGACACGGCCATGTTACCTTCATGGCTAGGGAACACATTTTGGCTCGGGTATCAAACTGGGAGTCAAAGGTCAAAGGTCAAAGGTTCATATCATAATCAGAGTGTCACATCAGAAAGGTCATATCAGAAGGTTCATATCAGAAGATCAAATATCCCAGATGATGAAGCGAAAAGTGTACCGCTTTTAGGGGGTCATTTAAGCCCTAATTCGTGATTATTTGATCAAATATTGCCCTAAATCGTTCCTTTTGTCATTTTAGGTACTTTGGAGAAGAAATCTGGAAAAGGAAGCATTTTAGACGTTTTTGGAGCGAAAAGTGAAGAAAACGGCAAAGTCTCCAAAACCAAGCTGGAAACAGAGCTTGACGGCGTCACTCTTTGTAGGTGACGGCATCACGTACTGGCAAAAGGATGAATATGAATTTACACGTGACGCGCCAGAAGGTTTTGTGGAATTAAAGAGTGACGGCGTCACGTGTTAATGGATGTAGGCCGTCAAGTGTTAAGTTAAAGAGAGACGGGCCAGAGGATTTTTGAAGGTGACGGCGTCAGGATTTAACCTGACGACGTCAGATGTTATAGAGTGACGACGTCAGGAAGAAGGCTTACACGAGAAGGAACCTTAGTGAAACCGCCACAAGTTAATCAAGACAATCACAACTCGCGCGCGGAGTAGTTATTACTGTTTTGGCCATAAAATCCTCATACGAACTCGGATTTAGGTGATTCAAAAGGCCACGCGATCGGGACGAAGAGATCTACAATTTGGTGAAAAATTGGTCGTGACGGCGTCACGTGTAAGTCTGACGCCGTCAAATTGGGCCGACAGAAAACTGCCTATAAATATAACTTCACAACTTCATTATTTGTAAGCCATAAACCCTAAGTCCGATTCTAGGGTTTAGGTAGGTGTTTTTCCAGCAACTTAGAGGGTTTCCATCACTCCATAAACATCATATATTGGTTTGTTGATTCTATCTTAATTATGTTTTCCATTATCATTGTTGCTTGCTCTTCTTTGATGATGTTTTGCTAATTCACCTTGTGTCTACTTATGATTGTGTGAAACTTGTATATAATTGATTAGATCTTATTGATTCCTTGTTGATGTATGTGTCTATCATCATCAATAAAGGTGTGACACTTCAATAGATCTAATTGGTTTAGCTTATAATTCTTGTTTCCTATTGTCTCTTGTTTGATTGGGTGATATCGATGTTAGGCTTAAGAAAACTGGCTAACCTCCTATTCGGTAACTTGCTTGAACGTCTTAAGAAACATGAACCAATGCGTACTAGGTTTATTTGGTTGTATTTAATGCATGAGCGAATTCTAGTGACCCCATGTTAGGAGCTTCTTAGCCGGCTCGACATAGGAGTGAAGTAGGAGCTTATAGAGTTGGGGAAGTACGTACGCCACCCCACGAATGGTATTAAGGAATACAACCCGTCAATTAAAACAAGGTGTGACAATTCAATAGGTAGAATTGGATAGCTAGCAAGGAGTAATACATCATAGGTAGATACGCTTCATTTCCCTTGTAGAACCCTAGTTTACTTTCCTGCACATTAGTTTAATTAGTAGCTTTTGGGTTAGTTGATTAACAACTAATTCTGCCCCTTCTTCCAAAACACGAGATTTTTACTTGCTTTCCATAAAATATAAAAATACAAAAATAATCTTCCTTCACCCTTAGACCTAATTAGAGTAGTTTTTCATACCTAACGAACACTATTCCCTGTGGAGAACGATCAATCCCCCGTACTTACCACTACACTATACTACATCGGTCAGGTACACTGCCTGGTGGGGTTGTAAGCCTCTTGAGATCCCTCGAGAGGTAAAACCTGTTGTAAGGTCGCAAAACCACGCATCAAGTTTTTGGCGCCGCTGCCGGGGAATAGTTATTGTTTAGGTTGAATTTTTATTTTATTAGGTCTACTCACTAGATTCCTTTCTAGTGAGATTTTTATTTTATTTTTCTAGGTTTTCTTTAGTCTATCTTTTTTCTTCGTTTCTTTGTTCGTAACCATTACCATCCGACATCATGGAAGGTGGTAATATCCTCGATCCCAACAACCCACCACTACAACAACACCCACCTCCTAGAGCCCGTACCTTAGGAGACTACTCCCGTCCTAGCCACCATGACTATCGAAACACCATTGAGCTCGCCCAAGGAGCCAATGTAGCCCACCTGCGATCCGACACCATCCGGTTGGTGCAAAACGGATGTGCATTCCATGGACATATGTCCGAAGACCCAATTCAACACCTTAAGGACTTTCTTAAAATCGTAGATTCCATTGACCTTAACGGTGCTACTAGAGACACTACCCGATTGCGTCTCTTCCATTTCTCTCTTCGTGACCAAGCTATCCATTGGCTTGATCGTCTACCCGCAGGATCTATCTCGACTTGGGATAATCTCACCACTCGTTTCCTCGCTCAATTTTTCCCACCAGCGAGAACAACCAAGCTAAGGAATGACATCTTGATGTTCCAACAACGTCAAGGTGAAACTCTTTACGAAGCGTGGACTCGTTTTAAGGACCTACTCCACAAAGTCCCCCATCATGGCATTGATCTTTGGCTCCAAATCCAAATCTTTTATGATGGTGTCAATCATCAAACTAGAAGGGCCATAGATCACGCTGCCAATGGTAGACTAAGCAAGCTCGATGTTGATAAGTGCTGGGAGGTCATTGAGGACTTAGCACAATACGAAGAAGAAGAATGGGAGGATCCGATGTTCTTGGAGGAAGGGAGTTTAGATTACATGAATGCTACCCAAGAACAGCTATTTGAGAACATCGAAAGGCGGGTTGAGGAATTGATGAGGGCCGAGATGCCTATGGCTAATGCTGAAATGAATCCCAATGGATGTGTGAATGTAGCCAGTAAACATTCGTTTCTTGAATTTTCACGACAAGAGGAGTTCGAAGGGACAATGTTTACTTTTGTGAACAACCAAGAAAGACAGATCCGGCAGTTAGACGTCCGAATGGAGAACACCCGAAACACCTTTATGGACTTGGCTGAAGGTTTCATATCAAGAATTAAGGAAAAGATTAGGGAAGAAGCTGTACTCAAAAAAATTGAAAAGATTTTTGAATTCCCAGTCCCTAGTGAAACAAGCAGCGGTTGGCACAATGAAACACCTCTCTCTGTGGATTCAACCCAGAATAACTTCTATTCCCATAAGTCTCCTTCTGAGAAAGGGAACTCTCACGCTTCTACCATAACCTCTAAATCACTCAAACCAACCTTGATGCATAGGGTCTCGATGATTTCTCAAACCAAACCCATTACCCATAAAACCTATTCCCAACATTCCAACTTCAAAACGCCAACACTCCACTTCTTCGATGAGAGCAAGTTTGAGTATGAAGACGAAGACGACGTTAAAATAAAAAAGATGGGAACCGGAATGGATGAAAAACCGTTAGAGCATAACATTTATGAAAATGGCAAGAGCTCAAATCTTTGCCATAAAACTCTTCTAACTTCAAATCCACCCATCAAACCAAAGGATTCGGGTAACCTAAAAATGAAGGTGGTAGACTCTTTCCCCATTCACGCACCCCCTTCACCTCACGTGGCATATTTCCACCCTAAGGGTGTGTATCGCTACTTCCACCCACACTTAATCCTAAGTGTAGGGAAAACCTCCCCTATTTCCGTTAAATAAGGGTAGAGTCAGGCTCGTGACTCGAACAAAAACAAGCGCTTCTTGGGAGGCAACCCAAGCTTTATTTGTTTAATTGTTTGATGTTTTTATTTTATTTGTTTGTTTGTGTCATATATGCTTAATCATAATTGTTAAATTTTCATGTTTTGAATAATTTGTGAAAATGCTTTATTTTGTTCTTAACTTCGTCTTAATTGCATATAAAGGTATTTTACAAAAAGATAAGTGTAGGGAAGTTTATATTTTGTTAAAAAGAACAAAATTCGAACATGGAAAATTCACAATTCATGATTAGCATGTATTCTATCTTGTTTATGTGTCAATACTTGTGGACATGTTTTATGAGTCCCTATTTGTAAGTCATCCCGCAAGTATCCTATCCTTTTATTGCTTTGTTTTGTTTTTATTTCTAAGTCTGGAAATACATCTAGTTGTGGTTTTTCTTTGTTCGGTTTGATGCTTTGGTTTTTGTGTTTGTTGGTTACAGGTATTATTGGATAAGATGATGTACGTGCAACACATCAAGAGGATGATTATATTTCTGGAGTGAAGCTTATCATGTTCATTCTCTTGGAGGGAGATTTAACCATATTATCACATCATCCATACCGAGCGAATCAGGGGAGTATTAGTTTTTTCCATTCTCATTTATTTTTACTTTTACATCTTTTGTCTAGAACATTGGGGACAATGTTCGGATTAAGTGTAGGGAGGGTAAATTATGATGCCTTAGAAACTACAACTTCGCTTGATTTTTATTTTGTTTAATAGTGAATGTGTAATAAAGCCAAGAGAAATATTGGTTAGGGCAATTTTAGCACCAAATTTAAAATTTTTTACAACATATAGGAGTGAAACTTTGATTTTAATAAGCGTCTCATGGATAGGGAATTATATGACTAGCACAAAAAACCATACCACTCAAAAATTTCCACCCCAAATATGTGAGGTTCGCCTTTAGATCTTTAGGAAAAAGCATTCATTGTTGGTGCTTATGAGTGTACCGGTAGTTTATAGATTCTAGAACTTGCGTTTGTGATGCATACCGAGACCGCTAGTGAGACTACATTCGTGTAGTTAGGATTGACTACATGATAAGAGGCATTAGGATTAACCCATTGTTTTACACCTGTGTTTTTGTTATAATTACTTTGGCTACATTAGTCAAGTAATTCTCCCACACCCTTTGCGTTGTACCCATTTTTGGTACACGATACCCCTAGTACACCCCTCAGAGCCTATCTTTTTGTTTCGACCTTTAAGCATTTTACTTAAAGGAAGAATTTGTTTACACCCCACTTAAATGTACACCCAAATCGCCTTAGCCTACCTTGTGTGTACTCATCTTTAGTGCATTATTGTGACAACATTTGTTTAAACCCTTAGTTAATTATCTAATTGATTACATGGTTGCTAAGTCGAGTCATATCCTTGTACATATTGTTTTGGGACGATTGGGACTTATGGGTAAAGTACTAGTGTAATGGAGTAATGGAGAAGAACATCATTTATTACCCCCATATGTACGTTAATATTTTAAAGTACTCCAAATGTTTCGATTATCTTGATTCGAGTCATTAGAATAATTTTATGTAAAGTATGTAAAAGTTCAAGTGTAGGGATGGTACAAAGAATCCCTAGTGATGTATTGTTTTAGATGGTAGGGAAAGAGTGTATGCAAAAAAAAAAAATAAAAAAAAAAAAAAATAAAAAAAAAGAAAAAGTGAAGAAAAAGCATACGGACTACCATCCGCCTCTATCTTTTATTTATGTTTTGTTTTGTTCTATGTTTATTAGTTCGTGATTAGTTTAAGTTGAGTCGAGTCTTGGCTTAGCAACGCCTCATTCTACATGTAATTGACCAAGATGATTGACTTGCCACCAGTAAAAATATCCTTTATCCAACAAACCGTGTTTTTCATACCCTTACACCTAACGTTACAACCCTTTAAAAGAACTCTTTGATAGTTTATCCTAGGTGCTTACGCCAATGTGGTGGAGGTTTTGATCCTTTCCCAAGCCTATGGTAATCTATTTGCTATGACAGGTAATGAGTGATATTTCTCCATTTTCATATATAAATTTACAACACCCGAGAGATGAGAGTATCCAAACACTTAATGTGAGGTGCTAGTGTATAATTTCCGTGCTTGTTTTGACTAAGGTGGAACGATCATTTGTTGTAATTACTTTTATATTAATGTTAAATGACCCCTAACTTGTATTTTGATTGGTGGAAAAGCTCATTTGCTTGAGGACAAGCAAATCCCAAGTGTAGGGATATTTGATGAAGCGAAAAGTGTACCGCTTTTAGGGGGTCATTTAAGCCCTAATTCGTGATTATTTGATCAAATATTGCCCTAAATCGTTCCTTTTGTCATTTTAGGTACTTTGGAGAAGAAATCTGGAAAAATAAGCATTTTGGACGTTTTTGGAGCGAAAAGTGAAGAAAACGGCAAAGTCTCCAAAACCAAGCTGGAAACAGAGCTTGACGGCGTCACTCTTTGTAGGTGACGGCGTCACGTACTGGCAAAAGGATGAATATGAATTTACACGTGACGCGCCAGAAGGTTTTGTGGAATTAAAGAGTGACGGCGTCACGTGTTAATGGATGTAGGCCGTCAAGTGTTAAGTTAAAGAGAGACGGGCCAGAGGATTTTTGAAGGTGACGGCGTCAGGATTTAACCTGACGACGTCAGATGTTATAGAGTGACGACGTCAGGAAGAAGGCTTACACGAGAAGGAACCTTAGTGAAACCGCCACAAGTTAATCAAGACAATCACAACTCGCGCGCGGAGTAGTTATTACTGTTTTGGCCATAAAATCCTCATACGAACTCGGATTTAGGTGATTCAAAAGGCCACGCGATCGGGACGAAGAGATCTACAATTTGGTGAAAAATTGGTCGTGACGGCGTCACGTGTAAGTCTGACGCCGTCAGATCGGGCCGACAGAAAACTGCCTATAAATATAACTTCACAACTTCATTATTTGTAAGCCCTAAACCCTAAGTCCGATTCTAGGGTTTAGGTAGGTGTTTTTCCAGCAACTTAGAGGGTTTCAATCACTCCATAAACATCATATATTGGTTTGTTGATTCTATCTTAATTATGTTTTCCATTATCATTGTTGCTTGCTCTTCTTTGATGATGTTTTGCTAATTCATCTTGTGTCTACTTATGATTGTGTGAAACTTGTATATAATTGATTAGATCTTATTGATTCCTTGTTGATGTATGTGTCTATCATCATCAATAAATGTGTGACACTTCAATAGATCTAATTGGTTTAGCTTATAATTCTTGTTTCCTATTGTCTCTTGTTTGATTGGGTGATATCGATGTTAGGCTTAAGAAAACTGGCTAACCTCCTATTCGGTAACTTGCTTGAACGTCTTAAGAAACATGAACCAATGCGTACTAGGTTTATTTGGTTGTATTTAATGCATGAGCGAATTCTAGTGACCCCATGTTAGGAGCTTCTTAGCCGGCTCGACATAGGAGTGAAGTAGGAGCTTATAGAGTTGGGGAAGTACGTACGCCACCCCACGAATGGTATTAAGGAATACAACCCGTCAATTAAAACAAGGTGTGACAATTCAATAGGTAGAATTGGATAGCTAGCAAGGAGTAATACATCATAGGTAGATACGCTTCATTTCCCTTGTAGAACCCTAGTTTACTTTCCTGCACATTAGTTTAATTAGTAGCTTTTGGGTTAGTTGATTAACAACTAATTCCGCCCCTTCTTCCAAAACACGAGATTTTTACTTGCTTTCCATAAAATATAAAAAATACAAAAATAATCTTCCTTCACCCTTAGACCTAATTAGAGTAGTTTTTCATACCTAACGAACACTATTCCCTGTGGAGAACGATCAATCCCCCGTACTTACCACTACACTATACTACATCGGTCAGGTACACTGCCTGGTGGGGTTGTAAGCCTCTTGAGATCCCTCGAGAGGTAAAACCTGTTGTAAGGTCGCAAAACCACGCATCACCAGATCAATATCCAAAAGGGTCAAAGTATCAGATGGTCAAATCTTCAAAAGGTTCAATATCAAAAGTACTTTTCAAAAGGTTCAATATCAAAAGTACTTTTCAAAAGGTTTTCTCTTAAGGTTTATTTAAAACAATCCTTCAAAATAGTTTTCATAAATGGTCTTTCAAATAGTTTTCTTAAAGTCAATATATCATGCTTGAAAAACCCTTTCAAAATACTTTACTTAAACATTTCCATCTCATATCAAAAAGGTCTTCATATCATAGGTCCCAAAATCAGAGATCAAAGGTCGAAGCAAAGGTGTCATGGCAAAGGATCGTAACAGAGTATCAAATCAGAGATTTAATAGATCAGAAAAGAATCATAGGAAACCTTACAGAGAAGGTCAGAATATCTGTACCTTATTCCAGAAGCAACCACAAATCAGAAATGGATGACACAGAGTGGATCAGGACCTCTCTTTCTTCACACCTAGAGGGGTAGACAAGAATTACAAACCCTTCCTTTTTAAGTAACTTTCCATTTAAGCTTTTAGATTCATCAAGTTACTCTTTTAGTCCTTTAGGTTTCATAATTTACACTTTATACCCCTTTAGTTTCAAAAGTTACACTTTAACCCTTCAATTGTTCGTAGTTACACTTTAGACCCTTAATTTATCAAAGTTTCACAATGGTCACTCATTTTATCATATTATAAGAATGTATCCTCAATTTTACAGAATTTACACAATAGGTCCCTCTAGTTTTCAAAGTTACATATTTAGTCCCTTATTTTACAATTTCAACCTTATATTATTAATAATTACATATTAACCCATTAAATCACCAAATTTACACATAACCCCCTGAATAGATTATATTACTCAAAACAGCCCCAAGTTTCCAAAAATTACAAGTTTAGTCCCTCCATTTAATTATTTTATAATTCGTACCTTAATTAAACCCTAGAAACATTTTAATCCTTTAAAATACAAAAATGACACTAGACCCCCTCTTTTTATATTTTATACAGTAGGTACATGTTCCAAAATAAGTTCTAAAAATAACCCTTGAGTTTTAAAAGTTACAAAACTCACCCAAAACAATTTAAACCAATCGTATAACACTTTAATTAGCCAAAACCCTAACCCTAAAAATACAAGTCATTTACCAATCATTAGATCATCATTAATCATCATTTAATCACTCAAAAACAGCCCCAAAAGTATAATCCCTAAATCGATTTACATTTTATTTCTTTTTCTTCTTTATTTTCTTTAAATCGGTAAACCAAATAAATCCACAAATAATTCGATTAGGCCCCAATAATTCGAAGTAACATTTTTCCCAGATTTTTATGATCATGTAGAGTCCAAATAAAATAAATAAGGAGCCTCAAAAATTCGGATTGAATTATTTATGTTTTATACACGTTTTTAAGATTTAATTCACAAATATTATAATAAGCATGCATGGATCGACTTATACATTTTATTTGATGTTCTTAACATATATAGGGTCTGAGAAAAATACCAAATCCAGATTTGAACATGTGGAATGAGGTGTACGAATTCTTTTGTACGCGATTAGCCAAAATGAGTCAAAAATCACCAAGACTTCAAAAACGATCTAAAAATCATGAAACCAATTTTCACAGGTCACATATGATGTGAGGAACACAAGAAAAATAAGAAACGAATTTTTAGGAGGTCGCAAGAATTAATTCGATCCATACCTTATTTTGTTCTAGCGACAAAGAAATAATTCACCAAGATCGGACCAAGCTTCAAATAATTCGAATGGTATTTTTCCTAGTTCCTTTGGATGATGATCAATCACAGAAAAATGGTCTAGGGATTTTAGGGTGTCGATTGGAGGCCAAATGATTTTGTTTGTGTGTGTAAATTCACTCGGCAATTAGGTTTACAAAAGAGATAATGTGATTGAGTTTTAAAATGGGTAAACCGAATCAAATGGGGGGAGAAGGACCAGGAATTTCGTGATTAGGTTAGCCAAAATTATGGGGATTGATTCATTCCATAATTGTCATATTTACCTTATTTAAATAAACTTAATATTACATATAAATCCATTCGGTGCTAATAGGGGTATTTTAGTAATTTTTTCACTTGTATAAATGTTAAATGAAGTCGTTAAAATTATTTGGTAACATATCTCGTGTATTGCCAGAAGTTTGGAATTATTTTGATACTTTATAAGCCTTTAATTTAAATTTTTAACGTGCAGGGGCATTTTGGTCATTTTTCATGTTTTCAGATTTTAGGGTTTTACATTTATGCTAGGAGCCGGGTTTTGCTTTTGGGATGAGAGCACTTGTGTGAGGCTTTAGTCTTCCTAGTTTACCATTTGGATTTAGACTTTGTTTATGCCATTTTTTGGGCATTTGGATTATTATGTACTTCTTTTATTTCCATTTCATTGATCTTATGTACTTGATGTAAGTCGTGTTGACTTACTTTACCTTGGTTATTGATGATAAGACTTTCGCTGTTTTGTTATTGATTGTTCTGATGTGAAACCATATTATTGTGACATCTTTGCCCTTGTCGGGTCGGGGTGTTACAATTTATGGTATCAGAGACCAGGCTTCCCGAAACCCTTAGGCTTAGGCCATTGACCTGTGAGGATTGGGTAGACATTAGGTTTCCTTTCGCGTACTCTCCTTTCTTGTCCTACTCTATCATATCTTGTTCGATCTTGCTAATTGTTTTGATAATCATGTAGATGGTTAACACTCGTCACAATGCGTATTCTGGAGGTAACCCTGAAGGGGATGCTGAGATCCCTAATTTGGAGGCTATGGTTGCTAATGCTATAGCCAACCTACTACCGGGACTTAACACCAATGAGGTGATCAATCGGATCATCAATAATGGAGCAAGTTCTTCTGGAGGTTCTGGAGGTTCTGGTGGTGGGGGTCGACCCACTACTATCCATGGGTGGCTTGAGAGCTTCAACAAGCTCAAGCCCTTGTCATTCAGTAAGGCTGAAACTCCTCAAGCCGCTGAGGACTGGATTACGCATTTGGAGAAATACTTCGAGGTGTTGGGATGTGAGGACGAGTTTAAAACTCGTTTGGCTACTTTTAAGTTAGAAGAGGATGCGCTGAACTGGTGGAAAGCGCATAAGCAGGCGAAAGGGGGTGATCCATATGTTCTTACTTGTACTTGGACCGAGTTTCGCACCACCTTCTATAAGAGGTATTTTCCTGATTCTGAGCAGCAAAGGTTTGAACGGGAATATAATTCGATTTCCCAGCGAGATGATGAGGATGCAGGGGAATTCATGCAGAGATTTCAGAGGTTGGCTAGCTTTGTAGGACCAATGGCTGGAGATGCTAGACGCCAGGCTAAACATTTCAAATGGGCGCTTAATAAGTGGGTACTTGATCGTCTGCTAAATGCTGAGTTTGAGGATGTGTCGGCAGCTTGCGACGCAGCTTGCAACATTGAGATCTTCCATGAGGGTGTTGGATTAAAGCGGAACCGTGATGGGGACAAAATTCAGCCACGGGGTCAGAATGGAGACAGTAAGGGGCAGACTTGTAGGAGTTTTGAGTTACGAGGACAGGCGGATCGGGGACAAGATCATAGGGGTCAGGATTCTAGGTCTGCTATTAGACAAGGATATGATCGTCAGGGGCGCAACGAAAACCAAAGGCAGTGGAGGGATCAGTCTTCTAGAGGCTATCAACAGGATCGAGCTACTGGATCAAACACTCAGAGGGGATCGTCTGAGAACGATAAACCTATTTGTGTTTCTTGTGGGAAGAAACATACTGGAGCTTGTCGTACGACTTCTGGTGCTTGCTATAGGTGTGGTTCTACTGAGCATAAGGTGAAGGATTGTCCTAGACAGAATCCGGCTACAGTTGGGAACTACCTTAAACCTCCCCCTACTCCTAATCCCGGCCGTGTTTATTCGATTACTCGTGACCAAGCAGATAAGGCGTCTGGTATGTCATTGTTTCATTTCCGTTTCCTTGCAAATTTCGAGGACGAAAATTTTCTTTTAGAGGGGAAGGAGTTGTAAAACCCAAAAAATCTAAAACATGCAAAATGACCAAATTGCCCCTGAAACTTTAAAATTTAATTAAAACATATATAAAGCACCAAATTAATTCTGAATCTCTGGTAATGAGCTATATATGAAGCAAATTAATTTTGAGGCAACATTTTAACATTTTTGCAATGTACAAAAATTAATGTTACACACAAAATATATATATGGGCCGAAATTTTGTATTTAATTATTTATGTTATATTTATATTTATTCAAATCAAGATAACTACAAGTAAATTAGGAAATAAAAATTTGGCATTCAAAAATCTGATTTTGTCAAGGGTTTAGACCGAATCTCCAGCCATTCCCCCCCTAATCTCGGTCAATTTCATTTATTTAATTAACTCCCATTATTTTCACCCAAAAACCCTAAAAGTCGACACAACAAAAATCTCTTTTCCTCCATCCGTTTTTCTGGAAACTCTTAGGCATTTTCCTGGTGTTCTTAATCATCCTAAGAAGCTAGGAAAAATAAGATTTGGGTCGTGGAAAGCTTGATTCGATCGTAGGCCATTTTCTTTGTCGAATTTTTCCATCCGAGGTACACAAAATTCTTGTGACTAATCCGTATGTTCTAAATTCAGTTTATGATTTTTCTAATGTTATTTAGATCATATATAACTCATATAAATTGATAAAAATGAATCATTCAAGCTTAATGGATCATAAGAATTTTAGAGAGCAAAAGCACACTTAAAATACAAATATTATCATGCGAATTTTCTGAGACTTTTTCATAATTTTTCTGTGTTCTATGATGTTCATATAAGTCTGGAAATATAGCCTTTTGATTTGTGGAAGCTTAAATCATTTGTTTTCGAATTGTTTGTGTAATCGGATTTAAAAAAATGAAAACCTAATGGAACAATTTGGGTTTAGGGTTTTCTGTGTTAGATGTAGTTATTAATGGTGTCTAATGATGTTTTAATGATTGGATAATGATTTGGTACAATTAGGGTTAGGTTTTGACAATTTAAAAAGTTTACCGATTTGAAAATAAAATTAAAAGGGTGTGTTTTGCCAATTGTGAAACTTGTGGGGTATTTTTGTAACGTGTTTTGGATCTGGGGTAATGTGTGAAAAATATAAAATGAGGGTCCTATGTGTAAAATTTGCAAGAAAAGATTTAATTTGTAATTATGTTATTCGATTTGCATTTATTTAAAATGGAGGGACTAAAAGTGTAAATTCTGGAAACTTAAGGTTATTCGGTGTAAATAATGATATAAAGGGTGTAATGGGTAATTTTGAATATTTAAGGGCTTAATATGTAATTATTAATAATTTATGTTTCGAATTATAAGTCTTGTAAATTCAAGGGACTAGTTTTGTAATTCATGAAAATTGAAGGGGCTTTCGTACCGATATTAATTTAAAGGGTATATTCTGTAAATTGGTAAAATAAAGTGCTTGATGTGTAAATATAAATATGATAAGGGTTAAATTGTGATTTATGTAATTATATGGTTTAATTTGTAAATTAATTAACTAAAGGGGTATAAATTGTAAATTGTGAAACTTAATGTATTAAAAGTGTAATTCTGAATAACTTGTGTGTTAAATGAGTAACTTGAGGTATTTTCATTTTAAACCTTTAACTTTTGTGTATTTACTATTAAAACCCTAAAATATGGAAACTTGTCATATTTAACCCTAAACTTTTATAACTTGTTAAAATGAACTTTATTTCCATAATAATCCTTAATAAATGACTTAACCTAATTTATGATATTTAAAGCTTGCTAAAAATAGAAACCTGCTAAATATGGAAAGTTACTATTTCTGGAAAGTTACTAAAAATAGAAAGTGACTTAAAATGAGTAAACTTACTTAAAGTGGAAACTTGCTAAATCTGGAAAGTTACTTAAAATGGAAAGATAACTAAAACCCATTTGTAATTTTGCCTTCTACTCCTTTAGGTCCGAAGAGGGAGTAATTTGGTTTCCTGTCGGTATTTGCTACTTTTGTTTAGCTTGCTAATAAGGTACAGATATTCTACCCTTTCTCAGTAAGGGTGTCCTTCTCATGTCTTTTGATCTTGTTTCACTATAGGATTCCCTGAGCCATTGTTATGTTCCCTTATACTTGATTCGTTCTTCATGTTTCATTTGCATCTTTTATTGGTTTGATTATGATCTGAGCCTTTTAATTGGGGCTTTCTTATTGAATCTTTGCCCTTGCTATGCTTTCCTTGATTCGTGAACCTTGCTATGATTCCTTTGATACTTGATATCACCTGTGCATCACCTTGTAATATGAATATTTAAAACCCTTGGATACCTTGAAGGTTCATAGGATTTTATAACGGGATGTAAAAACTTTTCTTAATTACATATGAAAATGTTTTGAAAATTTCTTTTAAAGACTTTCTTTATGAAGACTGTTTTTAAGGATCACTTTTATGAAAGCCATATTTAAAGGATTACTTTTTGAAACTATGATATGAACTTTTAATATAAACCCTTAAATTGAACCTTTGTTATGAACCTTTAAACAAATTGATATGAACCTTCTGATATTGACCTTCTGATATTAACCTTCTGATATTGACCTTCCTGATATTGGACCTTCTGATTTTGAACCCTGATATGAAACTTGATCTGGATACTTGATACTTGATACTGGATACCTGATACTTGACACTTGATACCTGATACCTGACACTTGATACCTGATACCTGACACTTGATACTGATACCTGATACTGGATACTTGATACTTGATACTTGACCTTGACCCACAGTTTGAGACTACGAGCCACCCACTAGGCATGAGGGTTTCATGTCCATGTCATTGATGCACCGAGGCTTGACTCTAGGGCAGGGTGATGACTCTAGGGCACCTGGGGCGTATGGATGCATCCTAGACTTGTTTCTGTTTCTGTACATGATATATTACTTGTTATACTTGGTGACTGATGGTGTGTGCGATACACGTCTTTCACATCCTGGGAGCTCGCGACTCCAACCCTTGGAGGTATCCCCTCACCCTGTACTTGGTATGCTGAGGTCGCCCCTCCATACACCCTGATATTTGATTTGATTTGATTTGGGCTCGTAGTGGATTTCTGTTACTGTTACCCTATAACCTGATACTTGACTTGACTAGACTTGACTTGATTGTACTTGGGCTTGTGGTGGGTTACGGTTTCCTTTATTCTTATCTATTGTAACTATTTCTTAACTCTTGATATACCTGCACAACCTTTTATATTTTCCTTCCTAACTCTTGTTATATCTTGTATCGTTTCTCTTACTTCCCCATTCCTTTATTACTGCTTTGTTATCGTTATATCTGTTCACTGAGCTCTCGTAGCTCAGCCGCATTTCCTTTTCCTGCGGCAGTATTTAAGCTAGGAGCCGGGGTTTTGCTTTTGGGATGAGAGCACTTGTGTGATGCTTTAGTCTTCCTAGTTTACCATTTGGATTTAGACTTTGTTTATGCCATTGTTTGGGCATTTGGATTATTATGTACTTCTTTTATTTCCGTTTCATTGATCTTGTGTACTTGATGTAAGTCGTGTTGACTTACTTTACCTTGGTTATTGATGATAAGACTTCCGCTGTTTTGTTATTGATTGTTCTGATGTGAAACCATATTATTGTGACATCTTTGCCCTTGTCGGGTCGGGGTGTTACATTAAGGGTACATCTAGCTCGTCTTCTGATACAAACAATCTTGCTTTTCTGTCTTCTAACAACAAGGGATATGGAAGCACTCAGGAAAAAAATTCTGCTGCTGCTCATGTTGTTTCTGCTGTTGGTGCACCTGTTTCTGCTGCTAGTTCTAATACTGATAATATCAGTGATGCAGCTATATGTGCATTCTTGGCTGATCTCACTACAAATACAACAGTTACTGATCAAGATTTAGAGCAGATAGATCCTGATGATCTTGAGGAGATAGATTTAAAGTGGCAGATGGCTATGCTAACCATGAGGGCAAGATGATTTTTAAAGAGGACTGGTAGGGCACTCAAATACAGACAAACCAATGTGGGGTTTGACAAGGCTAAGGTTGAGTGCTATAATTGTCAGAGAAAGGGTTACTTTGCCAGAGAGTGTAAAGCACCAAAGAAGAACAAAGAGGCTGCCAGGATTGTTCCCATTGAAGAAACCAAGCCTACTGCTGCTCTAGTTTCATGTGATGGCTTGGGTGATTATGACTGGAGTGACCAAGCAGAGGATGGACCAAATGCTGCTTTCATGGCTGAAGAAGAACAGAAGGGACATAATTTTGCTCTATTGGCCTATGCTTCTTCATCCTTTGGTTCTGACTCTGAGGTATCAAATGACTCTACTTGTTCTTTTAAATCATGCATAGATACAGTTGAGGAATTAAAATCTAGGAATGAAAATCTAAGATTGGAAGTAGAAAGGTTAAAACTTGATAATTTAGGTTATGTATATGGCCTAAAATCGATAGAAGAAAAACTTGCCTTTCTTAGAGAGAATGAAGTAGAATATGTTGATAAGATCAATGGTCTAGAAGTATAAATTATTAAGAAAGATGCTGAAATTAGTGTTCTTAATAAAAGACTAGAAGAAGCTGAAAAGGTTAGGGATGAAGCTTTAGCTAGTAAGGAAAAACATGTCATCCTGGTAGAAAAACAACAGCTTGCAACAGATCTTATCAACAAGTCAATTGGAAGTCAAATACTTAGAAGAGGGAGTGGTTTAGGATTTGCTGAAGTACCACCCCCACTCAAAAGTGCCTTTGCCTCTCCAATGAAGCAACTGTCTTTCCTTACTGAGACAGAAGCACAACCTGTAGGTGAGTCTAGTAAAGCAAATATTGAGACACCTAAGGTTGAGAAAAAGTTTTCTGATGCACCAATCATTGAAGATTGGGTGTCAGACATTGAAGAGGATGAACAGACAAAAACAACACTTAAGGCTAAAAAGAATGAAATTCCTAAAGTTGTTGAGTCTAAAGTCTCACAGGTTAGAACAAGTGATACTAAAGCTAAAAATGTTGAATTTGTAAAACCTGTGCTAGGAAGTAGAATCTCTAGGAAAGTGGCTGAGTATGATGATAAACCTAGAGATTATTCTAGGAAGACTTATGACTTGCCTAGAGGAAACCAGAGAAACTTGCACAACCTGATTTCTAATAAGTTAGGTAATGACTATAAACTGGTTAAAAAGAATGTCACAGCTGTGGTAGTTTTGAGTTCTTGCAAGAAGATTGTTATTATTCAATACCTATGAAATCTAGTGCTCCAAAACCTGTTTGGAACTAATATACTAGGGTGAACCACAAGAACTTTGCAAGAAAGACTCACCCACACCCCAAAAGAAATATGGTTCCTAGTGAGATTTTGTTAAGAGATGGTGTTTCTAGGACTATTTCTGCTGCTGCACCATTAAGGCCCATTCCAAAGAAAACAGAGTTTTCTACTGCTAAGGCAAAAGCAGTTTCTGCTGCTAAGCCAAAAGTGGTCACTGATACTGTTGTGGGCACTCATTTCTATGCTGTTAAGGCCTCAGCTTGCTGGGTCTGGAAACCTAAAACCAGAAACAGCAGTGCATCAATGGACTTCAAGAAATTTGATTATCTTGATGCACAAGGCAGATCCAAGTCAGTAATGGCTTGGGTCCCAAAGAGAAACTAATTCTCTTACTTTTTGTGCAGGGCAATCTACAAAAGGAACTAAAGGATAAATGCATTTTTGATAGTGGATGCTCTTCACATATGACTGGAGACCAAAGCAACTTGGAAAATTTTAAAGCTTTGGATGGTGGCTATGTTGCCTTTGGGAATGACCCCAAAGGAGGTAAAATTGTTGGGAAAGGTACTATTAGAATAGGCACCTTGGATTTTGAAAAAGTGTATTTGGTCAATGGACTTAAGTTCAATCTTTTTAGTGTCTCATAAATGTGTGACAAAAAGAATTTTGTTCTTTTTACAGACACTGAGTGTCTTGTCTTATCTCCTGACTACAAATTGCCTGATGATAAATTAGTGCAACTTAGAGTCCCTAGAAAAGACAATATATACAGTGTGGACATAAAGAACATTCTTCCCAAAAGAGATTTAACTTGTCTGTTTGCCAAAGCCACAATTGATGAATCCAAACTTTGGCATAGAAGATTGGGCCATTTGAATTTCATAACAATAAATAAATTGGTTAAGGGCAACCTTGTGAGAGGTTTACCTTCAAAAATTTTTGAAAATCCTGAAACCTGTGTTGCTTGTCAGATGGGAAAGCAACACAGAGCTTCTTGTAAGTCCAAAGTGGTGAACTCTATTTCTGAGCCCTTGCATATGTTACATATCATATGTTACATATGGATCTATTTGGACCAACTTTCGTGAAAAGCTTGAATAAGAAAATGTATTGCGTAGTGGTCACTGATGATTTTAGCAGATTTACTTGGGTATTCTTTCTAGAAACTAAGGATGAGACCTCTAATATTCTTAAGGCCTTCATAACTAGAATAGAAAACCTAATTAATCACAAAGTTAAGTTAATCAGATGTGACAATGGAACTGAATTTAAGAATAGTGTGATGAATCAGTTCTGTGAAGAAAAAGGTATTTTAATACAGTTTAGTATGGCTAGAACTCCTCAGCAAAATGGTGTTGCTGAGAGGAGGAATAGGACATTAATTGAGGTTGCTAGGAAAATGTTGTAAGAGTCAAAATTACCCACTACCTTTTGGGCTGAGGCAGTAAATACTGCTTGCTTTGTGCAAAATAGGAGTAAGGTAGTTAAGCCTCAAAACAAGATCCCTTATGAATTATTGCATAGTAGGAAACCTATGATAGATTTCTTGAAACCATTTGGGTGTCCTGTTACTATCTTAAATACCATTGATTCACTAGGCAAGTTTGATAAGAAGGCATACCAAGGCTTCTTTGTTGGATACTCTACAAATAGTAAGGCTTTTAGAGTATTTAATCAAAGAACTAGGTATGTGGAGGAAAACTTACATGTTAGGTTTAGTGAAACCACACCTAGTGTTGCTGGAAAAGGACCTGAATGGCTGTTTGATATTGATTCCCTAACCAAGAGTATGAATTATCAACCAGTGATTGCAGGTACAACTAACATGTCTGCAGGTACACAAGCTAACTCTAATGCAGGTACACAAGCTAAGGAGGGTGAATCTGCTAAGGAGTTTATCTTAATTGAGAAATGGAAGTTTAATCAGCTTTTCACACCAAAAGAAAAAGAGGTCAAGAGTTCAAAGGATGATGATGTACATGGAGAAGTACCAAAGAATGATGCAGAAGGTGGTGATAAACCTTCAAATGATGGCAAGAATGATGATGTAGTAAGGAATGAAAGGTCAGCAGATCAAGGAAGGCAAGGAACTAAAGCTAGCAGCAGTACTTCTCATTCTGCTGCTAAGCCAAAATATCCTGCTGCTATGCCCAGCAGTAGTACAGAACATTCTGCTGCTAAGCTTAGTGGTTATGCTGCTGTGCCCAAATCTTCTATTGCTGACAAAGATGGAAATTTCTTTGATGATTCCTCTGATGAGATGCCCGAATTAGAGGAAGTGTATGAAGACACTGATGATGAAGTTGTGGATGTATTTGGAGCTGGAGCTGATTTGTCAAATATGGAGACTCATATACCTGTTAGTCCTACTCCAACAACCAGGATACATAAGAATCATCCAAAAGAGCAGATAATTGGTGATGTTCAATCTGCTGTTCAAACCAGAATTAAATCAAAGGGGTTGAGTAATTTACTTCATCAAGGATTATTTGCTCAATCACTACATCAGAGGAATAGTTACAAGGATCTACAAAATTGTAAGTTTGCTTGTTTTCTGTCACAAGTGGAACCTAAGAATGCTCATAAAGCTATGCAAGATTCAAGCTGGGTTGAAGCTGTGCAAGAGGAGTTGTTGCAGTTCAAGCTTCAAGAAGTCTGGACATTAGTTGATTTGCCTAATGGGAAGAGGGAAATGGGTACAAAATGGGTGTTCAGATGCAAGAGGGATGATAGAGGAATTGTGATCAGAAACAAGGCAAGATTGGTGGCTCAGGGATACACTCAGGAAGAGGGCATTGATTATGATGAGGTGTTTGCTCCAGTAGCAAGAATAGAGGCTATCAGACTATTCTTGGCTTATGCTTCATTCAAGAACTTCCTAGTGTATCAGATGGATGTGAAAAGTGCTTTCTTGTATGGAAAGATTGATGAAGAGGTTTATGTGATGCAACCACCTGGATTTGAAGACCCTGATTATCCTGATAGGGTGTATAAGGTGGAGAAAGCACTATATGGTTTACATCAGGCTCCAAGAGCTTGGTATGACACCTTGTCCAAGTATTTGTTATCTAATGGATTCAATAGGGGAACCATTGATAAGACATTGTTCATTAAGAAAGACAAAAAGGATATCCTACTAGTCCAAGTTTATGTAGATGATATCATTTTTGGGTCAACAAACAAGGTGTTATGTGAGGAATTTGAGAAGCTTATGCATAGTAAATTTGAGATGAGTTCTATGGGGGAACTTACTTTCTTTTTGGGGCTTCAAGTTAAACAGATGAAAGATGGGATTTTCATCAGCTAAGACAAGTATGTGGCTGAAATTTTGAAGAAATTTAGCTTTACTGATGGTAAACCAGCTAAGACAACAATGGAGACCAACAAGCCTTTGCTCAAGGATGAAGAAGGGGAAGAGGTTGATGTTCATCTGTATAGATCAATGATTGGTTCATTGATGTATCTAACTGCTTCAACGCCAGAAATTATGTTTGCTGTGTGTGCTTGTGCCAGATTTCAAGTGTCCCCAAAAGTCTCACACTTGAATGCTGTTAAGAGGATTTTTAGGTACTAGAGGAGTCAACCTAAGTTGGGTCTTTGGTATCCTAAAGATTCACCTTTTGATTTGGTAGCATACTCAGATAGTGACTATGCTGGAGCAAGTTTGGATAGAAAATCAAACACTGGAGGATGCCAATACCTTAGACAACGGTTGATCTCTTGGCAATGCAAGAAACAGACTGTGGTGGCTAACTCAACAACTGAAGCTGAGTATGTGGCTGCTTCTAGTTGCTGTGGACAAGTGCTCTGGATTCAGAATCAACTGCTGGATTATGAGTACAACTTTATGAACACCAAAATTTATATTGATAATAACAGTACCATGTGTATTATTAAAAATCCTGTTTTTCACTCTAAAACAAAGCACATTGAGATAAGACACCATTTTATTAGATATTTTTATGAGAAAAAGCTAATCCAAATTGTTAAAATCCATACTGACAATAATGTTACAGATTTACTCACTAAAGGTTTTGATGTGAGTAGATTTCAATTTTTAATTGCTAGTATAGGCATGGTCAATCTTTGAAAACTCTTATCTCTGTTTGTTTTTGTAAAAGTGTGTAGGGATTTTTATTGTTATTAGTCAAATGAGTTGTTTCTATTGCTTGCTCTGTATATATGTGTTCTGCTGCTAGTTGGTTATTCTGTTGCTAAGTATCATAATTGCTTGTGATTATTGTGGTATCTTGTTTCTTGTGTTTTTGTGGTTTTAGACTAATCTTTTGCAGGATAAGTCACAAGGGAATGATTGATTGATGAGAAAAAGATGTTTGGAATGTTCAGAGAACATTCTGCTGCTGGTTCAAAAGTTTTTGCTGCTAGGCATATCATTCTGCTGCTGAAAGTTATGCTGCTCAAGTTGAAACTTTTAGGATTCTGCTGCTCGGTTTGAAAGTAAAGGGACTATTTTGCAAATTGGCCCGAATAAAAACCCTAATTAGAACCAAACGGCATAAAAACCCAATTCGATCTAACCAATAACTTTGTGCGCCCAAAATTAAACCCAATTCAAACCCTAACACATCTTTATATCATCCGATCAAAAACCCCCAAAATCAAAACCCTAATTCATGATGAAGAGACGTGAATACTCTGCCGACCACAATCAAATAGCATTTCTTCAAAAGGTCCCTGAAGCCGAGAGTTTTACTGAAGTCATTGACTTTCTTAATGCATCACAATTAAAGTATGCATTAACAGTGAATCCCACTATATATAAATCCCACATGAAAGAGTTTTGGTCTACTGTCAAGGCCGAAACTAAACATGGGGAAGAAAGATTAACTGCCATAGTAGATGAAGAAAGAATAGTTGTTACTGAGACATCTGTAAGAAGAATACTTCATCTTGCAGATGATGAGGCAACAACTTGTCTTCCTACTTCTACTATTTTTGAGGGTCTTAAAAACATTGGGTATGAGAGGCCAAATAATAATTTAAAAATTTTCAAACGCCTCCTATGCCCACACTGGAAATTCCTTATTCACACTCTTCTACATTGTCTTAGCCCTAAAACAACTGGGTGGAATGAGTTCAGTACAACTCAAGCTTCAGCCTTGATTTGTCTGGCTACAGGCCAACCATTTAATTTTTCGGCTATGATTTTTGAAGGGTTGAAAAAGAATATTTCTGGGAAAGTTTATATTTATCCAAGGTTTTTGCAACTACTTATAGATAATCAATTAAAAGAACCTTTGGAACATAGAGGGACTGAACCAAGTCCTAAACTGACAAGAAAAATGGGACTGGTTTTTCTGGGAGAATAAGTCCTTTGTCCCAACATATTTTGAACATTGCTGCAGCTGTTGCTGAGGGTGAAGAAGCTGAAAACCCAACAGCTTCCCATCACACACCCACTCCTGACACATCAAATGAACAATCAACCCAAAAGACCCAAACACCTAGGTCTTCACAAGAAAAGAGCACTGAGTTACCTCAGACTAGTGCTAGTATGGGAGCAGATGAGGCTGCCACAGGTGATGGAGGTGGCATGATGGAAGGGGCTGACACTACTGCTTCTGGTTTAGCAACTGGGCAGGACAGTGTTAACATACTTAAGACCCCAACCATGGCAACATCTACTGTTGAGGGTTCTCATGAACCTGATGCACATGATGGTAACCCCAGCCACATGGCTAACAATGGGGGCTCAACTGCTCAATCTAGGATTGAGACTGAGTTTCATTCCATAGATTCACCTCTCTAGGAAGGTCACACATCCCGAAGTGATGAGGACAGAGATGATACAAATGAATTGATGGCACTACAAAAAAAAGGCTTTCAGAGACTGAAAAATCAATCTCCGATACACCATGATCAGTTACGGATGGTCTATCAAGGACTGATTTTGCAAGTCACTAATCAGTGATAGAAGCTTAGTTATGGAAAGTGACGTTATCAACTGAAATTCAGTCCTTGTTGTATCGAACCAACGAGGACCAGAGATCAGTCACCAAAATAAAAAAGTCAGTCCTTATTTCTATGGGTTGGTATCATGTTATTTCAGTCCCCAATGCATATTATCGGCGACTGAAAAGTCAGTCGCCAATACCATGTTTGATCAGTTACTAACACATGGATTTAGGGACTGAAAATTAGTCCATAAACATTGTTTATAGTCCCTAATACGTTTCGTTGTTTTGTAGATTACCGTACCAAATCAGTCTCTAATAATAGGATTTAAAAACTGATTAGTCTCCGATGAAAGGCTTTAAAGACTGATTGTTAGTCACAAAAAACAGATGAATTAGTCCTTAATTTGTTTTTCTAGTGACTGAAAATTAGTTTCAAAATATATATTAATCGATACAAAATAACATTCAAATCAGTCTCCAATATGATGGCGCCATTCCATTATATTTCTATTATAAACTAAATGTTAGTTGCAAATACAATTAAATTCAGTCCCCCTTCACAATGCATACATGACCCCTTACAATAGTATATAAAACTCCAAACCATAAACAATAATAATAACAATATTTCTTTAAAGCATAACAATCACCAATCCAAATAACAAGAGTTTACAATTCAATATGTTTAAAAATAAAACCAAGTTCAATAGAAATAAATTTGAACGTCCTGTATATCACTATCGATGAATGGATCATCGTTACCATCACCTTCAGTAGTATTTGGTGAGTCTATTGTGCTCTCGAAGTCTGGAAATTCTTGGCTCAAAGATTTTTGCCAATTTCTCATAAATACGTTTATACGGTTCAAGTTCACTAACCTTTGCTCTCAATTCATTAATGTCGAGTTTTGTTTAGGTGTTGAGTCAACTTGTTGAGATAATGCTTGTTGAGATAATTCAGCTGCTTCTTTCATCCAATAATCTTTTTTCCTCTTCACTAGCCCAACACCCACCTCCCATTACTTGGTTGTCGAACGAGCAAAAGTCTTACCATTGAGTGCACAAGATTGGCTATCGAACACGAGCCCCCTCTGCTTACATTAACTTGTTTCTTTCTGTTATCTTCCATCTTATCACTATAATTTTATAAAATCAAGTACAGCATTTGCAAATGTAACAATGCAATTAGATAATGATGTGTGATACTATGGGACACATTCCTAGCTGAAAATAAGTAATGTTACAACGCATTAATGAGTGTGATCCTTTTTTGTATTCAGTTTTAACCAAGTATACTACTATCTACCGTAACTGATAATTCTTTTTTAAAACAAGTATGGGTGTAAAAGTGTGAAAAGGGAACATATCGGTGTAATTTGCATTTGGAAGGTTGTTGTATAGATGCGCAACTGACTTCTTTTACACAATTGTAACAAAGCAAACATCAATGAATGACTAGTTGACAGTTGGTTTACCTTCTGTTGCTTGTACTTCTGGCGTATAGTGTGGAGAGGGGCTGCATTGTTGTGTTGCAGATCTTGGAGAGCCAGAACTGTGACTTTCAGTTCAGATGCCTTGTAACTAGTATAATGTTCTAAAGTAGCATTCTGCAAGAAAAATGAAGGTCAATAGTTTTGTCATCTGACTAAAAGATATTTAGAATGATTTACTGAACATCTGGGAATGTTGTCTGCTAGCCAGTGTTATCAAGTAGTAAAAAAGCTTTTGAACACTCATAGATCTCTACCAAGTACTCCTGAAACAAGTTCAATTTAACTAGAGATTAGCAAATTCTTAAGGGCTTTTTTTTTAAGCAACAAAAGTTACTGTAAAATATACAGTTAATAGTCTCAATTTCAACCCATTTACCTAGAATTGGGTTTATTCAAGTTATCTTTGACCTCTAATAGGTCAATATGGGTAAACTCTAAAAACCTTGATAAAAAGTTTGGAACGGGTCAGAGGTTATACGTGACCAATAATGTATCTAATTCTTCCACTCTCTCCGATCATTATATTAAACTAGTAGTTTAGTCATACTGTTTCATTATAATACCCGATAGATTAATAAACAACATAAAAAAAGAGTTTTTGGGTCAACACATACCGACCCGTTTTGACATGCATCAAATATTACTAGTTTCAACAAGCCCCATTTGGAGCACTAACCCAACCTGCCCAGCCAAGACCACTCAGTTTGCATCTCTATATGCTAAAAGACTTACCAGGTCATCGTTGATCTTGTAGATAGCAGGTTCTTCAGTCTCGCCAACTCTGTGGTGGCTGACATTGACGGCCTGTCAACAGTTGAGATGAAAATTCATAAGAAATTGTAATGAAGTAGAAACTATAGACTAGATGGAATGTAGTTTACATGTCAGAGGATTGAGATCATAATCGGCTGTAATAACCCCAACCCCACATTACCTCACTAAAAGTAACAATCAAATTATTGTGGTAAAAGTTGGAAATACTTGAGCAAAGAAAAAAAATACCTTAATTAAAAAAACAAAAAAAAAAAAAAAAAAAAAAAAAAAAAAAAAAAAAAAAAAAAAAAAAAAAGCTTCAAATGGCCTCTTTCATGGAAAACCCATTTGCTAAGCTCGGTAACAAATTGCTGATTGCCAGATTTTCCATATCTGTTGCAAGTAATTATTCAAGCAATATACTCTTTAAGATTCATTTTGATGTACTTATCATTTCTTTTTCAGAGTAATACTATATGGGAAAGTATGTCGCTATGATAAAACTAAAGTAGCCAACTAAAGTATGCGGCTGTGGTGATTTAAGACTTACTTATCTGAGCTCCTCGCCTTTTGCACAGGTGATTTAAAGAATCTACATAAGACAGTAGTATTCAGTTCCAATTCAACCAAAAAAAACACATAGGATTGTAAGATTGTTAATAAAGACAACTGCAAAATTACATACTTGTTGCTGAACATATCTAAAGAGCCAGAGAACACAACTCTTGCATTATTTCTAGCCTGCAATATTAAAAGAAAGATTATTAGAAGAGCTATTTTGCAGACTTGGCATATCTCGCTACCTGGTGTAATTAAGCAATATTCGATGTGGAAATCAAACATGAGAACAAGTTATCTTGTAAATAAACAGTAATAAGCGGAGAAAAACCTGAACAACTGAAACCAACGAAATGGAAGATCCAGAAAGGGATGGTGGACTTGACAGCTTGGACTTCGGGTTGGCAGAATATGCTGATGAAGAAGCTGAGAGAACCTTCAGAACCTGCAACACATGTTTAATATAAAAATGGATTCACAAGTGAACCAGGCAGCATCTCCGCAATCAAAGTATCGAGCAAATGCTGCATTTTAAACTTACCAAGCCATTTGATGGGTTCACAGAATGACCATCTCCAATACCTGCTATGTGAAACCTCAGTTATAAATCCCACATCGCATGGGTTTTACTGTTATGTCAATGGCCTAACAAATCTGTGAGGTTTGGTGGTGTGTAGGACGAAAGTTGTGTAAATGTATGGTCACTCACTATCTATTGCTGTTAAGTAAACTATTGTTTCAATAAAAACCAATAACATAAAATAAATGACGGTATCGTGGAGCATAACCTGAGTAGCAACATCACCGTTTGGTGAGAAAATGATGGCCTGTGGTGTAGGATTGATGAGCTCCTGGTCAATCCGTTGAAGGATGCCTAAGACAAGAGCTTGGTCCCTCTCATGCGTCCTCCTGCACTGAGCAACCAGAGAGACATGTGGCTTGTTTGAAATAAGGGGAACCATTATCGATTGGAGACGGGTAGGTCTAGCGAGTTGTAGGCGGTTCAGTACCCCCATTTGCAAGCCGACAGATAAATTCCTAAACGTTGTTAATGGGATCAAGTCCACCGCAACAGCATGTGTTGGGAACTACAATTATCAAAAAACATAAAATATATTAGAAATCATTGTCATCAGTGGCAAACTAATCATTTAATTAGAAGTTACAGGTTTTGACATCAGCATAAAGTAAATCCTTAACATGATCAGGTTTAAGTTTGTTACAGAAAACAACTTAGATCCTGCATTCGATTGTAAGCAACCAGATTTCAATATGATTGAAGCATTTCATCAAACAGTTTGCAATCAATCATAACCGCTTGCTTATTACATCGCATAAACAGCAATAATGACTACCACTATTCTTAATCAATCAATCAACCAACAGATTCAGTCAAAAATAGTAAATAAATAATAAAAACTTATATAACCTAGGTTATGGCCTACACTTATTATATAACAAATAAAAACTAACAATAAATTAAATAATATCTCAAAAACACTTAAACCCAGTTAAAAAAAAAAAAAAAAAAAAAAAAAAAAAAAAAAAAAAAACACTTACCAACTCAATCTCTGGATTGGTATCCAGGTCGGCTGTATTCAATGAAGCCATAGCCATTGCCACTGTATCTTAGGGAAGAAAAAAATAATTTTTTTTAATGATGCAATTGGGGGTATTTGTAATGAAGGTCTTTTTTGTGAAAGCAACTAAAATGGTGTGCCTGAGATGATGGATGATGAAAGATGGCAGCAGGGTATGGCGGCGTGCGTCCGAGATGTGGCAGGATCAGATGGTGGGAAATAGCCGAGTCTATAGTTGGTATCCGTGTTGAATGGAAAATGGAAAAGAAAAGTGATAGGATAAGGAGAGATGGGCGGGTAGTTAGCCAAAAAATTGAGAAATAAGTGGGAAACTTTGGGGTTTTGATATTGGGGAAAAATTGTAAGAGGGAAGAATGAGAGGGAGAAGGAAAATGTTATTGTTATAAAAAATATCTAAATTTTATTTTAGCCTCACATTTTTATATAATTTTGTTTATAAGAACTAGTTAAAATTAATATTTATATAGATATAAAATGATTTAAGATCATTTGAGGACCAAACTTTTTTTACATACCAAGGGACTAATCTCCACCATTCATCTTCCCTCCATCTTTATTTGATCTAATGGATGAGATTAATCTCAACAATTTAAAAAACCCACTTTCATTATTTTTTTTCAAATATTAATATCTTTCAAACCGTTAATCGTTAAGCGAAAAAAAATATACCATTACGACGAGCATTTAATTATCTTTCAATAGATAGGCACTTTGATATATTTTCGACAAAATTTTTTTTTTCGTTTTTTTCACGTTTTTTTTCGTGGCCGAAAAAATCATATATGATATCTAATATCATATCATATATGATATTACATATCATATATGATATGTAATATCATATATGATATGATATTAGATATCATATATGATATGTAATATCATATATGATATATCATATATGATTTTTTCGGCCACGAAAAAAAACGTGAAAAAAACGATTTTTTTTTTTTTGTCGAAAGTATATTAAAGTGCCCGTCTATAGAAAGATAATTAAATGCTCGTCGCGATGGTGTAATTATTTTCGCTTAACGATTAACGGTTTAAGAGATAATTAAATTATAAAAAATGGGTGAAATATTAAAATGCTTTTAATCTCAACCATTGATTTATTTTTAGATGGATGGTGGGGATGAGTCCCTTGGTATGTGAGGAATCTTTGGTTTGTAGAATAACTCGACTCATATAAAATATGTCAAACAAATTTGTACCGAAGTGTATTCCTACATTTATAAAAAAGTATTCGAAAAACTAGATTTATTTGGAATGACTTGTCTTTTAAACCATTATGATTGAATTATAAGATAATATTTGAATTCAGCTCGAAAAACTTGATACATTCATAAATAAATACATTTAGTGTAGTTACATATAAACCCTAAAAATATCCATAATCATTATATTCGAGATCGACTCGTAAACTACTCGATTTAAACGAGTCAACCTCGAGTTTAAGCTACTCGACTCTATTTTCGAGGCGAGTTCGAGCTCTAAATACTCGGCTCGTGAAGCTCGCGAGCCTTATAGAGCTCCTATTAAATTACATTTTTACCCTTCTATATACATAAATTTACTTAATTTTCATACAAATCGAGTTGATCCGAGCTTGATATGCCGAGTATTTATCGAGTACGAGCATGAGATGTGAATGATTTCATTTTATCTATTAATTTTTTACTTCCTGTTTGGTTTATATGTTTGAGTTGTTATTTATGCGTTTGTTAAAAGGACCGGCCTTGTGTCCTCGCATGTCATCATTCCTTGGAGCGCGATTAAGTGTCAAATGGTTTTGATCTGCATTTTTATGGTAGTATGTTGTCTCTGCGTGAAAGAGCAGCAACATGCTTAGTACTAAACTTATGAAAAAAACACTTGTTAATGGGCTTTTGTTAAAAAATTAAAGATTCGTTAATATGTCATTATATCTTATCGGGTTTATCGAGTTGACCCGATAACCTGACAATAAACTAATTAGGACCCTAACTCGACCCTATTAGGTTATCGTGTCTATCGGGTTGACCCGATAAGCTAAGTTTTAGAACTCATAAACGCACGGGGTTTAGCCAGATATCATAACGGGTAATAATATTTTAATACTTTTATTTTGAAGTTAAATATTGTGACAATTCATAAGTAACTTATTTTAAGATTAAATATAATACAATTATAACTCGTACGTCTATTAGTAGCCGATTTGAACAGGGTGATAATGGTTTACTAATCTACACTCATTAAGTTCTCAACTAATCATTGAGATTCATTTGCGATACAAACTAATCCTAGTTGTCATATAGCTATTTATTAATTTAGTGTTTACAACTAGCTACTTTAACCTAATAGTCTAACAAGCGTTTATGCGATTAGTGACATTTGTGTATCCATATTCACTCATACGTGAGGCGTCTAAACATATGAATATCAATGTAAAATTACTTAACATCCAAAGCTTATCCTATGGATAAAATCAAGTCATACACATAGATGGAAGTAAATATGGATAAACTCAACAATTACCTATGGTATGTATTGAGGGTTTGGGTTAGTCGACTGTTCGGTTTCCCACGTTCGGTAAAGACCCCAAAATGTAACAAGAGTCATGAGTTGGGGTACGCTCACGAGTCGGCTCAGTTGGTTTGTGTCAATTACCCTAGAGGATAATAGACTTGAATGTGGAGTTCCCAAAGCAGGATATGTTGCTTGGGATTGGCTTGGACTATTTCGAGAAAATGGTCTAGTATTTATAAAGAGACCTTTAGGGTTGTGAGAACCCTTAAAGGCAATCTGATGGTCTACGTGGTGTGTAAAGTAGAGTGCGTTGATTGGCTATATGCCTATATGCAACTTTCTTGTTATTATCTTGAATGGAAGTGGTGTGTATAGTATAGTGGATTGACGATTGCTAGAGGCACCACGACTTATTATATATGGTAAGAACGTAATAGTCGTTTCTTTAAAAGGGATGTCGCGCATGATGAAGCAACTGATTGATGTCATTATCTTGATTACACGTCTTAAATTGTCAACACTCAAAATGAAAGCCATCGGTGAATACTAGTGTAATACCTGAAAATCTAGAACATGTAAAAAGACTAAAATGCCCTTACAATTTTAATATTTAATTAAAACCTATATAAAATACAATTAAATTATAAAACCCTTGAAATTAAACCATATATGCAAAAAAATAATTATAAGTCACCATTTAAATTTTGTTCATGTCACAAAAATTATTGTAACACATTAAAATGTCATATGGCCCGATTTATATATATATTTAATTTGTTTAATTGATTTTAATTAATTAAATATAAGATAAGTATTAAAATAAATAAGGAAAATGTGTCAACATTAAATCCTTGATTTGGTCCATTGAAGAACCGAAAATTTGGCCTCAACCCTCCCCCAAAAATCACGGCACAATCAATTATTTATGGGGTTCTATCATTTTCTTTCTTAAAAACCAAACCGAATAATCAAGAAATCCTAATAAAATTCATTCACATTCCATCCGAATTTTTTGAGCTCTAAGGACATTTTTATTGTGATCTTTATCATCCATAGAAGCCAAGAAAAATAAGTTTGAAGGTGCACATTGGCTGGTTCGATCGTTGTGAAAATTTTCCTTGTCGAGTGTCATTTTTTAGGTAAAATATTCCATGATCCATTCGACCATTATAAAATTCTTTTGTTATTTTTCCCATGTCCCTCACATCATATATGATTCGTGAAAAATAGTTTTGGGGTCGTGCCTTGCTTGATTCGAGCGTGCAGAATTTATTGTCAATTCGTGAGGTATATTCCAAAATAATTCATTCGAGCCCTATAAAATTCGGTTTAGCATTTTTCTCATACTCCTTATAACGTATATACTCTGTGAAAAATGGCTACAAGGTTGTGGGATCATTCGTTCGCTTGTGGAGGAATTGTTGGTGTCGATTTGTTTATTGTGGAACAATATTCGATCCGCTCATTCTACACGTCCAATATTTGGTTTGGTATTTTCCCTTGATTCTTACATCATATAAACTTCATGAAAAATATTAGAATCGAACCATGCATGATCTATAATTAATTGGTGAATTAAACATTAAAAAACGAATTAAAACCCTAAATAATTGCATACGAATTTTCATGGCTTGAAATCTATTTTATTTGGACTCTATATAATACATATGATCTGAGAAAAATAAAAATTCGAATTATGGGAGCCTATATGAGTCGTGGTGAATTAATCCTAGAGTCGGTTTTTTTTTTTTAAATAAAAAGAAAAGAAATAAAATAAAAAGGGAAGAAATTAGGGTTAGGGTTTTCTTGGTGAGATCTGATCATTTAATGCATTTTTAAGGTTTTGGCAATGATTGCATAATGATGGTGGCATTAGGGTTTTTTTTTATAAATTAATATATTATACGATTTGGATATTTTAATAGTTAAGGGTGTGTTTTGTAAATTATGTAACTTTAGGGTTTATTTTGTAGCTTTAATAAATAAAGGGTTTAAAGTGAAAAATATGAAACTTGATGGATTAAAGAGGTAATTCTGAATAAATGAGGTATTTAAATGAGTAACTTATGATATTTTCATTTTAGACCTTTAATTTGATATATTTACAATTAAAACCCTAAACTATGTAAACTTGTCATATTTAACCCTAAACTTTTATAACTTGCTAAAATCAACCCTAATTCCATAATGATACTAAATTAATGACTTAACTAAATCATAATACTTAAATCTTACTAATTATAGAAACCTGCTAATTTTGGAAACTTACTAAATAAGGAAACTTTCTAAAAATGGAAACCAGCTAAAAATAGAAAGTTACTTAATATGGAAAGTAGGATCATTAGTAATTATGTCTTTACTCCTCTAGGTGTGAAGAAGGAGTGATTGGTTGCTTGTCAGTGTTTTATTCGGTGATTCTACTATTTGGGTAATAAGGTACAGATATTCTGCCCTTCGTTAGTAAGGTGCCTTCATGTCATTTTCTGATTTCTGATTCACTGCCATGTTCTTTGTTTCTGTGAACCTTTGACATTGACCTACTGATACTGAACCTTTCTTATATTGAACCTACTGATATTGACCCTTCTGTTACTGAACCATCTGATATGAACTTTCTGATATACTGAAATGGATATTGACCTATGAAACTAAACTGAATACTGAATACTGATACTTGACCACTGACCCACAGTTTGATACTACGAGCCATAACTAGTCATGAGGGTTTCATGACCATGTCATTGATGCACCGATGGCATGACTCTAGGGCAGGAGAGTGATGACCTGTTCCGTCCCTGACTGTATTTTATTTGGTGTGTTGGGAGGTTTATGGCCACCTGGGGCGTATGGATGCATCCTAGAACTGTTACTGTTACTGATTACTGATTACTGTATTACTGGTGACTGATGGTGTGTGCGATACACGTCTTTCACACTCTGGGAGCTAGCTACTCCACCCATTATTGAGGAATCCCCTCATATTTACTGATTACTGAGAGGTCTCCCCTCTACATGATTATACTGATTACTGTTACTGATGACTGATACTGAGCTCGTAGAGGATTACTGTTTCCTACACCTTATACCCTTGTACTTCTCATTACTGTTACCTTTTCTTATGCCATAACTCTGATTGATTCGTATTTCATTTACTATTCATTATTCTGTATTACTGTTTGTTACTGTTATATCTGTTCACTGAGCTCTCGTAGCTCAGCCGCATTTCTTTTCCTGCGGCAGGTTTTAGTAGGAAGCTGGGAATGGGTGGAGAGTACCTTGGACTTAGAAGACTTGATAAGCTACTTTTGGACTTAGAAGTGATTAGAACTTATTATATTTCAGAATTAGTATTTGCATTTGTAACCTTGTAAATTTCCGTATTTCATTGTAACCTTTGAGATTTCTTGTATTACTATAGATGTATGCTTTGTTTTGATCTGATATGAAACCATTGTTGTGATATCTTTACCCTTGTCGGGTTGGGGTGTTACAATTTATGGTATCAATGAGACAGGCTGCGACTCGTAATACATTTACCCTTGACCTGTGAAGTTTGGACCATTAAGTTTCCACTGTAGGCGCTCATAAGATAACCTGTAAGAATTTGCTTTAGGATTTCCCTATAGGAACTTAAGTTATGATCAGTGAGGAATGGGTAGACTTTAAGGCGTTTGTTTAAGCATCTTTGCTTCCGCATCACTCTGATTCGTGCCTTGCTTTTGATTAAAGTCTGTTAAGATCATTTTTGGAAAATTGCAAGCTTATGCTTTGCATTACCTAAGTTTTGAACCTAAATAAATCTCGAAGGCATTAAGAACTGCATAGAATTTTCCTGACACTATTGATCCGTGTCTGCAGAGTCTGACTCTGACCTCTGATCCTTCTGTTAATCATTTTGATGCCTCTACGGGCATTCTGAAAATCTCCTTGGCGATGACGTACTTGACACCTTCTGTTATTTGCCTTTTACTTTTGATAAGCATTTGATACTTTCTGTAAATTGTATCTTGTTTTGATAAGCATCTATGAATCTTCTGACCTTATCTGAGTTCGTCTTAAACATCTCCGTTGCCATGAGAAGTCTGGTGGTGTTTTAACCACGAGTATAAGAATGTTTTCCTCTCACTTCTGAACGATAAGACTTGCGTTGTCGATCTGTTTTCATTGAATAGTTAACTTTGATTTTTATCCTGATAAAGGATAGGTTGATTGATCATTGACGACTACCCTCCTATGTTTCACCTTCGGTGTTTGAAAACCATTTTGAAATCCCCTACCATGATTCCCGATTGTTAAACTTTTGCTATCTCTACCTGATTTTAAATTTTCATTTCCGACCTGTTTGATAAGCAGTTTAATACTCCTCTGACCATTCCGAAGGTCATTTGACCTTAAGGTGTTTGACCCATTCTGTGAATTAAATAAACCGTGCTGGATATAAAATGTATCATCTGATATTACTCTGTCCTTGCGAAATCCATTACTACTCCTATGAGAACTCTGGTGATTATTAGCCATGGATATGACGATAATTTTGTCTCGATGAGAAATGGTTAGCTGAGCATGATGAAACTGATAACTGATATTCGATATGCCTCACTCTTGACAGTTATACGATGTTTGTATTTCCGATGACTCACAACCTACCTGCCACTTATGCTAAATAGCTAAACAAGACTCCAACACCTTGAATTGTTCATTTATCTATCTCCACACTTTGATGAACCACGTACTTGACCTTGATATATGAACTATCTGTCTGGATTGGCGACCGTACTCATCCTACGAACATCTGATTTGTGACCTTTAGTAATATGTTTCATCCCACTTTCATTATGATAACCGGTAACCGCTCAAATCTGTTAACGCTGCTATGGAAACATCTACCTCGGTTTCATTTGATTGATGATTGTCCCCTGACACTTATTTGTATCCACTCTTAGAAAACGTTGGCATTGGAAGTTTGTTGTGCAAATTTTCTGGTGTTCTCCGATGGAACTCTTGGGTTTCCCTCCTGTTTGAGAAGTAGAATGAAATTGGAACCAATCTCAGTTGACGGACCATGATGCCATAGAAGTTGAGAAATTGGAGAAGATGATGGAATATGATTTTGTTCACCTCAGTGTTTCATTTTGAATACCCTGTTAGTTGTGAAGAAGAAAGAGAAAACTTTGGAGTATAGACTATCGTAAACCTAATCATATCACTACCATGACCATCTTTCAATTCAGCGTGTCAATGAGTGATTTATTCTATCTTTGTAAACTCTGTATCGGACGGCCTCACTTAGTGTTTGAAGGACTGAAGAAGCAACCACAAGAACTTCTAAGAAAAGAGATAACTATTTGAGAGTAACCTCCGGGAAGCATTTCAGTGTTAGGCACGAAGAGGAACAGGTAGATCATTTTGTAAAGTGACCCTTTGTTAGAGAAGAGTAGATTGGATTGGCGTCCCGAGATTGTAGCCGACAACACTACCACGCACCCGGTGACGACAGCAATTTGAGTCGGTAAATTTCGAACGGTGTGAGAAGACCTGCCAAAGACACGCAGTCTTGCTTCTCTATTCACTTTAGTTGTACTAAGATGAATTGAGAGCAGAAGCAGACTCGCGAATGGAAGAAGGCACAGTGACCATGCCGGAGATTCACGTTACTACACCACGGTTCCAAGAAGAAGTGCCGAAGGCTTGAGGAGCCAGACTCAAGTTTATAATTCCTCTACACCCTATGATCATACGATAGACTGCATGGACTTGGAGGAAGTTTAAGATCATGTATTTGAATGGACGATAATTCTGAAGCGAACGTTCGTATTTGGAAGTGTTGATCCTGTGAAGAATGAAGCTAGGGGTGACGTAATTCATTTCCTCTTGACCTACTAAAATTTCCGTTACCTGATAATAGGATCCCTTGAATGATTTATGTTCCCTGTTAAGTAATTCCTCTCGGTGTTCATTCTGCGTATGCTGGACGATGGATTTGTTATGTGAAATTTGACGAGTGGCGGACGATCTGATGCTTTTAACGATGTACCAAATTATGATAGACATTCTGGGACTTCCGTTAACTCTTTCGAGTAGTTCGTCCTCCTCTTAGTTATGGTGTTTGATTTTGACGACCTCTGAGACTGTAGAAGTACTAGGTGGATTAAGATAGGTGGTTTTGATTACGACTTGAGATAAAGTATGATCATCATGAAGGCATATTTATGTGGTGCTAGTATTATGATGCCTGATCAACGTGATAATACTTACACCATATAACGTGCACTCATTGTGGCCATAGGATATCTTGGGGAGTACCTAAGAAGTTTAGAATCTGAATCTCCGTAGGATTATCCGTGTTTGGTTCATTCTATACTCTGTTTGCGTTCATTAAATATCTGGATGAGTTTGGACACTCGTTTGCATTCTGTTGGCCTCAGTTATAAATCTTAAATTCTTGTAAAGCTCTCTTCTGTGGACACAATCAATTTAATTTGAACTCTTGTTCGTATTCCATATAATTTCCTGAAGATTCACCTACCCTCCATTTTGTTGCATGGTCTTTTGATCGGAATCAGCCTAATTTGTCTTCTTCTGAGGAAGTTGAAACTCACCTTGTTTTGATTGAGTCATGAGAAACTTTTGGTCTGAAGATTTTTTGGAAGCACCTTCCCTGGCGTGAGAATGTTTGTAACGATCTTTTGCGATTTGCTACGACTCCGTCTAACCTTGCGACTTCAATTTTCGGGACGAAAATTCCTTTTTAAGAGGGGAAGAAGTTGTAATACCTGAAAATCTAGAACATGTAAAAAGACTAAAATGCCCTTACAATTTTAATATTTAATTAAAACCTATATAAAATACAATTAAATTATAAAACCCTTGAAATTAAACCATATATGCAACAAAATAATTATAAGTCACCATTTAAATTTTGTTCATGTCACAAAAATTATTGTAACACATTAAAATGTCATATGGCCCGATTTATATATATATATATATATATATATATATATATATATATATTTAATTTGTTTAATTGATTTTAATTAATTAAATATAAGATAAGTATTAAAATAAATAAGGAAAATGTGTCAACATTAAATCCTTGATTTGGTCCATTGAAGAACCGAAAATTTGGCCTCAACCCTCCCCCAAAAATCACGGCACAATCAATTATTTATGGGGTTCTATCATTTTCTTTCTTAAAAACCAAACCGAATAATCAAGAAATCCTAATAAAATTCATTCACATTCCATCCGAATTTTTTGAGCTCTAAGGCCATTTTTACTGTGATCTTTATCATCCATAGAAGCCAAGAAAAATAAGTTTGAAGGTGTACCTTGGCTGGTTCGATCGTTGTGAAAATTTTCCTTGTCGAGTGTCATTTTTGAGGTAAATTATTCCATGATCCATTCGACCATTATAAAATTCTTTTGTTAATTTTCCCATGTCCCTCACATAATATATGATTCGTGAAAAATAATTTTGGGGTCGTGCCTTGCTTGATTCGAGCGTGGAGAATTTATTGTCAATTCGTGAGGTATATTCCAAAATAATTCATTCGAGCCCTATAAAATTCGTTTAGCATTTTTCTCATACTCCTTATAACGTATATACTCTGTGAAAAATGGCTACAAGGTTGTGGATCATTCGTTCGCTTGTGGAGGAATTGTTGGTGTCGATTTGTTTATTGTGGAACAATATTCGATCCGCTCATTCTACACATCCAATATTTGGTTTGGTATTTTCCCTTGATTCTTACATCATATAAGCTTCATGAAAAATATTAGAATCGAACCATGCATGATCTATAATTAATTGGTGAATTAAACCTTAAAAAACGAATTAAAACCCTAAATAATTGCATACGAATTTCCATGGCTTGAAATCTATTTTATTTGGACTCTATATAATACATATGATCTGAGAAAAATAAAAATTCGAATTATGGGAGCCTATATGAGTCGTGGTGAATTAATCCTAGAGTCGGTTTTTTTTTTAAATAAAAAGAAAAGAAATAAAATAAAAAGGGAAGAAATTAGGGTTAGGGTTTTCTTGGTGAGATCTGATCATTTAATGCATTTTTAAGGTTTTGGCAATGATTGCATAATGATGGTGGCATTAGGGTTTGTTTTTATAAATTAATATATTATACGATTTGGATATTTTAATAGTTAAGGGTGTGTTTTGTAAATTATGTAACTTTAGGGTTTATTTTGTAGCTTTAATAAATAAAGGGTTTAAAGTGTAAAATATGAAACTTGATGGACTAAAGAGGTAATTCTGAATAAATGAGGTATTTAAATGAGTAACTTATGATATTTTCATTTTAGACCTTTAATTTGATATATTTACAATTAAAACCCTAAACTATGTAAACTTGTCATATTTAACCCTAAACTTTTATAACTTGCTAAAATCAACCCTAATTCCATAATGATACTAAATTAATGACTTAACTAAATCATAATACTTAAATCTTACTAATTATAGAAACCTGCTAATTTTGGAAACTTACTAAATAAGGAAACTTTCTAAAAATGGAAACCTGCTAAAAATAGAAAGTTACTTAATATGGAAAGTGGGATCATTAGTAATTATGTCTTTACTCCTCTAGGTGTGAGGAAGGAGTGATTGGTTGCTTGTCAGTGTTTTATTCGGTGATTCTACTATTTGGGTAATAAGGTACAGATATTCTGCCCTTAGTTAGTAAGGTGCCTTCGTCTCATTTCTGATTTCTGATTCACTGCCATGTTCTTTGTTTCTGTGAACCTTTGACATTGACCTACTGATACTGAACCTTTCTTATATTGAACCTACTGATATTGACCCTTCTGTTACTGAACCATCTGATATGAACTTTCTGATATACTGAAATGGATATTGACCTATGAAACTAAACTGAATACTGAATACTGATACTTGACCACTGACCCACAGTTTGATACTACGAGCCATAACTAGTCATGAGGGTTTCATGACCATGTCATTGATGCACCGATGGCATGACTCTAGGGCAGGAGAGTGATGACCTGTTCCGTCCCTGACTATATTTTATTTGGTGTGTTGGGAGGTTTATGGCCACCTGGGGCGTATGGATGCATCCTAGAACTGTTACTGTTACTGATTACTGATTACTGTATTACTGGTGACTGATGGTGTGTGCGATACACGTCTTTCACACTCTGGGAGCTAGCTACTCCACCCATTATTGAGGAATCCCCTCATATTTACTGATTACTGAGAGGTCTCCCCTCTACATGATTATACTGATTACTTTTACTGATGACTGATACTGGGCTCGTAGAGGATTACTGTTTCCTACACCTTATACCCTTGTACTTCTCATTACTGTTACCTTTTCTTATGCCATAACTCTGATTGATTCGTATTTCTTTTACTATTCATTATTCTGTATTACTGTTTGTTACTGTTATATCTGTTCACTGAGCTCTCATAGCTCAGCCGCATTTCTTTTCCTGCGGCAGGTTTTAGTAGGAAGCTGGGAATGGGTGGAGAGTACCTTGGACTTAGAAGACTTGATAAGCTACTTTTGGACTTAGAAGTGATTAGAACTTATTATATTTCAGAATTAGTATTTGCATTTGTAACCTTGTAAATTTCCGTATTTCATTGTAACCTTTGAGATTTCTTGTATTACTATAGATGTATGTTTTGTTTTGATCTGATATGAAACCATTGTTGTGATATCTTTACCCTTGTCGGGTTGGGGTGTTACAACTAAAGATGTTATGAACGTCTGAAACTTGAATTCTGCTCGAGTTCCCACGTCACGGGGGTATAAACCGAGGTTTCGTGCGTGAACCCCTAAGTGTTACACATAAATAGCAATCCGTAAATAGGTTTATATACAAACTTACAATTACTAACAACAATACAAATATATGTAGGTTTTAAAAACAAGTGTAGTACATTACAATATATAGAAGCGTATATTCTGTCGGTAATCCATTTTCGTCCGTTTTTGTCAGTTTTTATCTGTTTTTGTCCGTTTTTATACGTTTTCGTCCGTTTTTATACATTTTCGTCCCTTTTTTACGTTTTTATACGTTTTTGTCCGTTTTTTACGTTTTCGTCCGTTTTTTTACGTTTTTGTCCGTTTTTTTATGTTTTTATACGTTTTCATCCATTTTAGTCCCTTTTTTTTTTACGTTTTTATATGTTTTCATCCATTTTCGTCCGTTTGTATACTATTTCATCCGTATTTTTATGTTTTCATCAGTTTTTGTCTATTATATTTTAACGTTTTTATACGTTTTCATCCGTTTTAGTCCGTTTTTTTTCGTTTACGTCCATTTTTATACGTTTTCGTCCGTTTTTTACGTTTTCGTCCATTTTGATACGTTTTCGTCTGATTTTAAACGTTTTCGTCCATTTTTATAAGTTTTCGTCCGTTTTTAAACGTTTTAGTCCGTTTTAATCTATTTTTATACATTTAGTCTTAGCTATGATGTCCATGTATTAGGGACTGAGTTGTGATTAAAATTCAGTCACTAACAAATTTCCCTCCAAACTTTTTTTATTGCGCAAACATATTTGTAACTGAATTTTAGTCTTAGGTATGATGTCCATGTAATAGGGACGCAGCTGTGACTGAAATTCAGTCACTAAAAAATTTCCCTCCAAACCTTTTTATTGTGTAGACATATTTGTAACTGAAACTTAGTCTTAGCTACGATCTCCATGTATTTGGGACCGAACTGTGACTATAATTCAGTCACTAACAAATTTTCCGCCAAAAGTTTTTGTTGCGCAAATATATTTGTAACTGAAATTTAGTCTTAGATATGATGTACATGTACTAAGGACTGAATTGTCACCCTTATTCAGTCACTAACAAATTTGCCTCCAATTTTTTTTTATCGTACAGGCATATTAGTAACTGAAATTTAGTCTCAGATATGGGGTCACTGAATCGAGGACTGATTTTTAGTCGCCGCAATCAGTCAATAAAAGGTCAGTCCTTAAAAGTATCAGTAACTGATGTTTCACTTACCGATGCTATGTATCAGCGACTGATATATCAGTCCCTAGAAATTCAGTCTCTGAAAGCCTGTTTTTTTGTAGTGTGGATACTGATGTACAAAATGCCAATGCCAATGATGCACCTCTCGAACCAGGTAACACAGGTCAAAGTGCTAAGGCTAGTCTTGAAACTGATAATATTGAATTGATGGGTAAAACAAATGTACACAATGCCAAATCCAATGATCAACCTCTCGGGTCAGGTAACACAGACCGAAGTTGTGAGGATATTCTGAAACAATTGAATGAATTGACGGATAAATGTACAAAATTGTCAAAGGAAGTGTTTGGTCTCAAGAAGCAATTGAAGATGGTGAAATCTACTCAGGGTGCTAAAATCAGGAGGCTACAGCAAAGGGTTAGGCATCTTGAGGGGTTACTGAGATCAAGGACTTCACAGCCAAAGATTTCCAAACCAAGTTTGGGGGAGGATGCTCCCAAACAGGGGAGGAATGAGAACAAGGGTCAAGGGGAGGTTGAGAAGGAAGCTGATGATAGGGTTGTTCATGGTGAAGGGAATGTGGATATGGATATGGATTCTGGTGATAATGAAGATTTTGTGGTGAAAGATAGATCTGGGAATGAAGTAGTCCTTGAAAGTGTTGAAAATGTTGTCAAGGGTGATTCTGCTGCTAAGGTAATTGATCCTGCTGCTGAGTCAGATGATGATGATACAACAAGCTTAGCTCAGTTTATGCTAAATCTGAAAACATCAACACCACAACAACAACAACAATCACTACAAAAACCTGAACCTAAACCTACTGCTACAACAAAACAAATACTATCTAAGCCTGCACCAAAACAAGTTGTACCAACACCATCAAAACCAAAGGCTAGAGGAGTTGTTATAAGAGAGCCTGCACCAACAACAAAACCTGTTCAAACACCTACCTACAAAGGGAAAGGAAAAGAGAAAATGGTGGAAGAACTTGAACCTTACCCTGATCAAAATGATGTCCCATTTCACTTATGGCCCAAGCATTTGCAAGACAAGCATGATGCAGAAGAAGCTCAGAGGGTTGCTAATGAAGAACAAGTAGAGTGTGATAGAGAAATGGAAAAACAAAAGCAACAATCTGAGAAACAAGCTGAAATGGAAGCAAAGGTGAGAGCATGGGAGGATGAGAAGGCAAGGTGTGAAGCAGCTATGGCATGGGAGAAAGTGAAAGTAGAGTTGGAAGACACTTTCACAAGTGAAGGTATCAATGACTGGATTCAACAAGTCACTGAGGAGAAAAAGAACAAATTTCTTGCTGCAAGGAAGAGGAAGAAAGTGCCTAGACCACCCACTGTAAGACAACAAAGAGACTTTTATGAACATTATCTGAAAAACATGAAGGGATGGACATTGAGGCAGTTAAAACCATACACATATGATGAGGTCAAAGAAAAGTTTGAAGCTGCTAAGAGAGAAGTGGAAAGGAAGTTTGTGTCTGTGGATGATGGTAAGAAGATTCCTAGAGCAATGGGGACAAATTTTTACATGAATCCAGCTACTAAGGTTACAAAGAATATTGATGAAGTAGAAAAAGAAAAAGTTGTGAGTGAAAAAGAGGTTCCAGCTGAAAATGAGAAGGAGAAGGAAGAAGTTTAGGAACAGAAGGTTGAAGAGGTAAAGCCTGAATCTACTATTGGTGTGAAAAGGTCAGGAAAAAGGATGAAAATAAGAGCTAGAAAGAAGAAAAGGACCAAACCAATAAAGTTTAGTGATTCAGAGAGTAGTTATGAGAAGGTAACTGCAGATGATATGAAAAGAATCATGGAGTTTACAATTCATAAACCACAACAAGAACCTGAGGTGACCAATGCAGTTCCCTTAACAACTAAATATCTAATCATTTCTTATACACACACAATCAGAGATGGAAGTTAAGCATACTGGGAGTTCAAGAGATCAAATAGCTTATGTTATGGTTTTGTTAGATTTTCTCAGATGTTACATTATATGGATAGAGCTGATGTGGTACAAGTTTGGAGGCTCTATAATGAAAACTATTGTGATAGAAGACTAGATATGATCTCTGAAAGGCTACACTATTACTTTTTGAAGAACATGTTTGAGCCAGATGAGAGAGATATTGAATGGAAGGATTTGCTAAGCTCTACCAAGGTTCATAAGTGGTATCTGTATCAATCTTGTGGAGTACATGAATTGGTTGGTCGAGGTGTGAGTATATACATGTTTGTGGAAATAGACTACCCCTTGAACAACAATACTGCTATTCTTACTCAGATGCTACAACCTGGTAAGTTGAAGTTACAGAGAGCATTTCTTTCAGATCATCAAGCTTATGAGTTAGTAGAGAAGTATAAAAAGGTGCTGAAATCTAATTCTTCAAAGCAGTAGAAAGTGTTTGGAAGCATCCTCTTTGTGTATATATGTGCTTAGAAGAAACTTTTATATTTTGAGAGAAAATATCAAGTTTAGGGGAGGATTGTTGGGTTTAAAGATATTGCTGCTTTGTATGTTATGCTGCTGCTCATGGTACTTAAGGAAAATACACCAAGTATGATTCTGCTGCTAGGCATAATCATTCTACTGCTAGTGTATACATTTTGCTGCTGGGTTTATTTGATGAATGGTGAAATGAGCTAAGAGTCATTCTACTGCTAGCCTATGAAGATTCTGCTGCTAGAGTTATGATTCTGCTGCTGATTAGATATGTATAGTTTGTTAAGATAATTATGGTAAAGATTCGATTTGATATTATCTTGTATAAAAAGTTTTTGTAACCGACTAGGACTCCTTAAGTCTATAAAAGGAGGATCTAGGGTTAGGGTTTAGACACGATTGTTAGCATACGTATTGTATTCACTTCAAGGTTCTTTGTAACCCTGTTACTTTTGAGTAACCGTACTTAATATATTGAGGTGATAGTTGAGAGAATTACTATGTGCTTGTTTATTAATCTTCTTAAGATTAAGTGTTAGATTCCGCATAATACTTAATAGCATATTCAAGGATAAGTCTCTATACCTATTGTCTTAGATTTATATCTAGGATAATTAACAAGATCGTTAGCTCAACTAGGATTAACAATGATTAATTTAGAGCAAATATTTCCTCATGTTTTTTTTTGACATAGTGATTCATTTGGTTATACATTTACCCAAAGAGGCTATTCTAGGTGGCCCTGTTTACTACAGGTGGATGTATCCATTTGAAAGATACATGAAGAAGCTGAAAAATTATGTCCAAAATAAAGCCAGGCCTGAAGGTTCTATAGCGGAGGGTTATGTTGTAGAAAAAGCATTAGCTTTCTGCTCGTGTTATCTTAAGGATGTCGAGAAGAGATTTAATCGTCCTAACAGAAATGATGACGGTGCACCTGAACAACCAAATTAATTCCAGGTGTTCCAGTCTGTATGCAAACCGGTGGGTAGAGATGTAGATACTCGGATGGAGCCAGATGTTATGCAGGCAGTTGTATGGTTTGTACTTAACAACAGTCCTGAAATCAACGCAGACATCCAGGTGTACAAAGAGTATGTTTCTTCTTTTTTATATTTTGAAGAACCTTTTTTTCCTAAGTTATTTGTTTTTGATGACTTATTTTAATATCGTGAACTTTTGCAGTGAATTCCCTAACAATACCGTTGAAACAAGTTTTCCTCCCTGGTTCAATCACAAGGTAAACACATTAGATATATTACCTAATAGTCCATAGTTTTTGCTCATGTGAATCTGTTTGTATCTCTTTCATAGATCCGTGAAAATAGCGTGGCAAAAGACCCAAGCTGTAGTCCCGAATTACTCTATTTGGCATGTGGACCTTCATCTCGTGCAAGTACATAACCCGCTTGCATAGTTAACGGTGTGAAGCTTTTGGTGCATAAGCGCGATATATTTCATACCACTCAATGCAGTGGAGTTTCAACACCCGGGCCTGATGGAGAAATGTATTATGGTCAACTGGAAGAAATTCTGGAGCTCACTTATATGGGCAACCGAAATGTTGTGTTGTTCTGTTGTAAATGGTTCGACACCCGTAACCCTAATAACCCTACGGCACGCTCTAGACGTTTTACATTGAATGTGGCATACATCATATTTTGACTGATAAGGATGCTTTTAGAAATCAAGAATACATTCTTGCGACACAAGCAACACAAGTCTTCTACCTTGAAGACCCTGCTAGACGACCACCTCATTGGAAGGTCGTCGAAGATGTTCATCATCGGAAGATCTGGCATCGAGATGTGGTAGATTCTGATCAAGATGTTATACATGGCAGCAGTTCATCAGATGTTGCATTGTCTGTTGGTTTGACTGGTTTGGAGTATGCGGATTTGAGTGTAAATGATGAATCAACAGAAGTGGCCGCCCCACCAGATGATGCTGAAGAAGATGCTAATTTTATTAATAATGAAGATGATGTCGTTGCTCATGTCCTTGATGATGATGATGAAGTAAACCCCACGGCTGTTGTTGAAGAAGTTTTATCTAGCGATGATTCTGATGATGACAATTGTTCTTAATTTGTAATTTGAATGAAATTGTTACTATATGTTTAAACGTGTAACTTTTATTTGAATGAAATTGTTATGTTATGTTTAAATGTGTATATTTATATGAATGTGTGTATTAGTATTAATTGGTCCATGAAATTGTGTGTTCTTGTACTTGTAATTTTACAGATGGCGTGTGTGGCTCCTAGATCACATGGCGGGGATGCTGGTGATGATCCACCAAGACTGCCCTATTTTACTACATCGGGCTATTGCGCAGGTAAGAAATTGTGATTTTTATTTTACATTTTTTATTGATAAAACTAAATTTTTTTACTTGTATTTTCACGGCTCAATAAATTATATTTGTAGGTTCGATGATTGCGGGTGAGACCTCAAATCGGGCCTTAAGGAGGGCGCTTAAAGAGAATAATAATCAGCCTTTGCCAATCAGCTTTGATTACGATGATCAAGGCACCTTCTCACCTGTAGGCACGTATGCACCGCAGTTTAGTTGTCTTATCGGGGAACAAGTTAGACCACTTCCCCTTGACTGCGAGTGGGAGCAGATTTCAGAGCCTTTTAAGGCTCATATATTTCCCGCACTCCAGGTATTAATTTTTTATTTTATTTCTATTCTTATTGTTATCGACCGTTTAGATATGCCTGTTATATTTAAATTGTGTGTTTATTTAAATGCGTAAATTTATTTGTAGGGCTATTTCAACCTCGCGCCTTGGTTAAACGACGAGCGCTAAGTGACGGTTGGGGAATGTGTATATATGGTGGGGGAAAGGGTAACTCTTGAGCTTAGACTTCAGATGCGTTTACTATACCACAAAAATAAACACAGGATCAAGTCTAAGTACTTTGATACACGAGAACCCCGCGACGGCAAGGGAACATCCGCCGCCGCCGAAAGTGTGGCTTAATAGAAGTCAAGAGGAATGGGAGTCATTGGTAGACCGGTGGTCCCAACCGGAACGGATGTCAAGATCTGCCAAAAATGCAGAAAACCAAGCACAAAACAAGATACTTGCCCACCAGGGGAGATAATCGTTCGTACAAGGAAGAAAAGATTATGTAAGACTCATTATAATTTTGTTGATTTTTAAAGGTCTGTATATTGTTTATATATAGCTCGTTAGTAATTTATTGTATATTGTATGTATAGAGGGTTAAGAATGCGGGAAAAAATGAAGATCTCATCGAAACATGAAGGAAGGGGCATTCAAGAAATGGCGTGTTTAAAACAAAAGAAAACGAGACGGCTTATGTAAGTAATTTATCTCTTAAAATGCGTCATTAAGATCAAGTTACTTCTTGTTTTTTTTAATTTGCCTGTTTTTAACATTATTTTATTTTATTTTACTTACACAGATGGCGATGAAGTCACTTTAGGATCAAGTTAAAACCGGTACACACCCGTTGATGACCGAGCAAGAAATACTGGATGAAATAGTTCTGAGTGAAAACTGGCAAAATATGTCGGGCAGGGGCATGATGATGCTGGGCATGGGCAAAGCTTCATCCAAGCCCACACATCGGCCGGTTGCACAAGAATATGTTACTCGGCAGCATATTTCGGAGGTGTTGAGGCGAGAGGCGGAAGATAAAGAGTTGTTCAGGAGGCAAATGCTGGAGGCGCAACAACGGGCTCAAGTGGCCGAGAATGAGGCTAGATTGTCTAAGCTACAGGGTGACGGGATTTATGCTCGACAAGTCGCCTTCGAATCTTTCATGGGGCAGTTTATAAGCCACTACAACAGCCAAGGTAATCCATTTCCCATTTCCTTTCCTTCATTTCCCCCACCCGCTTCATTTTCTGCCCCTTTTCCCGGCCCTATTCCCTTTCCCAACCCTAATAATTCTTCCTTTGACAATTATTATCGTCCCACCTTTCCCGACTCTACTACATGCCTGGGTTCAAGTTCTAACCCGGGTTCTAGTGCTAATTATGCAATGCCGCCACCCTACCTTAACAAATACATGTTACAAAATAATCCTCATTTGAGCCGCATTCCCGAGAATAATAATGCTAGTAGTGGTGAGGAGGAGCAGGCGGAGGAGGAGGGGGGGGGAGGAGGCGGGTTCTTACGAGGAGTCGGACTAGGAGTAGGCGTGGGGATGACGTATGATCTTATTATTCGTGTTAATTAACTTTATGAATTGTTAGTAACTGTGAAGAATGATATAAATTGTCGAATGCTATCGTGGATTTGAGGAATGGTATATATTGTGTTAACTTATTAATTAGTAAATTTGTGACTTAATTGTTAGCTTAATATGTATCATATTTGTCGAATGCTATCGTGGATTTGAGGAATACATGGTATATATTGAATCGTTTAGTAATTTGGTATTATATCATATTGCCGAATTGGTATTGCGGATTGTGGTTGATTACAGGTTTTGTTTGGGTAGATTTTTTCCCCAAAAAAATCCGAAAAAAATCTAAAAATGCAGGTTCTACTGCATTTTTTTTGGCATCCAGGACAGAAAGGGACGACAATGTCGTCCCTAAATTTAACAATAAATGTGGTCCCATTTTGTTTTGACTGCCACATCATCCGTCCTACTGGGAATTGTTTTAAATAATATAAACAGTTTGGGACGAGAATCTCGTCCTAAATTTATTTTTAATGTCGTCCCATTTTGTTTTTAAAAAACATTTACTTATTTAATTAAAAACGGTAATGAAAGTAAAAAAAAAAAAGGAAAACATTTGGGACGAAAATCTCGTCCCAAATTTGCAAAGAGATGTCGACCCATTTTGTTATTTAAGAGTTGAATGTGTAGTGGGTCACACAAAAAATGTCGTCCCATTTTGCACTAGCAATGTCGTCCTAAATTATTTTGGGGCAAGAAAATATGGACTAGCAGAATGGGACGAGATGTCGTCCCATTCTACGTTTGGGTCGACGGCCATTGCATATTTGGGACGAGATTCTCGTCCCAAAGTGCTTCTTTTTTTGTAGTGTATGCCTTCAAGATATCCAGTTGAAAGAAAATAACTTAATATCCTTGAAGAAGAGCTCCGATCCTTACTATTTGCGAATTCTGTTTTTTTAATGTGTGTTTTTTTGTTTGTGTACAATATCATATTCGTTCACAGATGAAGTTGTACTCAAAGTAAATACGATTGTAGAGATCAAGATTCACGTTTAGGAGGTGGGGAACACGATCTAAAGATTAAATATGGTAGAACTTTATTGATTGGGGGAGGTGTGTATGTTTTCTAGATAGAGAAGTAAAGAAAACACACACACCTCCAAAATAACAAGTGAATCCTCACCTTCCTAGTTGTGACTAGGAAGGTATTTATTACAAGAGTACAAAGCTAATTTAGCACTAATACCTAAACTAGTCCTTGTACTTTAAATGCTATTGCAATTCCCTCATATGACAAAACTTTAAAGCTAACAACGATTTAGGGGAAAATGAAATTATTAATAAAGTTAATATTCGCATATATACTCCAATATAAACTAGTAATTAGTTACAATGTTGCACACATGTGGTCTCTAATTTGAATTCAATTTGTGTTTGTCATTCTTTTCTTGTAAATAAAGATCATATCCACAAATACTCGTAATTTCTTTATTATTATGATGATGCATATATCTTTTGTGTGCCTAAAAGCAGGTTTATCCGTAGCCTTTTGGAATTCTATTATGAACCAGCAAAATTATGTGATGTTACTGTAGTTGTTTGTCGTCTTTAGTTCTTTAACCGAAACATGCACACATGATATAATAATGATACAATTATGTATTATATATATACTAATAGGTGTTTATGATGTGACACAAATGACCATTCTTAAAACTCTTAATCTAACACCTTATTGGCCCAAAAAATAAAAAAAAAATACATATACAGTATTATTAACATAGTTGTGCATTTCTTATTGGTTCAAGAACAGGTGGGAACTTACTGTTCACCGAAATTTTACTTTAATTACATGATTCATCTCTTCTGGCACCATTTTATTTCCCCTACCCACATATCCTTCTACATCATCCATTCCCGAACCTTCCACATCCATCTTCAATAAACTAATACTTCAACCGAATCCCCAAAACCACTTCCATCTTAAAAAATCACCATCAATCGAACCCTGAAACAGCAGCAGGTATTTTTTTTTTAAAAATAATTTTGCAATTTTATTCATGGGTTTCGATTTGTTGCAATTTGTTTCTTGGAATAAAAACACATACACATCACAAATCACAGCCACAAAAGACACACAAAACACAAACACAAACCACAAAACACAAACAGACGCATACCCAGTTTACCAACAAATCGAATAAGAGGATAAAGAAACGTTACGATTATGAATCATCTATCATATACCAATGATCGTCTCAAGAAGAAAGGTACCCTCCATCTAATTTATTATTATTATTTTTTTAATTTTTTTTTTTTTTTTAAATTAGGGTTTGTTAATTTGTGGGTTTTGTTGATTTCGGTTGCAAGACGCGTTGCTGATGCTGTTGGCAACAAACGCTTTTGAGGTATTTGTTTTCAATTATAATTTTTTCCTTTTTTTGTGGAACTAAAAAATTACCCCCTTCATTTCTATTTTGAAGGTTTTGAGGACAGTAGAGCAAGAACAAAGAGTAACCGAGGATGCTCGCATATATACCGAGCAAGATGCTGCAGCCCAGAGATATGCGGCTCAACTGCTTCAGGTTATATATAAACAAAACTCTTATTTTATATGTAACCAATGTTGATTTTATTCGCTTATACCAGCTCTTACCATTCTTAATTTGTTCTTTGTATCCTGTCTCTTTATTTACTGACTTTAACTAAATAGGGTCCAAAATCATATTTTTGTTTATTTTGACACCATGTAAATAGGACCAGCAATGATTATGTAATACAGCTAAATGACATAGGACATAACTTGAAAGATTGCTGATAAAATATACTGCTAATTACTTAACCAAATTATGACGTCAAGTAAATGGAGACCATTACTTCTTCTCAAATAATATTAGTACAATGATAATGTTTAGAACTTGATGTCTATTGTTCAATTCTTTTGATCTCTAGAGCCGAGGAGTTGGAAACTGCATTAATGGAGATGGAGAAGCAGGACAACCGACGCCAATTAAGTGCAAAGGTATGCCAAAAACATGTACATGTTGGTTGCTCCACAGCTTGCCCATTGGGAAAATCATTTCATATGGTGTAATATAAATGCCTCAAAAGTTATGGGGTTTGTGATTGTTTTCTACTATCTTTGGAAGCATTCAGTAAAAACACTGCATTATCTTTTAGGTTGAAAAATTAGAACGAGAGGTTGCTGAGCTGCACCAGGCCCTTTCTTGCAAACAGGAACAGGAGAATGCCATGCTCCAGGTTTCGATCTTTTTTTTTTGGGTAAAAGTTTCGATTTATGATCCATGTAGTAATGATTATAGACATGCAACAATTATGGTAAAAAAGTAAATTAGTATTCTCCTAAACAGATCGGCTAACAATAATGGATGTCATATGCCTTTTAGCACTCTGCGTTCTCCGATGGCTTTTTTTACTTTCTTATTTTAATCCTTACAAAAGACATAACCCTAATATACCATATATGCTCATAAATGGTTCAAAATTTTCACTGTCTTGATACACAATTTTTTTTTTGCATGAACTGATGACTTTCACAAAATTGGGAGGGTTACAAGTAACTATAGCTTCATTGAAGGTGCAGCTTTTGTTGGTTTCGGCCAACAAAGTTACTGAGTCTTTAATAAAGTGTTGATCTATGGTTCAAGATTTATAGTACTATTTGTGAAGACTTCATGAACAAACCATATTTGTAAATTTGAGTTTGTATATTATCAATATGTTACGCGTAAACGTTACAAAGTTCAAGTTGTTGCAAAGTTGTGCACTAATGTGACCTTTTAATTAATACACATTTCTAAGTCCTCAAAGTGCACATGTTATAGATTTTTCTTTCTTTTTTTTTTTTTTTTTTTTTTTTTTTTTTTTTTTTTTTTTTTTTTTTTTTTTTGTGTAATTATATGGAGTTTCTATTCTAGGAAAGTGGCTTGGGACCAGGTAAATTCGATGCAACTGCGCACCAGAGGGTGCTGCTTCAGATGACAAACCAAGGTCAGATACCAAAAGTGTTGTCGAATTGACAAATGGAACATCAGGTAAGCTTCCTATGAGATATGATACATATGTTGTCTTATTGTTACATCTATTTACATATGCTTTTTATTTGTAGAAGATGCTGAAGAAAAGATCAATGAAGATCCAAACACACTTTATATCTCAGTTTTTCAGCCATGGGCTTCACAGCATACGAAAGACATACTGGCAAGTAAGGAGTGTTTGGATCAGACAACTGCAGAAATAAAGTGTGTTCGAATTAGCCTACAGCAACACTAAGTTGTGTTTGGCTTACCCTGTTGCAGGTATACCATTTATACTGATACTTATCACTTCAGCTGCTATTTCCATTAGAGATGTGAATTTGTAAGTTTAATTTGCTTATTTCTGCAGATAGCTTAAACTCAATGTTATGTCATCATGTAGCTAATCTCAATCATTTGTTATGTACCATTGATTATAGTATATTGTTTTCAATTGCAACATTCCAAAAATTGGTATTAAATTTGTTATGTACCATTGATTATAGATGTGTCACAAACAGCGCCAGCCCAACAGACTGCAAATGTGGCATCCCCAATGGGATCCCAGATGGAATTTCCACAAACAGCCAAATCAAGCGGGTCTGTGACACAGGCCAGCCACATACGTAAGTCATACGTGATTACCTACATCGTCTATCTTCTATTTTCCATTGGTTTCATATGTTACATTAACATATTAAACCTATTATGTGACCTTTGATGTCAATGTATCTGAAACACAGGGTTCACTGCAAAAGAGAGCAAGTGTGACTAGGCCAGTTGGATCACAAACGACCGTTCCACGCAGACGCATACCAAACAGTTTTGCAACAAAGGCCGCGCGCAGAGGTACTCCACACGCACTTACCATTGTTATTGTCCTTTAGTTTTTAACTCAATTCTCAAACAATGTAGGCTGCCAATGGTTTGTTTATTTTTCATAAAGGGCCTCCGTTTGAGTATAAACCATTCGGTCCCTACAATTAGCCACGATCACTGAAATTTCGGACGTTGTTCTTTTTAACCTCTTTTGGCTATTATTAACTATTTGACCTTTTTAACCAAATCGACCCGTTCATAGATTATCGGGTCTAAATAACTACCACAAGAACATATTACTACAGGAACAATGAACTAACAGTAATATTTGTATTGCAGGTTTTGTTGAGTTGATGTGGGAATTCTAAATATATAAACTCGCATTGTGCATTATGATACAACTCACTTCAATAACATCCACAACCAGTCACACGTTCGTGGTGCTGAACATCCAAGAACACAACGTCGTCTCCAGCTAATGTAAGCTTTCGACTATCTTGAAGTCATGACTGCAATTCAATTACTTAACTCTGAAGAGGGATAAATTATTTGCATAATGTTTTTCTATCAACCATCCAATGTGTTGATGCAAATATCTATCTAACAAAAAAATGACTTCATTAATTGGTTATCAATTTCTGGATAAATAGGGGGTGTTTGGAATTGCTTATAAACCAAATAATATGACATATGGAGTATTGCCACTGGAACATGGTGGTTGACAGAGATCTTAAACTTGAAAACCTGCTGTTAGATTCCAATTACAATGTTAAAACCGCTGACTTTGGTGTAAGCAATATCATGCGTGATAGTCATTCTCTGAAAACAAGCTGTGGAAATCCTAAGTATGATGCCGCAGAAGTATACGTATTCACAGATTTTAAACTAATTGTAGTTTTCTTTTGAGTCATGTTAGGATACAACATGCTTCAGGTTCTGTTGTCGCCTTTTTAGTTTGCCCGACCTTTGTTGGTTATAATAGGCAATGATGAATTTGTGGGTTCGATTAAAGCCTTGAATCTCCGTGTCTTGGCAGGGCAAACTATTACGTTTGCAGCCATGGCGGATGTATTCACTTTTTTTGATTACTAATCAATCCAAGTCAAATGATATTGGTCATTTGACGTCTGAACCGTAACTCTACTAATTTGTGTTTGTACGACCGCCTTCTTTACTTTTTTTGCTATCTAACAGTCACTTTGTTATTTTTTCGCAGGTCCACCGGAAGCATATGTTTCCTTGGGTGCATGTAACCGTATCTGTAACCATTGCAAAGCCCTCTTTTGGTACGACGAACGTCTTAAAGTCAGGGAGCCTAAGATTTTCAGCATATACCAGATGCTGTACGAAAGGGAAAGTTGTATTGCGTCTGAAGATGCTAAGCTAACACCAAATGCATACCTATTTCAGCGTATAAAATAGTAATTAACAAAAACAATAGATAAGAAAAGGTAAGCAGAAATCCTTTGTTGGATACATTTGTGATTCCTTTGTCTAATCTCTCTTATTGGTGATTCCTTTGTCTAATCTCTCTTATTGGTGATTCCTTTATCTGATAAAATATATAATAGAAAGTTTATGTTGGATACATGAGGATATGCACCTTTGTTGCCCAGTTACTAATATGTATCTAACTTTGTTTATTTTACAGAAATATTTGGAACCACGGCCAGCCGTTGGTGAAATGTGGATATCGGACTGATTGTTTGTTGTCCTCCAACTCTGCGTACATGTATTGCTAAAGAGTGAAGGTCAAAGAATTTTGAAAGATGTAGCAACAATCCGGTCTTCCGTTTCAACAGCCACAATGTAGCTATATAGGTTGACCACGAATCTCTTCTTTATCATACACAACACTTGATGATGACACTCACAAACAATATAAGAACAATAAGAGTAGCATGGATCGTATGGTATATGTTTGAGTCAAATGTTTATTAGCTTTTGAGAAAAGAAATAAACAAAGACTTTGGAGAAACTCTTGCACACACACACACTCTTATCTTATCTAAAAAAATGAGGAACACTAACTGTGAAGAGTGTGTGTGGTTTAAATGAAACACAGCCAACCATTTTGGACAATGGTGGGCTTTCTAATGGACTTAAAGTGGGCTTAATAATTACACTACACATATAATTAACTTACAAACATTACTAATGCTATAAGCCCACTAAACAAGATACATATTATACACGACACATTAATTCTAAACGGCAAATGACCATCACTTCCTAAATAGCATAAAATAAATGCTAACAATCTCCCCCTAAGGGATGGCCATATCAATGATGCTCCCGTGATTGGTCTTTTGCATTTGTTGTCTTGAACTTCGTGTGTCAATGTATAACATTCTTCAATCAATGTTCCTTTATGCACTGTGATCTTCAAAGAGTCATCTTTGAGTGTTCTTGCCTTGATCTACATCTTCTGTCCTGAAGCGTCGTCGTTGTAGATGATGATGGTGGATAGACTTTCGTCGGTACCTGCATAAAACAGTTAGCAATAATTCGTCCTTCGGCCATCATGTCGTGAGGCAAGATCCATGGATCTCATTAAGACTCATACAACTTGTATCCTTTGGATGAACACAAGTGTATTTCATAGGAAGTGTTCCTAAGAGATCTTTTAATGAATCTCATGTCTCTAGACTCAATAATGTGCGTTTTGATTTTAGTCTTCGGAGGCATGGAGCAGAGTGCCACCTTTTCAATATCAACACTTCTCAGAGTGAGAGGTCGATAGATTATGCAGTGTTCTCCGTGAGAAATGAAACAAATACCTTTTAAGAGATATCTGAGTTGCTAGGAGGGGTGGTGCAGTGCGTCACTGGGTCCATGACGTCTTGTCTTCAATACCAGTATCACCTTGGTGAATACCGATAGCAGATGTATTGACCCGGTTTCTTACCTAAGTTTTCATGGAGGGCTATTTCTTTTCACCCTTACAAAAACTTTTCTTTTTCATTCTTCAACCCCTTCTTTCTCCTTTCTCATTATACTCCTTTTTTTTTTCAATCTTTCTTAAGGACTTCTAATGCTAAGCTATTGGAATAGTCCTTGGGTAGATCCCTCCGGTTCTGGCGGATCATTGGACATAACCTAACCATAATCACCTTATTACTCCATGATTATCCTAGATTATTTGTCACATGCCATTAAACCTTGTGAAAATCTCTCAACGTGTTTATGAGAAAACACATTTTGTTAACACATCGAGAGTTTTACATTTTTGAAACACTCCCCCTTCACATGTGCTCATGCATTTTGAAATAACTTGCACATGTTAGGTAGAGTTCGCACATTTGAATTGATCGACTTTCAATGAACATAACCTTTGCGGGACACGCTTACATCACTAGATAGACTAGCTTGAAATTATTACCCGTCCTGGTCATATTCAAAGATCATCTATCGAATTGGTACATTCTACTCAGACAAGTCCTTTGCGAGACACGCTTACATCACTGGTAAACCAGCTTGAAATTATTACCCGTCCAGGACATGTCTTTTCGAGAACGGACATTTAGTTTCGTCAATTCGAGGGTTCATGCTGAGTCTTTTTGAAGAACTCGTTTTGAGATTCAAACGACAAAACTTCTTTTAGATCACATTTTAATCACGTCCTCTCCCCCATATATAAACACTTAATCTCCCCCTCAAAAATAGCATGAAGTGGTATTTTTGAAAACAGTTGATTAAAATGAAACTTTTTGTGGAGAGACGGACTGATTTTAGCATGAAAAATGGAACATTTTTCTTTTTCTTCTCCCCCTTAATCAGAGCAAATGGTTAAACTTTTGAGTTTAAAAGCATTTAGAGGTCTTAGAGGGAGTTGTTGTGAGCACAAAATTTATAAAAAAACTTTGAAAAATCTTTTGAAACAATTTTGATTAGGTGCTCACTGGTTTTAGCTTTTCGCCATTAACATTGCGAGTTCTGATCGGAAATAATCAGAAGTCATCAATGTAGCCTTTAGTATGAAATCTTTTCGAGTTGGAGTACTCGGGCTACGATAAAAGATTTCACAATAAAGCACGGGTCTCGTACTGAAATGCACGAAAGCCTTTATGAAGAAATTTGAGAAACGACATGTTTTAGAAAAAATATAAAAAATAACTCTCGCTCAAGCATCTGTAAATACCCGTATCATTGTTGAATGACATTTCTAAGTACGTACAGAATATTGATTAGACGAGAGACATGTCGTGAGAAGAATATTTTTGTTTTTTGATGTTTTATATTTTTTATGGCTTTTTAAAATTTTATGTATTTACAGTATAGATATTAACATGTATATATTTACAAAAATATTTATATGCGAAGCTTGTTGATATATAAATCAATAAGATTCGAGAAGACTTTCTAACTCTTCGGGAGTTAGGCTTCGCATTCCAATTCGACGAACTAAGTTTTCAAACCGCTCTTTTGGGAGGGCCTTAGTAAATAGATCGGCGAGCTGGTAATCTGTCTTCACGAAAAACAATTCAACAGTACCCTCTTCAACGTGCTCTTTTATGAAGTGGTAGCGGACTCTAATATGCTTGGTCTTCGAGTGTTGCACTGGGTTGCACGAGATGGCTATGGCACTTTTTGAATCGCAATACAAAGGTATGCGGTTGAAAGAGAAACCATAATCCGTGAGTTGTGTTCTCATCCAAAGGAATTGAGCACAACACGCAGATAGAGACACATACTCGGCCTCTGCTGTTGATAAAGCAGTGCAATCTTGTTTTCTTGACGACCAGCCTACTAGCTTTTCTCCCAGAAATTGCGCTCCGCCTGATGTACTTTTCGTTGTAACTTGACATCCAGCATGATCAGCATCTGAAAAGGAAATTAGTGTAAACTCCGAATCCTTTGGATACCAAAGTCCCATGTTAATGGTTCTTCGTAGGTATCTAAAGATTCGTTTAACCTCTTGGAGGTGAAGTTCGGTAGGCCTTGCCTGAAACCGTGCAAGTAAGCAAACAACAAAATGAATATCTGGTCGGCTTGCAGTTAGGTACATGAGAGAACCAATCATGCTCCGATATTTCTTTGGATCCATGGGTTTCCCATATAGGTCAGCGCCAATTTTTGGTGAAGTGACCATAGGAGTACCAACAGAGTCACAATTGTCCATACCATGTTTTTTCAAAATCTCAATTGTGTATTTAGCTTGATTTAGAAAAATTCCACGTGGGGATTGATGAATTTGTAAGCCTAAAAAGAATTTTAATTCACCCATCATGGACATTTCAAATTTGCTTTTCGTGAGATTTGCAAAATGTTTTGAATGCTTCGAATTAGTGGACCCAAATATTATGTCGTCCATATAAATCTGAACAATCAAAATGTCATTTTTGTATTTTCTTGTAAACAAGGTCGGATCAATCGTTCCTTTGGTGAAATTATTTGACAACAAGAAAGATGATAACTCGTCATACCACGCCCGTGGGGCTTGTTTCAAACCATAGATTGCCTTCTTTAGCTTGTAGACGTATTCCGGATGATCTTTGTCAACGAAACCGTCTGGTTGACTCACATACACTTCTTCTTTCAGAGTTCCATTCAAGAACGCTGTCTTGATGTCCATCTGATAAACCGTGATGTTCTTGTGAGCGGCATAAGCTAAGAAAATCCTGACAGCTTCAAGCCTTGCAACTGGTGCGAATGACTCTTCAAAATCTATCCCTTCTTCCTGTCTGTATCCCTTTGCCACTAGACGAGCTTTGTTGCGAATCACAGTCATTTCTTCATCCTTTTTGTTTTTCCATAACCACTTAAGATCAATGACTAGTTTGTCAATTGGTCTTGGAACTAAATCCCAGGTTTCATGGATTTGAAATTGAAGAAGTTCTTCCTGCATCGCTTCAATCCAGGCATTATCTGCCATTGCTTCCCGAATGTTCTTAGGTTCTATGAGACTGACTGAGCAGACATAGATGCACATGTCGAAATCGGTATGAAGTTGTTTTCTCGTCTGAATTGGTCTTGAGGGTTCACCAATAACCTGTTCAATCGGATGGTCTTTTGTCCACTATAATGTTGAAGGATACCTTGGACTGAATAACTGCGTGTTAGTCGGTTCGTGTAATCTGGAAGATGATTCACCAGATTCCGTTCCAAATGGGTTTTCAAAGACTTCTTCGTCTAACACAACATTATTTGGTTCTTGCTCATCAATTCTTGGTAGAACAATTTCAATGAATGGAGTTGCTGGAGTAGATGTAGATGATGTTGATGTCGAGGGAGTTGGTGCGCTAGCTTCGAATGTTGTAGATACATCTGGATTTGGTGGTGTTGGTGGTGGTTGTTGATGTTGAGTGGTTGCAGCGGAATGTTGGTCAGATGCATTTTTCGAAGCGCCACCATAGTATTCATCGTACATGAACTCGAAGAAATTATCCAGTTCTTGAGTTGTGGGTTGTTCGTCATGAATTGATTGAGCTCCTTGAGGTGCGAGTCCCGAACTGATATGTCCGGAAGTCATCGGGTTAAGCGCGGGTTCTAGAGCGAGTCTCTCAGAAGCCATTTGTGAAATTTCATCAAACTTCACATTCATCGACTCCATGATCTTTTTCGTTCTCCTGTTATACACCCTGAATGCCCTCGAGTTTTCAGAATACCCAATAAAGATTCCAATATCACCCTTAGCCTTCAACTTTCCCAGATCTTCCCTGTCATTTGTTGGATAGCATAAAGCGCCAAATACATGAAGATAAGAAATATCCGGTTTTCGGTTTTTGACAAGTTCGTATGGGGTTTTATTGAATCTTGGATGGATTAGGGATCGGTTTTGAGTAAAACAAGCAGTAGAAACAGCATCAGCCCATAAAAATAACGGAGCACTGGAATAAATTTGCATAGTGCGAGCAGCTTCTACAAGGGTTCGATTCCTTCTTTCAACTACCCCATTCTGCTGCGGAGTTCGAACAGCTGATGTCTGGTGAGTAATACCAGTTTCTTCAAAGAATGTTCTTAACTCCTGATTGACAAATTCCGTGCCATTATCCGTTCGTACTATCCTAACTGGAGCTTGAAGTAGAACTTGAATCCGCTTCAGAAAGGTGATGATGGTGCTTGGTGCTTCATCTTTTGATCTCAAAAACTTCACCCATGTATATCTTGAATAGTCGTCAACAATTACAAGAATATACTTCTTCCCATTTATGCTTTGAACTCTCATCGGGCCACATAAGTCCATGTGCAACAGATGCAACCTATCAACCGAACTAGGTACGGGTTTAGGTTTATATGTTGCTCTTTTGCTCTTTCCCTGCTCACATGATGGACATAGGTGTTCTTTGGTGTATTTGAATTTAGGAAGACCGGAGACGATGTCGTCTTTGGCAAGCTTGTTGATCGTGTCAAAGTTCAGATGGGATAAACGTCTATGCCACAACCAGGATTTTGTTTCGCCTGCCCTGGTCATGAGACAAATAGGAGATGAAGAGGCCATTTGGTTTATGTCAATTGCATAAAGATTGGTGCCACGACCCCCAATTAAGAGATTATCCCCAACCAAATTCCTGACAAAGCAAGTGTTTCTCCTAAATGCGACCTCTAAATCAGCATCACAAAACTGTCCGACAGAGAACAGATTGTGTCCCAACCCTTCGACATAGTAAACCCGAGTGATCAGATAATTTCCAAACCGAAGATCTCCATAACCTAGAATAGCTGCAACATGATCATTTCTAAACCGTACAGTCCCCATGAACTGCCATACAAAGTTGATTAGCAGCTTCAGATTCCCGGTCATGTGCTTGGAGCAACCCGAGTCGACGATCCAAAGACAGATTTCAATGACCTGAGAAGAACAGAAGAATTTGTATATGGAAACCGTGTAACATTTGGTTCCAGTGGGTTAGATGAAACAGGGGAATTACACTTAGAACTGTTTTCCTGAGATGCATTGGGAACTATTTCTAATGTGCCATTCTTAAGTGTGAACATTCTACCCGTTGGTTTCCATGCACAAAACTTAGAGTGATCCTTAGGCAATAGGCTGCTAGTGGTTTTCCTAGCTTTTGCAATAAGTCTTCGAATATATCTAGACTTAGCCTTAGTCACTAAAGGAACTTTTTTCTTTTCAGGCATATCATTCTTTTTCACATCATTAGAAACATTATCATCACAAGCATTTACAGACAAAGTTTTCTTTTGCATTAAACAATCAGAATCATTACATGCATTAGAAACAGGAGTCTTATCATTACAACTAGATGATACATGTTTCTTCTTGGGAAGCGGTAAATTCCTAGGGTGTTCTTCTACTTTCTTGCTTGCATTCTCAGAAACAGGTGGGACACTAGGTTTCTTGATATTGCTCCTAGTCTGTCTTCTGCTCCTAGAGTTGCTTTCTAATCCTGTAGAAGGTAAGGCACACTCATTAGAATTTATGTTGTTGTCCTGAGATGTTGTTTTAGCAGTCCTAATCTCGTTTGGATTATCTTTAATACTTTTGTCTATCGCCTTATATGTTTTAGATGTAGAGGCAGACGCAGTAGTGGGACTAATCCTATAAAGGCCAGGTGCTATCACATTAGTGTTCTTGACAACAGCATTCCCTTTTTGTTTCTCATTAGGCAAGGGGGTTAATGGTGCAATACCCGTAGATTCCTCACCCTGCCCTTTTTGACTTGCAAGCTGAGACTTCAAAAGATTTATTTGATCTTGCATGTTTTTGTAAGAACGCTCATACGACAGTTTATCATACTTGCATTCTTCCTTTTTTGTATCAACTTGTTTAAAATATATGCAATTTTGTTTTTCAAGCTTTAAAAGTGCCTTTTCATATTTTTCAACAATTTGAGAAGTCTCAGCTCGAAGTCTTTCATCATCCTCAACAGAATATGTTTGAAAAATAATAGACATGATATCGGTCGATAGAGCTTCGAAAGAGAGAGAGTCATTTTGTTGTTCCAAAACTTTTATGTGTTCCAAGTATTCATTAGCTTCATTCACTAAGGATTTGTGGTCCTTAGCAAATGCTGCTGACTCTTTCAAAAGATTATTTTCCACATTTTGAACAACAGCATAGATTGCAGAAATGTGTGGATTAATTTCCGATTCAAAAATCTCTTTAATTTCATCCTGAACACCTGAAAACCATTCAAATTTTTGACTGTTTGTTTTGGAAGCCACAATACTTTGAAATGTTACAATTCTCTGTTTAAGATCCACCAAATATAGTCTAGCTGCACTTGTATCAAAAGTGTTTTTAGATGCCATTTGTTGAATGTTAGACAGATGAATTGAGACAGCTTTTTGTCTTGTGAAAACCACTGGTTTTTGAAAAAACAGAGGTGACTCCTTTTTAACAAGATGAACCCCAGCAAGTCTGTTAACTTCATTATAGTCAATTGGTTTAATTTCTGGGTTCATTTGTCTCATTTTGACTCGTCTCTTTTCAGTACGCTCAATCGTTTCATCCGAATCATAAATCTCAATCGGATCAGGATTATCATTTAGCACATTACCATTATATAACACATTCTGATTTTTCTGAGCTTTCTTGAGATAAGAAGGGTTTTCACAACCGATAGCCGTTTTCTTTAGCGTATGTAAAATCGGGTTTGGATCGTTTATTAACAAGTTAACTGTTTGTGCAGAATGACCCGTTTTTACAATTAAATCTTCCAACTTTGCAATGGTTTCTTTTTTGTCAGTGATCTCTTTTTGAAGATCTTTTTCACGTTTTGAAAACCTTTCATTCAACTCCTTCTTTTCTTTTTCAAGATTGGAATAAGTTGATTTTTGTTTTGAAAGCTGGTTGGTTAGTTCAGAAATTTCTTTGTTAAGAGATTTGATTTGCAAATTCAAATTAACATCGAGAGTGACAAATTTTATTTGCAAATGTTTCTCTCTTAACTCAGAATCTCTTAAGCTAACCTCAAGTTCTGACAGTTTTTCGTTATGAAAATCATAAGCTTGTGCATTCACCTTATAACTCTCAAGCTCAGCGGTCAATTTTTCATTCGCGGCCTTAACCTCGCGATTAACTGTTTTAACTTTCTCAATTTCAATACTACAATTATGCAATAATGATTCAAACATAGCACGTGTTTCCTCATCAGTATCAGTATGCTGTGACTCGAATTCATCATTAGGATCCATATCTGGAGTTACCAAATTAGTATTACTACAACTTGGTTCGTCCATATATGTATCGTAAATGAGATTAGGAGTCTCAGGATGCTGTTCATTTTGAGGTGACATATCAAACATTTCATTATTGTGACATGTAGCATATGGTTGTACCTCAGAAACCGCATTAGTGTCAAAAACAGGAGGTGCTTCTGAGTCTGTGTCGTACTTTTCCTCCTGAAGATTAGCCATAAAAATGCAGTTTGCATCGATGTCTTCAAGATCTTCTGAAGCATCCATAATAGCCATGAAGTCATTCTCTTCTGCACTCAACTGAAGCCCAGCCGTTTCCTTGTTTGCCAACATTAATGCTTTCTGCAAATACGCTGGATCCTTTTTATTCGGCTTGTCTGGATAGTTCCTAGCCATATGACCAACACCCTGACAGTTGAAGCACTTCATCACATTACCCTGATTCCTATTCCCAGCTCCCTGAGCAACATTCCCAAACTGATTCCCAGCATTCTGTACCCTTTGATTACCAACAGCATTACCCATCTGATTCCCTGCAAACTGACCCAGCTGATTACCAACATACTGCCCTACATTCTGATTACCCATCTGATATCTTGGAGCATATCCCTGCTGATTTCCATATCCCCCAACCATCTGTCCTTATTGTCCCATGTTGAAACTCGGCTGTGCAATCTGCTTGTTGCGAGTGTTCGATGAGATTCGTTGATTGTTGTTGGTGGGTGTGGAGTAACGTCCTTGGAATGCTTTTGATAGGTAGGCAAAAGCTTGAGTCAAAGCATCAGTTGACTCATCCTGATCATGTTGATCTGGGTGTTGCGGGTATTGTTGTTGTGGGATTAGATGTTGTTGTTGTGGGTAGAACGGTGTTTGAGGATTGTATTGTTGTTGCATGACTTGTTGGGATGAAGATGATGATGAAGGTTGTGCATTAACTGTTGCAGGTGTAGGTGTTTGGACTATGAGTGCAAGAGGATCTTGTTGTTTTGCTTGTTTCTCTTGTCTGACTTCATTTGCCTCTGCTTGGTTTTGTTTTAGGAAGTCATAAAGCTGATCATAGTTCATCTTGTGAAGGTTTTGTGTCTGGTTGACAATAGTAACATATCGTCCCCATTCTTCAGGAAGGTTGTTGATGAACTTGATATTTTGAACAATTGGTTTAGGTGCCAAATTGTTTCTGATCAACTCATTCATTAGAGTACAAAACCGTGTATAGAAAGATTCAATCTGTTCAGCTGGTGTAGATGTGAACTTCTCCCATTCAGTCAGAAGCTTGTTTTCCATTTCTTGTTTACCAATATCTGTACCATAACAAAGTCTTTTGACTCGTTCCCACATTGCATGAGCAGTTTCACAACTGTCTACAGCACAGAATATATCTTGTGGTAACCCAAGTTGGATTAGATGCATTGCCAAGTTATCAGCTTCAATTTGCTTCCAATCATCTGCCGTATAATCCTTTTCTTCTTGGATTTTGTAAGTTGCTTCAACGGGAGGTTCTGAAGTTCGATCTTCAGCTGTAAGTTCCGTCCTACGAGGCTTGAATGGACCTTTCTCAACGGAGTTAGCCAAGAGTCTACCTTGTCCATTAGGTTTTGATTTCATATAACGAAGCATACGACTCGTCCATGGAAGGTAACCACCCTTTTCTAACATTGGAGGTCGGTTTTCTGAACCTGCGGCATGAATGTCTTGTTGTGTAGTCATCTTGAAATTATTGTATGATAAAGTGGATTGAGGATCGTTTCAACAAAATAGAAGTTGTTTTCGTTGAAGGTTGAACTTGATCTTGGTTGTTGATGTAATGCTTTGGTTTGTTGTTGATGATCGTTGATGTTGTAACAAATTAAATAACGTTACGAAACTTGATTCAAGTATAATTAAGACAAAGTCAAAAGTTTACTGTTTCGACAAAAGTTATGTAAATTACAATTTAGATAAACTCGACAATTTATATAGAAATTTCAATTTGACCAAAATTTATACAAATTATGGCTAAATATCAATTTAGATAGAAATAAATCTAATTTATATAAATCGGTAATTTATATAAAATCTAACACTTTTATACAAAAGGTTAGATAACCGAGTGTCGAAGTATTTTACACTCTTATACAAGAGTAAAAATACCGAGTTCACTTTCGAGTTGACGAAATTACGTTCGAATCAAATCCTTAAAAGTTATCTAACTTTGAAGTCTTTTAATCACAATTGCGAGGGCCAAAAGTGTCAAATCCGAAAGATATCTTAAGGCAGCTGAAAGTACAAGGACTAAAGTTGCCAATTCCGAAAATTGCATCAATTGCGAGTCCAAAATGTGAATTGCGAGACCAATTTCGATAAAACAGCTCCAATTGCGATACTCAACTTGAATTGCGAGATACAATTGCGAGAAAACCTTTGAATTGCGAAACAGTACACAATTGCGATACTTCAGTGGAATTGCGAGATGCAATTGCGATAAATGTTGAATTGCGAGATTCTGCTTGAATTGCGATAGCAGTGGAAATGCGATAAGCAGCAGCAATTGCGAGACTGGGCTAATTCCGAGAGCAGTAGTAATTTCGATAGAGCAGCAGTAATTGCGAGAAGCAGTCAATTGCGACAGAACCACTGAATTGCGACAGAATTCTGCTTTTTGGCCACTTTTGTTGACTTTTGAGACACTTCCCACGTGATGCCTTACAACCTTTCACCAACTTGCAATATTCCTGACACTTATCACCACTTGAACCAATAATATCTATGATATCTCACATAAAATATTCAATAACACAAAAGTGATTCAACCTTTATACTTTTTCGATCAAACAAGGTACGAACATCAAAAATATTGCACTTTTTTCTTCACCAAAAGAGAAATACTCACTGAGTATTACACACACAACTTTGCAAATGATTTTTGCTATTCTATTCCAAGAAAAAAAAACAACACTTGGTCACGTTTTTTAGAAGTAAAAAACACAACAGTGGGGTTTTTTTTTTTTTTTTTTTTTTTTTTTTTTTTAAACAAACCAAACATACAAACCTTCTACCTTGAAGATTGGCTCATGTATACCACTTGTAGACCACGAATCTCTTCTTTATCATACACATGAACACTTGATGATGACACTCACAAACAATATAAGAACAATAAGAGTAGCATGGATCGTATGGTATATGTTTGAGTCAAATGTTTATTAGCTTTTGAGAAAAGAAATAAACAAAGACTTTGGAGAAACTCTTGCACACACACACACTCTTATCTTATCTAAAAAAATGAGGCACACTAACTGTGAAGAGTGTGTGTGGTTTAAATGAAACACAGCCAACCATTTTGGACAATGGTGGGCTTTCTAATGGACTTAAAGTGGGCTTAATAATTACACTACACATATAATTAACTTACAAACATTACTTATGCTATAAGCCCACTAAACAAAATACATATTATACACGACACATTAATTCTAAACGGCAAATGACCATCACTTCCTAAATAGCATAAAATAAATGCTAACAGCCACAATGTAGCTATATAGGTAATCCTGTGTATTATTTGGAAATAAAACTAAGTAAAGCGTATACAATATTAGTTTTTAGCAATTGAACATTGTAAACCTGCAAGGTGAGCAATATTTTATACATATTTTATGTGCATTATTACCTTGATTTATTTAATGAACAGTCAACGATAGTAGTTAGACCATGTCAATAACAGACATGTAAATGAATTCTTGAATGAAAAAACTGGTTGGTGCTAAAATATTTTGTTTATTATGAATAACCCTTGAGCCATTCTTCAATGCTGCTACTTCTCAATTTATTCTACGACAGTCAATACCTTTTACTTTATAACAAAGTTATAAAGTTTTAAGTAAATAAAAACATAGCAATAAAACGGCCACACCGCAGCATCGCGCGGGCTATTTTACTCGTTAGACTCTAACGACCTTGGGGACCATGACCTACATAAACATTAATCTGAAGTGACATCAAATATCCTACAGTTCTGTCTCATTGTTATAATGCAATTGTTGCCACATTAGACAATTACCGAAATATTTTTTTTGAACGAATACTTGTCTATATTAAAATTTCAAAAATCATGAATATAGTGATACATTCTACATCAGCTTTACTTGTGGCTGCTTTTTATATGACCATCTTAAGCGCATCTAGTACGATTCATGATTAATGGAAGATGTCAAATTATTCTTTATATATAATGTATATATACTTCTTATTATAGAAGATCACCATAGATATGATAGATAAAACCAAAAGCTACAAATATACAGAGAAAGCAAGCTTCAAACTTAAAAGATGGAATCGGCAGTAGATTCACTAGGTCTTTCGTGAACCACTATTAAATGGTATATTCTCATGCTGCAACTTCAATGACGTGATTTGGTTCGAATTTACGCAATTGAGGTTCAATAGCAAGACTATCATCTTCATGTCCATTTTTGTTTAATGTTGCAACAACCGGAAGAATATCAGAACAGATTAAATTACTCAGTTTCACAGCATCGATTACTTCCTTTTCCTTTAGTTGTGGGATCTTTTGCTCTTCCATTTGGTAGATTTTCTCTTCACATTTTGAAATCCTTTTATTCATAACCGGTGTGTTGTTCTTGTACATTAAATAGAGGATCAGTTGAACAATGCCAAACGCGAAGCCAACTATATTTGGAATCTGTAAGACAAATATTTACAAGGACAAAGGAAAATAACTTTGGTTACAAGTTGAAATTTTCTATGCTAAGCAAGAAAATAAGCTGGAACTTGTTTCAATTACCGCAATATTAATGTCAGTGATTAGAAGACCATAAAAGAACCAGATAACAGCATTGATGGTGAGAGCAACGGATAATAGGATTGGCATGAACTCCACACTCTTCGTTCTAATCACTTGCCGCTGTAAAGCATTTTATTATTTAGAATTTTACATAGATTTCTTTTGTTGAATGTCTATAGTTATAAGTGAAACCTGTGAGAACTGAATCTGGGACATAAACTATTTGTTAATCTGTTATATATAGGTATACTTACCAAAACTCCCAAAGGTGCTACGAAAACACATATCGAAAAAGCAAGGCAAAGCCATCCAACTATCAGGCCACGGGTAACTCCACTAGCAAGAAACTGAGTGAGGACAACAACCAGTCCGAAGCCAACAACTATCATCGACATAATTAATTTCATGCACTGAATCTGCATATATAGATAAGAACATTTAGCAGCTTATTTGCGGTAAGGATACTTTTTTGTTAGACTTTACATAAAAAAGGAAACAATGAGAAATACATACTCTAGCTTGCTTTGTGGCGTAGAAGAGAAAGAAGCAAATGTAGGAGGTTTGAACGAAGCATCCAACAGAGTTGATTGTGATGATAAGCATCTTATTGCTCTTAAGCAATGCATAATATATCCAAAGCATTGAACTGAACAAACTAACCACATAAGGTGCAGACTGAAACCCTTCGGTTGATTTTTTCTTGTACACCTTATAGAATGTTGGACTGGATTTCATGCAAAGTTTCTCAAAGGTTAGCGAGGGAAAATACACTAGGTGAACTAAAATTGCTAAATTCCGCAGAATAAAAAGCTAAAATATAATGAAACCATATAGGCCGGAGGCGTACATTGGAGAAACAAATACCATAAATGAAACAAAGTTGCCTGTAAATATTGAACAAGAAAAATGTCAGCAACAATACTGGAAAACGCTTGTTTCATGGCAACATATTGTTTGTGCCTTAGTTTTTATAGTATTACTAATCTCTAAAAGAGCAGAATCTCTGCTTAAAACTTTTAGACAAATAGGATGATAAGGGGTATAAAGAAAAGAATACATAGAAAGTGAAGGAAGTATATGAATACCAAGAAGGCCAAATGCTAGAGTGAGATGAGCCAAGTTCCCAATCATATTGTTCGGCAGATTAATAACACAACTAAGCTGTGTTTAAAATAATCCTACACCCTTTATCTCTATTGCTACTAATGATGAATGGTGCGTATGATGGTACATTGATCACTTTATATAGGAAGCAAGAGTTGAGGGTGATAGATCCACCTATAACGAACATTGTAGCCAACATGTGGATGAAATATAATCTTGGTTTTTTCATAGCTGAGATATTAATCTAATAATTAAAATTAGACTTTCTAATCATTAAATTGTTTGATGAGCACCAAACTAAAGACTTAAATTTCTAAACAAAGCTTTTTGTGTGCAGTTCGACCATAACCTCCAAGACTCACAGTACTATAACATCAAGTTCGGAATTAAGTGATGAAAGAAAATAACTAGAACCTTAGATTTGGTCAATAACTAGATAATCAAACTCGACTTTTATTAATTCGTGTACTCTAGTCTGTAGGATCTTTTGATGGTTCTATTCACAATGCTTAAATCTTATCTTATATAGTGTTTGAAGGTTATGTTAGAGTTAATGTATAAATATTAATATACGTATATCCGGTTTCGAACCCGAGACTCGGGATTGCACACAATAACGTGAGAGTTTCAATGATTGAATAATTAAATATATTTTATGTATTTATTTATTCATTTCATAATAAAACACTTAACGGTTGTTAGGACTTAACGGAGTTAGAGATAACGGTCATTAAAGGACTAACTATGAAAAAGGAAGAATGAAGGATCTAGAACCCCTTGTTGTGGGTTGGATCGGCCGAACTTCCCAATGGGCTAGGGAAGTCGGTTTGGGTAGATTGGGGAGCAAGATAGGGATTGCCTATAAATACAATTCACTTGTGTTTAGTTTTTCCCTAATCTTGAAACCCTAACTAAGCCAAACTTCTTCTTCTTCTCTTCCTCTTGCTCATACTTGTTCGACCCATTTTTAAATCCACTAGGATTTGGCGAATCAAGGGTAGCAATTAAGTGTTTGGTTTATTGGTGATCAAGAACCTAGCTTTTCTCATTGAAACGCTATCATTACGTGTGTACAAGAATGAGTGACAAGTTTATTTTAACTTGTGTGTGTTTGGTTAGTTTGATCCATATAAACCAATTAGGGTTTATATTTTGTTCTTGGAAGCACTCGATTCCTTGTTCTTGCTATGAATCAATAAGCTACGTTTTCTATTTAGTTTAATTAATTATATGTTTATGTAGATCGATTCCGCTGCGTGATCTTTGTGTTTATGTGTTTATAGTTATTGTATGATTCACATAATCCAACAGTGGCATCATGAGCCGCGTTTTTAAACATGTAATTAATTACTAAAACCTTAAAAATTGAATCTTGTAATAGATACATGCAATTTATTAACTAGGGTTTTATTTTATTACAAACCCTAATTTTTAAATAGTGGGTCGACACCCATTTAATTATTTTTAGGGTTTTAGTGTTGTAAAATTAAAAAAGAAACCCTAGGTTTGCATGCAATTTTTAGGGATTAATTAATGAGTACCGTAGTTGATGTCATTAATTAATAAGATTACGTACATATATATTGACATGATAATATGTGACTACATGATTATATGTGCAATATGGGATCTATCACTACTAGAAAAAAGGCCTTTAATGACGCGCATTGTGTGTCATAAAAGGGGTCAGATGACGCGCTTTTTGGTGTCATTGATCGACCCGTCATAAAGCTTTATGACACGCATTTCGCGCGTCATAATTTTATGACACGCTTTTATGACACTATTTTGTGACCCATTTTTTGCGTGTCATGGTTCAAATTTAAAAAAAAAAATATATATATAAAATTAATAATATCCCCACATTAAATAACAGATAATCTCATAATACAAATAAATACACAAATAGCAAAAAAGCGCATTTCATATATATCAAAACAATGCGTTTCATACAACTACAGATAATCTCATAATACAAATAAATTCACAAATGCTGATCAATTAGTTATTCTAGTTAAATCAATGTTGACTCAGCAGGTACCATAAATCCGCATACTCCAAGTAGTGCAGCTGCACATATTGAGCGAAGCAGACTTGATTTCCCGCCACCATTTGGTCCGGTCAACAGAAACATTGATTTCATATTAACTGTGTTCAAAACCGCACTGCCTTCAGCTGCATCAAACCAATACGGTGAATTAAAATATCAAGTTTCAATTATTTGGATTTAACACTATTGAAATACTTAAAATCTGCAATTAAACTGTACGAACAAACCCTGTGATATAAAGAAGCTACATCCAAATCACCCGTAACATTAACTGGACCAGAATCGTACATTTGACCAGATATACATGTCATGATTAACCGACTATCATCCTACACGCGAAATAATAATACAATAAGAAAATGAAAAGGACAGCAACACCAATGATTCATTAAGAAAAAGCTTACACACATACCAGACTGAAAATGAAAAGGACAGCAACACCAATGATTCATTAAGAAAAAGCTTACACACATACAAGCTTGTGAACCACCGGAAAAGGATGCAAGGACTAACGGACATGGTCTAGCCCTCAACTCCTACAAACATAGCAAATTCACAAGCATACGCATTTAGTAAGAAGTCTTAAACTCCAACACTCTTTCTAAGAAATAACTGTTCAAACTTGGCAGATAATGAATAAATAGAGCAAGTAACAGACCTCTAAAAGCTCATTGATAACAGAAAAAGCAAGTGATGTGGCTCTCTCAGGGAAAAATCTGCACGTATCAATTGCATTGAAATTTTAGACGAGTAATGAAGTTGGGAGGATAATCCTAACAAGCATCCATAATTCCATATCGCATCATCTTAATGAGCCATAGTTATAGCATAGCTGACAGATATAAGTGTCAAAAAAACTTACAACGTCCTTGGCAATATCCTTGACAGATACAAGTGTCAATATAAAACATTCATATTTTTTTTCTATATAGTTCTTTTAGGCTAAGCCATTGTTTGTTATGAATAATCTGCAAAACATACAATGAGTGAAGAATTCTATGTCATTACCTGCTCTGAGAGGTACAGTCGTTGGCGATTCTTGTAAGTAGCTTGCTCTAGCTGTGGTCCCCATCTGTTAAGATGTTAAATTTACAACACGACGTTAATAAACACATAGTTGTAACTTGTAAGTGCAAGAATTATCCTCAACTTGTTTAGTGTACAGATTTAACTTACTATTGATAAACAAACATTCACCTATATAATAAACAAGCACATGGTCGTAAATTCAAGAATTAAGTTGTACTTGTTAGCATGATTTATGTAACAATCACCATATATACTCGGCTGATTGACCACCAGAAATGAACCAATCACAACCCTAATAATTGTCTCATAATCAAGTAAATACAAATACCTACGCTAGCTTACTGATTACTGACTGGTCCTTTCATTCTAGGTAGAATGTAGCCCATAATATTAACTTAAATATGCTTGCTTCGCTAAACAAGCATGAGTAAACAACGATTTTTCAACTATAAATATGAGTAGAATTCAAAACAAGCGGAGCTTCTAGCAAAGTAAAACTATCCTTTTACCTTCGATTACTGGTATCTAGTTAACTGTCTAACTCTAACACCTGCTTTAGTCAAACACGTCTATATTACTAACGGCTAATCCTATTTCTAAGTTCTAAGTACGTGTAACTTTTTTCAAACACTTGCAAACAACTAACCGTTAATGTTATTTTTAAGCTCTAACTACACCTAAATAAAAGCTCTTACAAGCTTTTCAACCAAAGCTTATTTTAATGATAGCTTATTTTTCTAGGAAAATAAGTTTAAGCTCCCATAAGATTATATAACCATGTGCGCCGAACACACCCCAACTAAAAGTTACGATTATTAACCAAGCTCTAGCTACGCCTATTTGTGTCAAACACTAACACTTATGGTTGTTTCCACCCTCTCTAATTACACCTAACTTTGTCAAACAATTTTATACGCTAACATTTCTATTATATCCAAACTCTAACTACGCATAATTTTGTCAAAGTGTCAAACACTTCTACATGACTCGTGTTTACTATCATTTCTAAGCCCACAACTTTCAACCACTAGGCTACCCATATCAAATTCCAGTTTATTGAGTGAAACTATGACTTGTAACATACCATCATAGGATGCTTTCTGACATGGACTATATATATTATGATAAATGTATACTCAGTATGTATATATTTATTTTCATCGTGTACTTACATAGAACCACCCGTCCACTTCATACTCAATTTCAACCTCTTCTCCAGCAGTTAAGTTCAACTGTAGTAAAAGAAATTTAAGTCAATAGTTCTGGTTTAAACAACAAAAAAGATGTTGACCAGAAATCTAATCAACGTACCTCATCATCACCACCGGCAGTGAAGTCATAAAGCGCGGATCCAGATTGCCCATTCCCTGAAGAAGATCGTTCCTCCTCGTGAGAATCAAAGCTGCTCGACCCCTGCCCAGCCAATGGGTTCTCAAACGACTCAAATCGCTGGTGAACAGGAGACGAGTATGGAGGCGGCTCTTCGTTGATCTATAGAAAGGAAAGAGTGATATATTGAATAACATTGAAAAGTGAAGTTTTAAGGTCCATTAACCATAGATTAAGAACTAACCGGAGAACCATAGCCCTCATAAGAAGAGGAACCACCAGAAGGCTTCCTATTTCGACTCGTACCTGACTTCTCCTGATAATAACAAGGTTACGGGTTATAAGTAAAGTTGACTGTTAATAACTGTTTACCAATCTTTACAGAAATTTCCGGGACATGATCTATAAATAAAATCAATGGATCTACAAATAAAATGAATAGATCTATAAAAAAAAAATTATAGATCGACAAAAAAATCTATACATCTACAAAAAAAGAACAAAAAAAACTATAAATAACGAAAAATATTATAGATCTACAAAAATAATGTTCAAAAATCATAGATATATCAAAATACCTCAAAACTTTAGGGTGGAGAGTTTCGGTGGTGTCGGTGGAGGTGGAGTCCGGTGGTGGTGCGTCGGATGGTGGTGGTGCGTCGGATGGTGGTGGAGAGTTTATTGTGTGTGTTTTAGAGTGTGAATGAAATGAGTTAGGGTGAGAGTCAAATGGTGGAATCAAGACTTGGTCCGTGTTTTTTAAAAAATTTGAGATATGACATGAATTTTATGACACACAAAAATGCCTGTCGTCTGGCCTTCAGATTTTACAATTTATGACAGTTTTTTTATGACTTACGCTTTTGCGTGTCATTATATTGTGTGTGTCATAAAAAGTGTGTCATTAAAGGCCCTTTTTCTAGTAGTGTATGACAAAATCTTGCATATTTTGTCATGGATAGTTTTGTGTGTTATTTGCCACATGATTTTAAGATAGATCTTAAATTAGGGAAGACCCTAATATATATTAATTAAAATTGGTTATGTGCAATGTGGTATCTAGTTAATTAAAACTTATGCGGCCAAGCTATTTGGCGTCTGTGGACCATTGGGCACAATGAGCTCGAAAACCAATGAGAGTTTTGTTAATTAGATACATTAAAATTCACATAGATAATTAATATGATTTATCAAAAAGGTTTGCATGTGGCTATATGATATTGATTAATGATCATATACGTGTTATTATGTGTTTTTTTTATTTTTTATTTTTTTAATAACTTGTTATTTGTGTGTTTAAATTATGATGGATTGTAACAACAAAGAGGGTAATTTTTCAAAATAAAAATAAATGAACCTAATAACTATGAAACCTTTGTAGTAAACCATTTAATTGCCAAGTCTTATGTGCCGATAGTGATTCGCTTCGCACGATAATTTGCTCCCAGGCGAGACTAGCAATTAATAATTTACTACATAAATGTTTTAAGCAAGAAAATCATAAGTTTTAAGTTGATTGATGCGACGGTACAAAAGTGATCGAAGCGGCGGAGCTATTATTGACAAACTATAAAGTGGGTATAAGGTTGGTTCGCATTAAATTGTGACCTTAAAGGGGCGCGTTTTTAATTAGCTTTGGCGGACGTTTGCCCCTCCGCTCGCCTGTGCGTCAATAATAGACTTACCAAGTACACTATGAAAAAATACGAAGCATCTTAAGGCAATGTTGTAAGTTTCTCAACGCCTCAATTAAAAACTTTGATGATTTAAGCTTACGAATGAGTAAACGGTTTTTTGTAGAAAATATATGATACAAAGATGAATGCATGACATCTTTGTACATATTTTTGATTTTACACATCAAAATTTTATACCCTTTAAATTTAAGTAATATGCCGACCAATTAATACGGAAACACCTAAGATAACATTCTACCATTGCTAGCAGCCTCAGCTAATGTAATGGTTTTCAAAGAATGAAGTCAAAAGGGGTAAATTGAGCACTTTCATTGCTAGCAGCCTCAGCTGATGTGATGAAACGGTGTCAATTTACATGTTTCTGAATTGGTTAACTTAATTGGGCACTTTCATTACTAGCAGCCTCAGCTGATGTAATAGAATGGCGCCAAGGCATAAAGATTTGGGGATGAAACATGCTTACATTTTGCAACTGTTGTTGGCAATATAATGTAAGTCCCAAGATTTCTAGGAATTGCAATCGAATATTGGCAATTGGGATTGACCCGTACCTTATTGAGTACTTTCATTACTAGCAGCCTCAGCTGATGTAATGAAACGACGTCAATTTGGATCCTAGTTTTCAGTGAAAATTAAATGGTTATTTAACCAATGGGTGTTTAATTTTCTTGAAAAGTTTATTATCAAAAAATACTAATTTTTTGAACTTTTTCTGTAGAAATGGCGCAACCCGGAAACACTCCAAACATTACCTTCGCTTTCAAAATGATGATTGAAAAGGAGAAATTGACTGGGACTAAAAAATTTAACGATTGGTATCGCAATCTAAGGCTTGTCCTTAGGATAGCCAAACGTTATGATTGTCTTAGTGAGCCTCTTCTGGTTGCTCCTCCTGCTAACTCTACTAATGAGTTACTTAGAGAGTACAATGAAGCTTATGACAAGCGCAATGATGCGGCTTGTCTTATGCTATCGGGGATGGATCCTCAGCTGGTCAAACAGTTTGAGAATCATGGTCCGATGCAAATGATTGAGGAACTCAGACGTATGTTTGAGAAACCTCCCATGGCTGAGTTGTATGACGTACTTGACAATATTGAAAAGTGCAAGCAGGAAGCAACAAAACCCGTAAGTACCCATGTGCTTGAAATGAAAGGTTATCTTGACCAGTTGGATGCACTTGGATGCGGGTATGTGGAAAATGTTAAAGTCGGCCTCATCAATAAATCCCTCAATGAGGAATTGTATGGTGACTTCGTGCGCAACTTTAACATGCATTGCAAGGGGAAGACATTTTCTGACTTGCATGCAATGCTCATTGAACATGGTAAAGGACTCGCTAAGAAAGCTCCTACACCTGCTGTGATGGAAATTAGAGGTGGTAGGGTAGCTAAGCCTGGTAAACCGCACAAAGCGAACAAGAAGGGCAAACGGAAAGTTGACAAAGGGAAACAGGTCGTGATCCATCAGCAGAAGCCCAAGAAGCAGAATCCTCCTCCCAAGAAGGATTATCCTAAAAAGGATGCGGCTGCTTGTCACCACTGTAACACTCCTGGACATTGGAAGAGGGACTGTCCATTGCTGCTTGAGGGGTGTCGTAAGAATAAGAATGCCAAGGCTGGGCAGGGCGCCAGCACATCAGGTATTTTTATGGTTGATTTATTTTCCTTTCCTCGTAAGCAAAATGCCTGGATATATGATACAGGATGTGGTACTCACATTTGTAATACATCGCAGGGGCTTAGAGGATGAAGAAGCTGAACTATGGGGAATGCTACTTGTATGTCGGCAACGGTATACGTGCAGCAGTGGAGGCCATAGGGACTTTTGATTTACTGTTACCTTCGGGTTTAATTTTAGTATTGAACAATTGTCATTACACACCTTCTATTGTTAGAGGTGTCGTTTCAGTTTCTTTATTGTTGGATAATGGTTTTGAGCATACTTTTAATAATAATGGAATTTCTGTTTCTTTAAATTCTGTTTTTTATTTTAATGCTATTCCATTAGATGGTGTGTTTGAAATTGATATGAGTAATCATACATCCCAAAGGAAATGATTCATGTATAGCATTTGGAAATAAAGAATCAAGTTCTAACTTGGATTCGTCCCTTTTTTATGGGGACTGTCGTCTTGCTCATATAGGCAAGAAACGCATGAAAAGGCTGCAACACGATGGGCTTTTACAAAATGTCAAAGAGATTCGTTTGACAAATGCGAATCTTGCATATCTGGGAAAGATGACGAAGAAAAAATTTTCATAGCAAAAATGGATAAGGCTTCAGATCTACTTGGATTTTATAAAACACGGATGTGTGTGGTCCACTTAGACACGTGTCAAAGCGCGGTGCTACCTACTCTTAACCTTCACGGATGACTATAGTCATTATGGTTGTGTTTATTTACTTAAACACAAACATGAAGTCTTTGAGACATTCAAGGTTTTTAAGAATGAAGTAGAACTACAACTCGGAAAGAAGATTAAGGCCCATCGATCCGATCGTGGTGGTGAGTATTTAAGCCAAGAGTTTAAGGATTATCTAGCTGAGTGTGGCATTGTCCAGCAACTCATTCTCCTTATACGCCACAACAAAAAGGTGTATTAAAGGA